>CM062296.1:84488858-84859283 GCA_031216915.1 Pictodentalium vernedei | reverse complement strand
AATTATAGCGCGTGCCGCTAAAGTGTGGAGGTCAGAGGAGGTACCGCATCCCGTTGGGGAGGTCTAGACTCCAACACTTGGAGATACTGCCGCCATATTGAGGGCTTGTTCGCGAATATCTTGGCCCATCCTCCCCCTTTGGGAAACACAAACCCATTTACGGGGAAATCCTCCTGGGGCCAGCATTGGGCAGAATCCATTTAGTTCCTTGAATGGAAAAGTGTGAAAAGTATTGACATATTCTTCAATAGTCACCTGCAAGGCCGTCAATTGAAATAATTATTTGCTTTTGATTTCCCCAATTATAGATTAATAATTACATTGTTAATGTAGTTATACATTTTGGGTCCAAATACTCAATTCTCATTGGTCAGCTGGATGAAAACGTCATGACCAAATGTAATTCATTTTCCAATGAATACATTTGGTCGAACTTTGACCCTCATTTACGATAGAGCGCAGTTGACAGAATGTAATTCAGTCGGTGTTTGGGCGGGTTTTTAACTTTTAGCGCTTCTCGTCTTTCTGCTTTGTTGTTTGGTAGTTTAAACAGTTACGGAATGTAATTATAAGAATTGAATGTAATTTTTATAATCTTTATTGGAGTATGAACGTGTGGGAATGGGTACAAATACTTTGTACCCATTCCCACGCGTTCATACTCCAATAAAGATTATAAAAATTGCATTCAATTCTTAAATGAAATTTGTCACTGAATTAGATGTTCTAAATAATTAATTTTCGTCTCATAATAAGAAGGCGTGGGGTCGTGGGTTGATATACAGGAGGAGCGGCGATGGATACGGTGGGGCATGAAGGAAGAATTACGGAATTTATAGTAAGTGATCGGCCGATATTTAGAACTGGAACCTGGTGCTGTGAATGTATCAGAACATTGCATGGGTTGGGGGAATCGTCTTCTAAAATATAAACTATTATCAAATGGTAACCGACTGATTTCCACTGAAATCGATACATTTACATTTACAATGATAAACACCTCGTTAGTTTTTGTTTCAAAAAGAATCGCTCTCACACTATGTTCATCATCCACCATCATTCACTTTAATGGCGTGGGGAGGCGGGAGGGGTGGGGTATGGGGGGGGCGACAACTTCCCTCAGTGATGTCGATAGCCCTTTTGCACCTAGTTCCTCGTGAGCATCTCCTTGTCAGTTTCTGGTGTAACTCGCATTTAAAAGCTTTTTCTTGGAAATGTGCATATTTTAGTAACGGAGATCCTTTCAAAGTTAGAATTTGAATAAATCATCATTGCCATTCCGTTTTGATGGGTATATCAAATTTGTTCATGCACTCGACTGAAAATGTGCGCTGAAGTTATCATTTCCCATTGCAGTTTGCAAAAGATTCTTAGCATACAATACGTTTAGATTGTTGCGGATGTTTCATGTCTACATCATTGACACGGAACATAAGTATAGATTATCGTTTGTATTTTCTTAATAGATGAACGTACGCTTAATTGACTCTAATTGGGTTTAACCCTTTACCTAACATGAAAAGCAGACGACACTTGCAAAAAAAAATTCTTGAATAACTAAATATTTTCATTTTTTGTCTCAAAAACATAGGTTATGACCCCTCGTTGGAACGAGCTCGACGAGCTCGTTCCAACGACGGGTCATAACCTATGTTTTTGAGAAAAAAAATGAAAATATTTTGAAAATTAATTGGCGATTTTTAAGAATAGCGCTGGCCGGTTTTGGCCGTTACGTTGGGTAAAGGGTTTAAGGGACTTACCAGATATTCCGATTGTACACATACCTGAAATTTTACAGGACCCTGGCTGGGGTTATTGATGTGAGATACCAACTCTCCCCCTTCGACTGGGCGTATTGGCGTGTTGTACTACCCCTTATTTTTTACAGTCGGGACATTTCGACAGGGTTGGAGAATACCATATGAATTCTCTCTTGCTAGTAATCATGTACTTTCTTAAATGACTTGACTTGATATTTTTGTTTGTGTCACACATACAATACGCCATACAAATGAAGGTTTGTTGGGGGGTTCACATGACCAATTTATGGTACACGTATAAGTGATTTATTCAGCAATAAATTTACAAGAATGCTGGAGTTTTTAACCCTTTACCAAATGTAACAGTCCAAACCGACCATGGCTATTCACAAAAATCATCATTCAATTTTCATTTTTGTCAAAAAATGACTTTTGACCCCTCATTGGAACGAGCTCCTTGAAGTCGTTCCAATGAGGTTTCAGAAGCTATGTTTTTTTGCAAGAATGAAAACAAATAGTTATTATTACTTTCCAAAGTGTGATTTACTGGGATTTCCGGGTTTGATTATAAACGATAACTTCACAAGTGAATTATGCATTCAACCATTGTGTCGTGTATTCGTTCGTGTGCGCAAACGAAGACGCTTTGCCGTGGGTGCAATGGGGACTTCATTGTTTTTTTTTGTTTTTTTTTTAACACTTTACCTAACATGAAAAGCAGACGACACGTGCAAAATAAAAATTCTTGAATAACTATTATTTTCATTTTTTGTCTCAAAAACATAGGTTATGACCCCTCATTGGATCGAGCTCGACGAGCTCGTTCCAATGAGGAGTCATAACCTATGTTTTAGAGACAAAAATGAAAAAAATAATGAAATTGAATTGGCGATTTTTGAGAATAGCGCTGGCTTGTTTAACCGTTACGTTGGGCAAAGGGTTAAATAATATAATTATCGTTAATAATGAAAAGTAATAAACCGAGTAATCGCTTGGCTGGACTGGTTACGCGAAATAGTTCTTTCGAGGCGAGGGACTATATTGTAAGTCACTCGTGGGCATTCGCGCACTCGTGTTTGTACAACGTCCCTCACCGCTCATGAATTCTTTCACGTAACCAGTCCAGTTAAGCGATTACTCTATATTTAAAAAAAATTATTTCCACTTGTCGCCCACATTTCGTGTTAGGTAAACAATTAATACACTTTAGGAACTGAAATAATATGTGATGGTATTTACTATCGCTACTAGCTATGTTTCTTTACTACACATTATAAACGAAAATTCATAACAGCTCTAGCTACATGATTACTCCGCCCCATTCTAATAATTGTGTTATTATCTCGATTGCAGTGTGAATTAAATACTTATTGATTGAAATATATACAATTGGAGATGGAAAGAATGTCTGTATACTTTTTGAACAAACGGAATCACATTATATCAACAGCAGTCAATGCGCAAACTCCAGTCCAGGAAAAGTGGGTAGACAAACAGCCCGCAACAGCGTCGAGTTCCTTTTAAAATTTGACTGGAGACCAGACAGCTTGATTTACTCATCACTCACACTAATACTGGGACCATCAGATTATTCGTACACAAGATTTACTTATCGGACTCTACTACCTCAGAACACGATGTGTCGTAATCAAGGTTTGTTCCATTTCTCTGTATACGAGCGTAAATACAGACGTTCATATACATAATTTATTACCTCCATATGGATTTCCGACATGGTGTATTGAGGTTGAAACCTCGTCTATGGATGGTACATCTCGACGAGTCTGTTAGGAGGAGTCGATATACTGTTAGGTTGGTGACCTAATATGGTATATATGGTGTCAGTTAATTCCATATTGGACGAGAGCGAAGTCACCAACAAACTGTGTAACGAATATATCTTACCGACTGCTGCATCGATGCACAGGACTAATAACAACAGCGATCAAAATTAAATGAGAGAATTCTCACAATGTGTTCACGTGTCTTTGCCTTGTTACAATTTATGGGAGAGTGCCTACAGGCGCTCTCCCATGAATTGTAACAAGGCAAACAGTTTCATTTCGAAGGTAACATGACACACATCCACATAATATGAAGCCTTTTAAGTTGCCTAACCTGCACTTCAGACCACATATGGGCTTCCAATACTCAATCTTTCAACTTGAAGCGATTATCCGCTGCCGCCATTTTGAATAATCAATGAACAAAGGGGAGAGTAATCATAGCTGTCAGCGTATATTGATGTTGACAGGCAGTATATGGTTTTATATGCAGTCTGTATGTGACATGTGACGTCTTTGAACCAGTGAATTTCCCAGATACTTGTAGGAGGTAAGATATAATCGCTTGTGGTTTCGAAAAACATGCAACTTATCTCGTTATATGAATTGTTAAATCACTTGTACAAGTTTGAATATAGTGTCCCCGACTCTTCAAGACACACGACGCACCACTGTGTCGAATAACACATTTATAACGTCAACGTGTGTTCCATAATAATAACGATAGGTCATTTCCCAATATCATTGAATTGAAATCTCCCAAATGTCTGAGTTCAAGCGAAAAGAAATACATACTTAATTTAACTGATTCCTGACACAATGAATAAATAATCATCCATTTGGAACAATCTTAACGAGACTGCACCAATGGGGGCGGGGGGTTCATAACATGAGCTACGTTTAGTGAACAAAACAAAAACTGAAAAGAAAGAATGTTTTAAATGATGTATTATTGAATAAAGCAGCCGTCTTGCTTTAGTATGAATGCTGTTATCAATGCTCTCAACAGTACCTTACTACAGCACTCGCTACAGAGAAACAAGTCGATTTTCAATTTTACAACATTATTCAAGCACAGCTTTAGGAGATGGCCGGAGACCGAAATTTGCATACTTCGTTTTAGCATTTACATAGAGGGTATAAGACTACTGAATAGATATAGAGTACTCACGAGTGGTGCTAACACCCGTCTCTGTAGTTGTTTCTTGTGTTTCTACAAAAAAGAACAATCATTGTACGACGCCGTAGAGAATGGTAAGCTGCATCAGGTGACAAACTAGAAGAGATAACTGCAGGCTGAAGTGATTTTCCTACGTACTAATGGCAATTGCCCTGACAGTTCGGGTCCATGCAAAGCAGGTCCTTTCGAAGTCTCGGATTTGGGTGTCAACAGTTCGCATGCCGCAGTAATAATAATATCGCATTGGCCAGCCGCTGATATATCGTGGTTCTCAGGTGAGAAGACCTTGGTTACCAATGTCCTCCTAACTGCCCCCCTATTCCCACGCATCTTCTCTCCACCCATCACTCGGAGACAAACTGATTGATGACATCCCGGTCCCATTCGTCCGAATCTCTCCGCTAAGCTCACTAACCACCTCCTTTTTGTCACATACTAAACACATGCCCTTCATTCTCCCATCTCAGATTCCCAGTATACTCGCAGTACATCTTTCTCTGTTTGACTGGTGTTTTGGACATTTTAACAGAAAGTGTTCCAAGGTGGTCCATGCGCCTAAATTACACATTGCACAATCCATTTCAATGTCTTTGCCACTTTTTCCCCAAGTTCCATCCACAACAACACAGTTTGCACAACATTGAACCATTGAGGTATTCACCAAATCGTCTTCTCTTTATCACGCAGGCCACCCAAATACCTCTTTGATTTAACCCCTTTTGCCAATTAAGGTTACAATCCATGCCTCCTTCTCTGATGATTCTTTACCCTGTTTGAGATGTCCATTGACGATTTCTTTATTAACCCTGTACCTAACGAATCACCCGCATCCGCCCGCGTAATATACAAATTGATCAGTTGAAAAAAATATTTTTTTCAAAATATTTCAACAAAACCATATCATGTGACCCTTCATTGGAACGAGCTCATTGAGGGGTCACATGATATGGTTTTGTTGAAGTTTTTTGAAAAAATAAAAAAAAACGATATTTAAAATAATAAATTTTGATATCGTCTGCATTGGGTAAAGAGTTAACGTCGTCACCTGGACCATCCACCCAGTCTTTGTGTTTGAATTCCAAATATTCTGGAACATAAGTTTACACCATCGGCTGTCGGGGAGATTTACCAAATAGTTAAGATAACAGAGTTTAATTAAGTCTGTCCTTTCCTTGATCACCTCCCAACCAGGCACACCCCTGATTGCTTCTAGTGCTGCGGCATTAATCGATCCTATTACCCATCGGTCTGCTTCGTTAAGTAGGTTTCCAAGCTCGTAAGGCTGGTAACAGGGAGAAACACATTTGGGAAATGGTGGAATACCAAGTATAACAAATAGTATGGAGGTGGTACCTCTAAACAGAGGTACCACCTCCATACTATTTGTTATACTTGGTACCCCACCATTTCCCAAATGTGTTTCTCCCTGTTACATTTATTTGATTAAGGATCAGTTAGTTTATTCGCGTGGTTTCGGTAGATTCCTGTTACCGAAATGTTTATATTTACCCTCAAATACACGTAGTCACCTATCTCTCCTGCACCAAGAAATTTGTTGCTACCTTCCGGAATATCGAATGCCCGCACTCTCGATCTTCGAGTAGGTAGCCACGTGCATAACTTTGCTGTTGTTTCCATTTAGTTCGAGTCTCCATCTGTTCCCATGTCTCCCGACAATTGTCAACATTTTCGCTATCCCCCCCCCCCCCCCCCCCCCCACACACACACACCTTAGCTTTCTAACACTGGCACAATATCGTCTGCGAAAAATAGCCCTGGGATCTTCAGGTTTCCAACTGCTTCCCCCTCGTCGCTATGCATGATTTTATCGCCCACATCTTTGATGTATTATGCAAAAAAGAATTGACGAAAGGATACAACACTGTTTTAGGCCAATCTCCATAGTCACATGTTGTGTTGTTCCGTTACCCAGGCTAAGTTCACTTGGTATTATTTATATAATGCTTTCAGAATTAAAAAAAACGCCTCCATAGCCAAGGCCCCAATCTTTCGCCGCATACCCTACCTCCATACTTTATAGTACGCCTTTTTAACACTCAGGAAGACCATGAACATCTTTTTTCTTTTTGTCTTTCGCAGGTTCTATCATCGGGGTAGAGCAAAAAGATGGTCATTGACTATTTTTCCTTTCCTGAAGCCATTTTCAATATCTCCCAAAAGCCCATTCTCTTCGAGCACCTCCTCTAATCTCCCATACACGATTTGCATACATTTATTGCAACGTTGCTACTGACCGAAATCCCGCGATATTTATCCAAAATGTCCCCACTCTTTCTCTCCACTCTTTTAGGACCCCTTGTTTTTCTATAGCTAAATTGAATAGGGTCTCTCTCCCATATTTTAGGAACATGAGGGAATTTCGTCTATCTCTGCCGCTTTCCCGATCCTTAAATTTGAGGCCACTTTTCGTACCGCTTCAGCCTTAATTTCATTGCACGAACCTCGACCTCATTCTGGCACACCGTTGAGTTGCCCCATCGCTTATTATTTACCTATTTTCAGTGTTTGACTAATTCTCATGCGATTTCGTCCGATTGGCTGATGAAATATTAGACCTGCACACCATTCTTGTACTTTAACATTCTATAAATTACTTCCTTTGTTTCTTTTATTCACTCATTTCCAAAATACTCGACTTCCCCTCCGTCAATCTTATCGACCTTATAATATTGCTGTTCGCACTCTCCGATTAACGTTCCTAGTAATAATTACTTTATTTCGTGATTGTTGGTTTTCTTTCTTTGCTACCCTAGCATCTTTGCTTTCCATCCTTTAAATTCTGTACTGCTCATGTACGCAGTGCATTTGACCATTCATCCCTTTATGGCCTTTTTTTCAATTCGTTACTCATTGTAACCACGTTCCCGTGTTGGCACCCTAATCTTTCCCGTAGGTTCCTTCCCCATCCCCACTAGACTCACACCTACGGCATCTGCCATTTTCTAGACATTGGCCTCCTTGTGTACATTCACAAGCTATGACTTCATTTTTTCTTCAAGCTGTTCCAAGTCCGCACACTTTCAGAGTTCCCAAGTGCCCTTAAAGCTTATTTGCTTCTTACTGGGTTTTTGCCCCTGATTGTAACTGAAATCACGTTGTTTTCATTATCTAACTCCTTTTTACCCCTATCGCACACTTCTACCTCTATCACCCAAAAGCAATATCTGTGAGAATATAGTCAATTACTGTTCTCCTGCCGTTCCTCTCCTGGGTCCGTTTCCCTTTACACCTTGCATCCCAGTTCAGAATCTTCAGACCGAGCTCATTTCTGAAGTCCTAGAAATTCCCTCCATTCCTGTTGACTCTCTAATCACCGTCCTGTATGCCTTCTTCCTCATCACATATGTATCCATTAAAGTCAACCATAATAATGATACCGATTCCCTTACCTTCTAATTCTAAGATATTGGACATAAGTATCGAGTATATTGGATCATGCCACTCAGGTTTGCTTTCCTCCACCGAACATTACAGGGGCAATACTTTTGTTGTTTTTTGTTTATTTTATTCACATTTACCCATCCAACTTCTTTCGATACCTAGACGAGGTGCTGACGTCTGCCAGACCTGTTTTCAATGACGGCTTTAAATCCTGATTAACGTACATGCCTACACCCTCGCTCTTGTTCACCCATCTTTGTCCACTCTTTCTATTGCGTCTGGCATCCTATCCCTCTCCTCTCCGCAAAAGGCTGTGCTACCTGTAGAATGTTTTTCCCAACACTTGTGTCCCCATCCTGCTAAAATGCAGCCTGTACATGCTCTCCTTACCCATAGTCCCGTGGTCGATAAAGGGTATCATCAAATCAGCACATTACCTCTCCAACTTTTCCTTCAACGCTATAACCCTCGAATCCCCCCCCCCCCCCCGGCTAGGACAAGACGGACCCCGAATACAAATACTCTTGCATTTTTACTGAACCGTTTACTAACCAAACCTCGACTACACCAGTTTTACTGACATTCTCTCCCTGATAGTCTTGAACCCCACAGGGACCACTACTACCGGATACAATTCTGACCCCGCACTCGGTACCTCAGTTCTTCCACCTTCGTTCCCAGAAAACACAAGACGGTGCGATTCGATCTGTCAGGATTACAACCATCTTGGCAATTCCGGTTACAATGCAGCTTTCTGGTACAACTAACTTTCTTTTATTATCCTTCCTACTTCCCCCATCCCCCGGACTTATATCACTTGCAACTCGCATCGTTTGGCTCGCATCCGAACTCTTCTTTCTATTGAGAGTTTTCCGCACCACATCTGTCCTTTCGACATCAGCAACCACCCCCCCCCCCTCGTCCTCTCCCTCATTTTTTCCTCAAAAGGCGTCATAATCACACTGAACCTATTTTCTAATAAGCGTGTAGCAGCCCCACGCTGACCCTGGCCTCTTGACTTTACCCTGTCATGTCCCTAATCCATCCTTCGAATTTTCATACTGAAACTCCACACTTCTGTTGCATCCCCCAAATCCCCTCGGGTTCCCTGCTTCCTGTTTCCTCTTTGAATCCTAAACCACCTTCCATACACCTTCCACTCCATCCTCGTAGGTAACTTTCATCGAAATATAAGTGCGCAAAATAAACATAAAAATACTGAAGTCATTTTCCAAGGCGTTTCAGGAACCTTAGAGTTGTCTATTGAAGACAGTCTGATACCGCATTCCTCCTCGTCTTGTAGCAGAAAAATGGGGATTTAAAAGAAATAACAGTCAAGTGTGGAAATAAATCTAAAACCAACCTTTGTGCCCAGCATTAGTCAGAACAAAAATTTCAAAAGAATAAAATTTCTGAAAGGCAAAGAAATCAGTGTCGACCTAAGGCATATAACCTCTAATCGCCACTGATATTCTTGTTTACAAATACACATTATATCTCGTATATTGGCAACGGGTAAGAGGTCCGTGCTAATCAAATGCTCTATATACAGATAAAGCTAGAAGTCCTTTCATGACATGCGCACAAATAGCACGTTGATATGCGCGTTAATGTGCGCGTTATGGCCCAAGTAAAGCTGTCAAAATCTGTACATGTCGCCTGTGCACATGCAATGTTTCGGCCAATGGACCTCCGGGTTACCCGGAGGTCCATTGGCAGAAACATTGCATGTGTTTGCTGTGAGTAACCAGGAGAACCTGCCGTGCTTTGGGTGCCATTCGATATGGCAATTGCGCGCAATTTCAACGCGCAATTAAGCCTAGATAAGCGCACTTTTCGTGACAGGACTTCTAGTTTTAACTGTAACCTCCAGTCCATACTAATTAAAAAAATTGCAAAAACAGAAAAACATATTTGGAAATGTTGTACATTCTAATTACTTCGAATAATGTGAACACGGCACACCATACGTTCGTGTCTCTGATTGAGGGGAAAGGCATTTAAGACAAATGTTTTGAGACTTTTGCCTGAGTAATTGAAATTGTTAATACACTTAAAAGTCTATTTACATTTTTGTTTTTGCATTTTGACAATTACACATAAAATGTCTGCACATTTCGCCACAAATGGAGAGTTACAATCATGTTAAGATCTGTATAAATGGTTTTCAAAAATGAATATCTCCTTGATCTCCATTCATCACAGAAAACATTCATTTTACACAAGTACACGTTGGTTAAGACTGTTCGTAAAACACTCACCAAAATGGTTACTGCATCGGAATGCATAGTGAACTAACTAACTGATGTTGCATATTGTACAGTGTATGTTTCTTTAATGAGTCAGAAAATCCCCTTCATATGAAATCAGACAAAATCTAAGGCAGTAACATTCAATTTTCTCGGATAAAAGATGAACATCAATGACTGATTAAAAAGCACCTACAGTTGAAACTAGAAGTCCTGTTTCTATATTGTGCACTATTTTGAAGTAATAGCGCGCCGTGAAAGTGCGATTGTGTCCTTGTCAAACTGGCCCATTAGCGTAACTCAATTTCTGTAGAAAAACAGCATGCCCAGCTGTGTACAATTCTATACTAGTAAATAGAGATAGCCAACAGTATTCTACTGCGATACATGTACATGTAATGCCGTAAATATATATATTAAAATTCAATTGCATATACAGAATGAAGAGAGTGAATAACCACTTAATCGCAGCATCATATCCTCCACTCGAAAAGTATTTATAATTGTTCATAACAGCACAAGAAACACTTGCAAACTTTCATGACATGGACCATCGGATGCCACCCGGTGGTCCATGTGAAGGACTGTCATTGATTACTGAGTGAAAAATCTATCCCACAACGATTTAGTAGTAATCCACCCACTACATACTGTGGTCTCAATATTTGTTTTTCTTTTTAATCAGTTCAGTTCGTGATTTAACTACCGACCTCACCTTTTGCACATTGCATTTCACATTGTACAGCGCAAACGTTCTTGTGTAGTTCAGACTATTTCATTCTTTTGCAGTGAGGAGGGCATTATCTAACGAGCACTTCCTGTGCTAATTGAGACGGGACGTCTAGTTTCAACTGTACACTTCTTACCCCCAGTTAACAATTATTTAAGTATGTAATATACAATTTATAAAAGTGGTAGTAATTTATTTTCTCAGCAGATTCTACAGTTTGTGTACATACGGAGTATCCGCACTGTATAATGACGAGCACCGGTAAAATCTGCAGTAAATTTATCATGGAAATGATTATTTCAAAAATACAGTGGCGTTTATCGGATAGAGCTATAAAGACGGACTGGGTGTCAGCTGATGGTGTGGTACAATAATATGTGTCAGAAATAGGGTAGGCACCAAATGCCGGACGCCAGTCTTCAACTCGTGGCCAGTGGCAAGCGTGTACTTGAGTGGTAAAGCCATGCGGATTTTCTAGAACTACAAATTGCCTTGTATATGGCTGTCCGAATTTATATCGCGATAATTATTTGATTGACTGCATCAGGGTGCTGGAAATCCTTCGTGCAGATCACTGCGTATATTGTCTGAAGACCGTAGAGCTGAATGCTGCTGCCGCTGATGCTACAAAGAGAACCGGCTCTGTACTCAATTTTCTATACTGGCTTGATATATCAGTTCTGTCCAGATTTTCATTTGAGAATTGTGTGGAATAATGGGTCATGTCTCCCATGACGGAAGCTTTGTTTGGTTTGGTGCGCTTACAATATTCTGTACTCTTTCCTTATAGAGGTTCAAAAGTATGATAGGTGGCATCACTAATGCATCGCAGACTAAATGTTTTCTTTATATTTGAGAAACAAAAACTGTCGGAAATGTGAAACAAAAATGTGCTACATGTATGGAGAATCTGATCCACAATAGACGAATTCTGTTCAGAAGGCGACAGTTTTTCAGTTGATACTAGGAGACCTGAGACTGTACTCTGCACTGTTTTGAAGTAACAGGGCACTGAGTAAGTGCACCTTTGTCCCTGTCAAACTTCGCCATTAGAGGAACTCAATACCTGTAGAAAACAGCCGACCAACTGTATACAATTCTATACTAGCAAACATAGATCATTAATTTCATTTCTAACCTACGCTGGGATACATGTACATGTAATGACCTTAATTAAGGAATAGTGCATGGCTTGGAGTTGACTACGCCCATATAGTGCCCAGTGAGGTGGTGTAGTTCCCGCCGCGAAGTGAAGGGAACTACACCACCTCACTGGGCACTATATGGGCGTAGTCAACGACAAGACATGCACTAATCCTTATATTATATCGAACACCCATCAAGAAAAAACATCTGTCCGATTTGTTAATTTATTACCAAGGTAGCAGCCCTACCAACCAGCGTTATATAGAAAAAACACCATGTAGTTTTTAAACAACATTTTCTTCTTCCAAAACACGGCTAACTTGGATTATTGATATGAGCAGAAGACAGATTTTGAATCGGTCGGCAAGGGTAAACAAAATATTTTCCCCAAACGGAACTGTGTATTCTAGAATCGCGCAACTCGCGAATGAAAACTAAAATTTTCGAAATTTGACAACGCAGTTTGATAATTTCCACACATTTGTCACACACATACATTACCGAATGGGTCAGCATGGGATACAAACTCAGAAGATTCAACTGAATTCCATTATTTGTCCGTTTACTGCCCAAAACATACAATTAAATAGCGAAATAATATGAGCAGCGAAACAAACGATTTTTCATATCCAGACGCGTTCTCGTGAAAGTTGGACCCAGGTATGGATCATTCTCTTCGAAACGAGATATGGATCATCTTCTCAAGGAATAAAATGAACGCAACGAAAAAATGTGACTTCAACAATGGAAAAGCGATACATTTTTCTACAAAGATTTCTTTCCGGGTAGTTTTGTGGATGTTGTGCCTCTGTGAATCGATTTTTAATTTTAGCCTGATCAGTTTTATTCACCCAGTATGAAAAGAAAACTGATATAGTAGTGTGCTAAAAATAGAAAATGTGTAGTGCCTGGGTGTAGTGCCTGGTCAGTTCTGTGGATGCAAACTACACGAAATAGGGTATCACCTTTCAGCCAATCAGAATGCAAGGAAGTCACATGAGGTATACTATTAGTAAATAGGGATCATTAATTTCATTTTTAACTTACGCTGGGATACATGTGCATGTAATGACCTTAATAGATATTAAAATGCAACTGCAGAAACAACGAAGAGAATGGATTATTACTTGATCGCAGTGCCACGTATTCTCCACTCGAAAAGTATTTATAATTTTTCATTGTAGCGCTTGCACACTTTCATCACATAGACCGACAGGTGTAACATGCGATGGAGGTTTGCAAGTGCTTCTTGTGTTTTCTCCACATACATTGTAAATAGTTACTAAGTGAAAAATCTATCTCATAGTGATCTATTTGAGCTCCACACACTGTAGTCTTAATATTTTCTTACTGTTTGATAGTTTCAGTCCGTGATTTCACTACCGACCTCGCTAGTATCTTATTTTGTATTGCACATAGCAAACGGTCTTGTGGATTTGAGACTACTTCATTATTCTATAGTAATTACTCTTAACCCTTTACCCAACGTAACGGCCAAAACCGGCCAGCGCTATTCTCAAAAATCGCCTATTAATTTTCACTATTTTTTTCATTTTTTGTCACAAAAACATAGGTTATGACCCCTCGTTGGAACGAGCTCGTCGAGCTCGTTCCAACGAGGGGTCATAACCTATGTTTTTGAGACAAAAAGTGAAAAAAATTAGTTATTCAAGAATTTTTTTTGCAAGTGTCGTCTGATTTTCATGTTATTTAAAGGGTTAACTAACGAGCATCTTCTGCGTTAACAGTGAAAGAACTTCAAGGTACAACTGTATCCTCGTTTTGAATAGTTTCGGAAAGTTCTTGGTTGGTGATTTTAATGGTCGCGCCATCAATTTTTTGAATTCCCGTTTGATCACTCAAGTTGACACTTTCGATCTTAATGTTTGCTTTAACCACCCATGTATTAACTTCCAGAATGTTCATGGGTAACTAATCACTGCCTATATTTTGGTGGATCTATACAACTCAAAGTTTGCTAAGCACCAAATATTTGACACATCATTGTGAAATTTGCTTCTGACATATTTGCGATATTTTTGGTGGATATGAACGAGGAATGTATTGAGATGGTGCCCAGTGTTCACAGTAGCTCTTTTGACGGGCAGACTTTTCGTGCCAGTCATGGAAAGCATGTACCCCTTGATTTTCATGATGTTTTCGTGTACTGTCTACATGTACATGACATGTGTAGGGTATTCAGTCTTTATTTCAACACAAACCCTTGTGATGTAATGATTAAATATGGCAAATGCAAATGTAAGAAGACATTTGTCTGAAGCTGAAATGTGGTGGGCTGTAGGAATGGTGGAGCAAGAGGCTACCCATCGTCAGGTTGGTGAAGCCCTTGGTGTGCACCATACGTTGATCACCAGCGCCTGGGCAAGATTTCAGCAGTGTTGCACACCAGTAAGTCGGCATGGTGGTGGCAGAAACAGGGCAACATCTGCAGCTGAAGACCGGGTTTTGATCTTTCAGGCCCATAGGAACCGCTTTGCCACGTCAAGCCGGCTTCGCAGTGACCTTCAGAATTCAACTGGGGTAAACGTTTCGACGCAGACTATCCGGGCAAGGTTGCACGAAGGTGGCCTCCGACCGAGAAGACCATGTATTCACATTTTGCTGTCGCATAACCACCACCAGGCACGATATGCATGGGCCATGGACCACGTTGGATGGACCAGAGAAGATTGGCCACCTGTCTTTTTTACAGATGAGTCAAGATACTGCCTAGACAACACAGATAGGCGTTCTAGGGTATGGAGAAGACCAGAAGAGCGATTTCTTGCAGCCAACATTTCTGAGCATGACCGCTATGGTGGAGGGTCAATAATGGTCTGTGGCTTCATCAGCAGGGATGGGCGTACAGAGCTCTGTGTCCTTGAACGTTGTACATTGACTGCACAGCGGTATATCGATGAGATCCTGGATGTCCACGTCTCATTGTATGCATGTGCAGTGGGTGATAGATTTATTCTGATGAACGATGATGCCTGTCCCCATGTTGCTCTTGCTGTCGGTGAATACCGACAGAGGGAGGGAATTGAGCGTATGGACTGGCCAGCAAGATCCCCTGACCTCAATCCAATCGAACATGTCTGGAATGAGTTGCAGCTTGCTATTTCAGCCCGTCCAGTCCAGCCAAGAAGTACCCAGGAGCTTGGTGCCATGCTGGTTCAAGAATTGAACAGCATCCCACGAAGGACCATCAGGAATCTGATTGGGAGCATGAGAAGGCGCTGTCAAGCTGTAATTAACAGTAATGGGTCTCATACTCGATATTGAACTCTTACCAGTTCGCTCCGTCAACTTTTTGTCAAATTGAAGAAGTATTTCTTTACCAATAATATCCATTTTCCATGGTTATCGTATTCAAAAGCTAAAATATAATGTCAAACACAAATAAAATCTTAATTTCTGTACTTAAATCATTAAAGATATAATTAAAAACACTTTTCATTACAATATTTCAACTAAAATGTAAAACAAGTAGTTGGATATACTTAGTGCTTAGCAAGCTTTGGATAGTATATGATTAGTTTCTGTTTGACAAAGAGACGGAAGTTTGATACGAGTGTGGTTCCGATTTTCTGTCATCACGTTATGTTGCCAGTCTCTCACTCAGCAAAATATTCTCTCAATGGAATGTTATGTCCAGTATTCCTTTTGCTAGTTTTTCATATGTTTTGTTCGCACCGATTCTTCCTTTTAGTATTTCGTCCAAATTCTGATCTTTCGAAATTTTATGTTCCCTCAGAAACTCGTTCCATTTCCGCACTGTCAGCAACTGTCATCTAGTAATACTTTTCACACAGTTCATTTTGGATTCGCAACTTCATTTCCAGTTCCTCTACACCCTCACCCCACTCTGGAAACTGTAGAACTCGATATCAATGGTCGTATTCCACAATTTGTGGTCTTTCTTCCACTGTGTCTGATGTTTTGGTAACTGTTTCTACAGCTGATACTACATGTCCTTGTGATGTCCAACTGCTTTGCAATATCAAGGTTATTCTGCCTTATATCAACAAGACTGGCCAATCACCAATTCACAAACTCATTTTTCTCAGTAAATCATCTATTTCAAGAACTCCCTTTCGTTTTCTATATTTCAATAATTTACGTGCCACTTTTTCATCAACAGGTCTCAATTTCTAGAAGGCCTCTGAAGTTGAGGTCTGAATATTTATCGACTCCTATTTAAATTTAGAAAGTGATTTTAAAAGATAAAATAAAAGTAAACAAATGGAGCTTTCCGCAAATGCACAATTTGGTTTTGGCAAATACAAAATCCTAATATGCAATGGCAATCAATGTAATTTTTCTGTACAATGGTACGGCCAGTCAAACATTTAATAATGAATTAAGTGGCTTTGAACTCAGACTACACTGACATACTAAATAAACAATAGCACATTAAACAATGGGAATAGGTACATGAATCAAATTACAAGTTATTGCGCGCGTAATATTTGGCAGAAGGAGTGTGTGCAGTTACGAACTGAACAATGCATAATAACTCAGTATTGTTTCTGTGAGAGACAGATAATGAACCAATCATTACAGGTTCAAAGAAACATATCAGTTTGCATTTTCGTCATAGAAAGCAAATTGAAGTAAATATTTAAGAAATAACTGTTGTTTTCCTTCGGTTTATGCGATATAATCCGAAAAGTTTCAGCACAAGCTTCATAACTCGCGTAGCGAGTTATGATTAAGCTTGTGCTGAAAATTTTCGGTTTATATCGCATAAACCGAAGGAAAACAACAGTTATTTCTTATAATTTAATCCGGCTGTAATATTAAAATATAGAAAGTATGTGTACGTGAACGAAAAACTTTTAATTTTCGCAAAAGACAACAGTCAAACTCAGGAAAGTGTGCCACAAACAGGTCATGTCAATCATTGTCAAATTGTTTGTTGTTTTGATTTTCGATCGCAGACGACAGATATTTAGCAAGTCACGTAACAGTATCATTAAAAACATTTTTTTTCAAGTTTCCTCAAAATCGTGTTTGGATGTATGATCTTTTATTCGTCTCCCACTTCGGTATATTTTTTTAAATTCAATTGTTCCCGATAAATTATCATTATATTCTCGCTGACTGGAGGCGATGAAAAATCGATCATTGGTCTTTGTTTACAAGCTTGCTATCCATCTATCAGTCTGTCGTCACGCCCTCACGGTGACAATTGGATTGAGTGGGCGGGGCTTCTTCCAAACGTCCATCGCATGGACCACCGGGTTACAGCAGGTGGTCCGTGTGCTGAAGGTTTGCTAGTGGGTCTTGTGCTGTTATGAACAAATATAAATATTTTTCGAGCAGAGAATACATACATGGCGTTTCGATTAAGTAGTTTTCCACTCTTCTCATTCGGTATATACAGTCGAATTTTAATATCTATTTACGCCATTACATGAACATGCATCTCAGTAGAGGTCCGGAATGTTGTTAATGATCTCTATTTACTAGTATAAAATTGTACAGAGATTAGCACGCTGTTTTCTACACGAACGGAGTTACGCTAATGGGGCAGTTTCACAGGGACTTGCACTTACTCAGCCCGCGATAACATCAAACTAATGTACAATACAGTCACATTACTTCTAGGTCCAACTGTATCCCCTTAGTGTTGCCGATGGAAACAATTTACAATACTTTAACCCTTTACCCAACGGCCAAAACCGACCTGCGCTATTCTCAAAAATCGCAAATTAATTTTCATTATTTTTTCATTTTATATTCTCAAAAACATAGGTTATGACCCCTCGTTGGAACGAGCTCATCGAGCTCGTTCCAACGAGAGGTCATAACGTATGTTTTTGAGACAAAAAATTATTTATTCAAGAATTTTATTGCAAGTGTCGTCTGCTTTTCATGTTAGGTAAAGGATTAGAAACATTTTATCGATTGTCATCATTTTCTGAACAGAAGAGTACCAAAGAAAAGAATTGCTTCACCAGAACTATAAAGTTACTTCGCTAACAGTTCAGATCACTGAGAAAAGGTGCGCCAAATAAACAAACGGATTGAAGCCATTTCCAAGGCACCTAGGAAACGTTAGTAATGCCGTCTGAAGATCGTATGGTACCACAGTAATGTATTAAATTCAGAATGTATAGTTCAAAGATACTGAAAGTACTCACTGGTAGTGCTAACACCCGTCTCTGTGGTTGTTTCTCGAGTTTCTGCAAAAAAAAGAACTTTGATTGCACCCTCTGTTTGAGTATGATAGGCAGCTTAGCGTAACTCTCTTTTATGTCTAAAAGTCCAATCTGAGACCAATTTGATGGATGCACATTATCTGTGTATAATTAAATAGTGTGCCACACGTCCGTTTTCCTCCACGGTAACGGTTAACTTAACATAACGATCACATATGACCAGTGATATTCCCAAAACATCGCCACTGATGTTGTATTACTATAAAAATCTTTTCTATAAAAACAAAGTTTGTGACCGATCCTTGGAACAAGCCCATTGAACTCGTTCCATCGAGGGATCAATGTTTATTTACAATTTCTGAGGATAAGATACAAGAATCACCTGCAAACGTCCACCAAATGGACAACCCGGTTACACTCGGTGGTCCATGTAATGAAAGTTTGCAAGTGTATCTTGTGATATTATGATGAGTGAAAAAACAAACAAATTCTTAATAATTTTTATTATTATTATTATTATTATTATTGTTGTTTTCTATTCATTTTCTCTATGGCACCGCAATTCTTCATTCTGCATAATTATGCAGTCACTGTTTACTATTTGTTTACGTCATTACATGTACATGTATCACAGAAGAGTTTTGGAATGATGTTAATGATCTATTTACCAGTAAAGAATTGTACAGAGTTCGGCTCGTTATTTTTCTACAGAAATTAAAGCACGCCAATGGTGAACTTTGATATGGACACAACTTCACTTACTTTAGGCGCTATTACTTCCAAATAGCGCACAATACAGTGACAGGGCTTATAGTTTCAAATGTAGAGCTGTCTACCCCAGGGCCAGTGCCTGGTACAGACCACCAAATTAAAGTTTGGTGGTTCACTAATTGAGAAAACCAAAGGTTCAATTTATTATTTAATTTTATATTAATTGCCCTCGCCCCTTCTATCAATGTACTGTGAAAACCCATAAGTCAATATTAACAACTATGCTATTAACTTGCTTGCTTGGATAGGGCTTCACTGTGAATTAGTACGTTAATGCCCATGAGGTGTATCGGCACATTACTGTGTTCACGTTTATAAAAAAAAGTTCGTGGTAACACTGGATAATTTCAGACTGTCGACAACTTTTAGTACGAGCACTTTTCATTTCTATTCTACGGGAGCGTCAGATTGTACAGAATCTTCTTGGTAAAAAAAATCCAATGGAGACTATAGGAATAATAAGTTTTTATATTTGTATTAGCAGTTGAGCCTTATTAACAAAATACAATTAATGTAGATTTTGTTTTCGGAAACTGTACTTCACTTCTGACACTCTAAAATACCAGAATACTTGCAAGCACATATATTTTTAAAGATATTCACAGACAGCCAGATTCATTCCAGTAGACTGAAGAAAAACAAACAGAAGTTTCAGAACCATGAGCAATGAAAACTTTTAAAAGAAAGGAACAGTTTTAAGTATATTGTCCTGTACATAGAAAGCATGCCATTATTTCCGATTTCGTATGGGTGATGTTTTCATATCCGAAGACTACACTTTCAGTACTCCATGTTTTGTGGTTTCTTTTACAGACCTATAGTCTCGTGGATGCCGTTTTCCGTCAAAAGAGGCGTTCCGAAGATAAAAAAACCGTCTTTATAGGGGAGGGTGATTAAAACAGATTTGTTTCGACTGATAGATACAGAGATAAATAATTTATTTTACGGCACAAATATTCCACAAAGTCAAACATGTACCGTAGGGAGATGAGTTAGCCAGACTGTCTGCCTACCTGTCACCCTCTAATGAAAGTTTGTTTGCTTCAACACTACACTTGGATTGTGGGTTCTGCAGCTCAGCCTCTCGGAGCTTCAAGGGTCACGTGGGCTTTGTTTACTTGATGGCTCATAACAATAGTTTTATTGAGGGCGAGATAAACAGATGTATTCAGACTGTTTGCAGAAAATAACACATAAGTCAAAAAGGATATGATGAAGAATTCACAAATTGAAGCAACAACTACCAAACAATTTGGAACATTCTAATGCGTCTACCATTAAAAATTTTGCTTTTCTTGCCTACAATAAGAAGAAAGTCACGTTTAGCCAATCCGCTAAAGAATGCGTGGCTCAAAATATTGGCCTTTTGACAGATAAATTTTATCAATAAACACAATTCACTACAACAGATGGAAATGGATAGGTATACACTTCCGGTTGTTCCGATGAAAGGTGGCGGATCAAAAGTAATGCACTTCCGTACGAACTACTTTATATATTTATCTTAATTCTACTACCGTAACATCCACCTTTGGTTCTAAGAGCAACCTGGGTAATAGGGGATTCAGCCTTGAATATTATCAGAATATTAACACAAATATTTTTGTTAGCTTCTTTTAAAACTCAGTTTATTATTTAGATTTTGAATTTTCTCATTCAAATCAATCCATATTATTGAAAATACATATTTGGTCAAGTTTTCCAAAGACCTTGTTCGAGTTTTGTTAACTCGTATTTGTCCAGATTGCCTGGTATTCCTGTCGGTAATGTTTTGTTAGGTACTACAGTTAAAACTAGAAGTCCTGTCATGAAATGCGCACAAATAGCACGTTGATATGCGCGTTAATGTACGCGTTATGGCCCATGTAAAGCTATCAAATTCTGTACATATGGCCTGTGCACAAGCAATGTTTCAGCCAATGGACCTCCGGGTAACCCGGAGGTCCATTGGCAGAAACATTGCATGTGTTTGCTATGAGCAACCAAGAGAACCTGCCGTGCTTTGGATGCCATTCGATATGGCAATTGCGCGCTATTCCAACGCGCAATTAAGCCTAGATAAGCGCACTATTCGTGACAGGACTTCTAGTTTCAACTGTAAAATAATTATTATACAACCTAGGAAGTTCGCCATCTCTTCAGTCAAACACGAATGGGCATGTATCATATCATATGATATGGTTTTGTTGAAATTTTTTGAAAAATTAAAAAAAAATGATATTTAAAATAATAAATGTTGATATCGTCTGCGTTGGGTAAAGGGTTAATACGTGCACCAAGGAGATCAGCATTAGAATCTGAGTAATAACTTGTGGTATCATCTGCAAGGGAGCGAGGTGGCTCAGTGACTGTGACGTTGAACTTTAGACTGAGAGGTCTACGGTTCGATCCACACGACGGATAACTGCGCTGTGTCCTTGGACAATGCACTTAATCCCGTTTACCCACATGGAGGCACGATGGCGCAGTGTAATATGGCGTACTTCACGGCGATGGTGCACCTGTTTTCAACCAATGCTTACCCTGTTTGTGCGGAGTTAGTACGTTGTGGAGTCTGACAGTTGCTCGCCGTTGCTCGGTGTTTCTCTGCGGATACTACGGCTCCCTCCATCCGTAAAACCGACCGACACTAGATGATGTCGAAGATGTCTTTAAACACCAATAAATAAATAAATAAATCATCTGCAAATGATAACAGATTTAATATTGTTGAAGAAAACAAATATCACTGATATATGAAAGAAGAAGCGTGAGTTCAAGTATTGAGGCTTGTGAAACACCACACTTTCTTCTTGTTAACACTTTACCCAACGTAACTGCCAAAACCGGCCATCGTTATTCTCAAAAATCGCCAGTTAATTTTCATTATTTTTTCATTGTTTGTCTCAAAAACATAGGATTTGACCCCCAATTGGAACGAGCTCGTCGAGCTCGTTCCAATGAGGGGTCGTAACCTATGTTTTTGAGACAGAAAATGAAAAAAATAGTTATTCAAGAATTTTCTTTGCAAGCGTCGTACCTTTCTCATGGTAGGTATATTATTGATTATTGTATTTTAACATTGTGTCAAATGCCATAGGAATTCGATAAATACAGTCAGCGTATTAATGTTTACTTTATTTATTATTTTCTGGCCCTATGTGTTTAAGACGTTGCGCCACTAGATTTATGGTAGAATGATACTTCCTGCATTGGTGTGGATGATGGTATAAGATGTTAAATTTATCGAGAAAGGTTATACAATTCGTTAATCCATAGCAATCGTTACTGTTTTTTTACTTCATTACGTTTGTAACACCTATTACCCCATGTTGTGTTGTTGGTGCTACAGTTAAAACTAGAAGTCTTGTCACGAACCGTGCGCTTATCTAGGTTTAATTGCGCGTAGGAATTGCGCGCAATTGCCATATCGAATGGCATCCAAAGCATGGCAGGTTCTCCTTGTTACCATAGCAAACACAAGCAGTGTTCCTGCCAATGGACCTCCGGGTTACCCGGAGGTCCATTGGCTGAAACATTGCTTGTGCACGGGCCACATGGACACAATTTGATACCCTTACTATGGTCATAACGCGTAGATTAACGCGCAGATCGACGTGCTATTTATGCGCATTTCAGGACAGGACTTCTGGTTTTAACTGTATAAAGAAGTTAAATAGAGAATTACTTTCCATGTAGTCCATAAAAAGTTTGCGGGTTTTTCACTCGAACGTTCTCCAATATGAGCGGAAAATTATTGAACTCCTGGGTCACTTCACTGGACTTAATTAATTCATTTTTCATCTTCTTTTATAAAAGAAGATGGCAAACATTTCGGAACTAAAATCGCGCACTTTGATTTTCCGTTGTGATGGTGCACTCCTTTCACCTTGGATGAAAACAAATAAGGGAGACAGTTCGTCGATTGAAAATATATCGACGCGAGATCACGTGACATATCGGGCTGCGGGCGGATAATGAAAATCATTTTCATTATCCACCCGCGGCACGATACTTCAAGTGATTTGCCGGGCGTTATATAATTTGGTAGCCTTAGTAAACAATGTTAATGCACTAGTGAACGCCCGCTGAAGCGGTAACGGGTATACAATAACATAATTTGGGGCTTGGGCTCCATTACTGGTCCGTCATCTGTGATTAGCAGCCCAGCAGGCATTAGCGGTCCGAAGCGATAGCTAATCACAGATGGCGGCTCAGTAATGGTGAAAACGGCACCTGCGAAAATCGTGTTATTGTTGTTATTAACAATATTTAGGATTTATAGAACGATTTCCCACACTTTTTGATTCATTTTATTTCGCGAAAAGAATCAATGTGAAACACCATTTCTTAAGCAGTTCAATGAAGAACACTTTAATTTTATCACAATCAACACCAGCGAAAGGTAAACTCGTTTCGGAAATGTGAACATATTTCCAGGAAGACGAAATGACACCATGCTCAGAACGTCAGCGGGTGCTAACCGATCGTGTTGGTTTTAAAATCTTTGTTTCAAGTTTAGGTTGCTCCCTTACAGGCTGTGTAAATTAGTATTAAGATGAAGGTAGCGCACAATGAACTGATAATTATTATATATTTTTGTTACGATGACGCTTCCGTTACGTGTTTAGTAACACAACTTGAGTATGCATCGTTGTCTTAATTTTTGATATAAGCGAACTCAGGAAAATGGTAACGGAGCGAACAACTTTGGTAACAAAAGGGACGAAATGAAGTAACTATAGATATTTTGCATGTTATAAATGGACATGTATTTCAATTCCATAGACACATTTGGATGGAGAAAATATTGGGAACATACATAATACACAAGAAGCGGGTCACGAAAAGGGGATTCCTGACGTAAAAGGGGTAGTCTGAGGCGAGGCGTGAATCAGAAGTTTTTACATGGAGCAGACATCATGTGGGCGAAGGATTTCGTTGACACCCTGAACGAAAATGAAACCCGCACCCACCTTTTCACTGTCGACAAGCCGGCCATTGAAATGTATGATGAACTACTAAACCTAGCTGCTCCAAAAGGCAGGGGCAGCACAATGCAGGTGCACCGAATATTCACGGAGGGTCGAGGAAAAGTCCAACAATGTGTTTTTCTGTAGTTGAAATTTCAACAATTAGGGATTCAAAACATGTGGGATAAATACCGAAAGGTCTCCATGAATGTTTGAACGGGATTGTTTCTATAATAAAATTCCGTACTTCACCTCTGTCGTCATCAGGGTCAGGTCGCTGCCGAGTGATCAAGGGACGGTAGCCGTTAAGTAAATTAGAATTTTTTCACGCTAAATGTTTCTGTTAAGCCAATGATATCTAAGAAGTTCGATTGAGGTTAAAGATTACATAATATGTTATGGAGCGACTCCCAGTTGGCATTAAGGCTTCGACAATTAAGGTTGAAGAGATTAAGTGAGTTAGGTTTTTCAGAAATATCATTACTAAAACATTCTGGTGTGCAATATTCACAGCTGCGTTTTGCAGTTGTGAAAGGAGAGTCTATTTAATTCATATGTTTCTGTGGCAGGGTTACCTACATATAGCCTTGGTTGCTGAGGGTGTAATTAATCCCTTAAAAATTACAGCAACAGGGTTAAATTGTACAGCAGGTAATAATAGGTTTTATTCAGCTTTTACTGTTTATAGCAGGATTTTAAATTTTATTGTAAAGTGTGTGTGAAATTCCAGTTCTGAATATTTCTTGATGAAGAGAAATATTTCACACACAATGGTTTCAATAGGACAGAGAACAGAACACTGAACAATTAGTACCATTTCTTCTTGATCACAGCTTTCCTATTTCAGCTCACTGTTTCTTTAATTCATAACCCTGCATGCTCTGTTAACTGAGTACTAACACTGGCCATTGATTGGCTCAGTTTTAACTGTTTAAACTAAAGAGGGAAAATCTCTCATTAAAAGTTTGCTCTTGCTGGTGGTCAGATCTGTGCTGTTTAGTTATTAGAAAAGTGATCTTATTTGTGAAAAGTATATTTTGTGTAAATAAATAAATATGTGAATATCTGTGAATAAAAGCCTACATTATTTCCATCAAATAATTCTTGGAGGATTTCTCAGGATTCTGTCAGGCACAACAACTCTGGATACTTCAGGTTGAAGATGCCTTAGTTTAATTGTTGTTGTGCCCACCTGTGGGCTACCTGAACCTCGTCACACTGAGGGAGTTCATTTATCTTTAACATTAAATGGTTGTCTGTGAAGTAATGTGTTGTGATGATATGAATATGAACCCACATTGAGACTCTTATATCGCTTCACTCACCCATCTGGAGGGACTGCGGTTACAAATGGCGCCCAACAAGGATTTCATCGATCATTCTTCACATTGATTGGACTTGGTGGATTTTGCAGTGGAGACATGTGAGCTCACCATCGACAACTTCATTGACTGGCTACAACTACTTGTGTTACAGACATTTACATGGCTGACTGGTAACACTTAGAATAGTGACTCTGATCATTCATCTTTATTCAAATGACTTGAACAACTCAGTTATTTTGTTTACATTTTTGAGTTAACTTCAGATAACATTTAGCTTTGATAGGGATGTACATGTATGCACATATGTGTGGGGGATCATTAATATGTTCATTATGAAAGTCACAAGGGAATCAAGGGAGATAATTTTCTTGTAACTTCTTTTTTTGTTTATTATGAAAGTCACAAGGGAATCAAGGGAGATAATTTTCTTGTAACTTCACTTGAAAATTATTTCAGATAAATTTTGGGGTAATTTGCTTTTGTAATTTTGGTTGAAAAAATCTTTTCAGGTTTATATATATTAAGAGTCATGACTAGTCACTGCAGTGAATTGAGTAATAGGATTTTCTCTTATACTATTTTTGTTTACTAACACAGGGTTATTACTAATTAGCATTGTTATCCGACAGTGCACTTGACATAATATAATATTGTGAATATACTTCAACAGATGACTTGCATGTTATAGGTCACTGAGTAATTCATATCTATGAATAGTTGAAAACAAAATGAAATATTTCTGGTTTGTTTATTGACAAAATGACTTAAACAATTTTCACACCTACTAATTATTCTTTCAGTGACTGATATATTTGAAATGTTATTTTGTTTTCAGCCTATATGAGTTCAATATGATATTTTCAGTTTGTGCCTTTTGCATTGCGCTGCGCCGTGGGGTACTGCACTGCTGTTTGTAAAATAATTAGCGCAGCTTAAAATAAGCGCAGCATAATAACATTGTATATTTAGCCCTTGTGTAAAATAGGTGACCTTCAACACTACTAATATAGTACATAACAATGTATTCTTAGCCACCGTGCACATGTGTAACCTTAAACAAAAATAAGTATTGTGCACAAATGTTACCTTAAACATGAATGAATATTGTGCACGAAGGGTGACCATCAACACAAATAAATAAAAAATATTGTGAACTAATATTTGTGTGAGTTAAATAGGGAAACATGGAAGAACCTATTAATTCTGATGAACTTGAAAAACTTTCTGAGTGTTTTAAAACACTTGGTGTAAAGCCTAAAACTGACTCTCCTGCTGAATTACGACAATGGATGATTGATATGGTTACTTCTGGTAAATTAGATCCAGACGAGAAAACTGATTTGTCCAAATTTAACCCTCATGTACCATATTATCATAGTCCACCCAAAATAGTTATATTTTCTGGAGAAAAAGGCTCGAAAGAAGCCGATTTTGATCTCTGGAAATATGAGGTGACATGTTTATTAAATGACCACACTTACAATCAGAGCGAAATACTTTTAGCTATTCGGCGGTCACTAAAAGGCAGTGCAGCCCGCATACTTATGCACATGGGTCACAATGTGACAATTAAACAAATTCTTGATAAATTTGACTCCGTGTTTGGATCAGTTGATATTCACCAATCGTTATTATCTGCATTTTATAGTGCAAAGCAAAAAGATGATGAAGATGTTTCGACATTTGCTAGTCGACTTGAAAATTTACTTGCTAAGGTGATTGAAGCAGGTTTAATTAACCCTGATGATTCCAATACTATGCTATGTTCAGCACTCTATGCAGGCTTAAACAGCCAGTTGAAATCAGTATCTGGATATAAGTTTGACAAGTTTTCAAACTTTGACAAACTGCGTGTTGAACTTAGGAGACTCGAATCAGAATTTAACCCTTTAGTCCACTGTAAATCAACTAAGGCTGTTGATGATAACCCTATTACAGTGTTAACAGGGGTAGTGAATCAACTTCGCACAGAAGTTAAAGATTTAAAAGCACAGGTTGAGAAAAATCGAAACCAACCTCAACAAAACCAACAAAAGTGGAGAAATACAAAATCTGCTGGTAACTTTAACCCTGGCCAGCAATCACAGAAATGGCACCAACACCCAGATGTTGGTTATAATCAGGACAATTTTGCTTTCCAGTCTAGGGCACGGGATCGTCAGTCTGATGTCACCTGCTACAGGTGTGGACAGAAGGGCCATATTCAGCTCGGTTGTCGAGTGCGCCTGGATCATCAGAGGAAAAATTATGGAAAGTCTTTAAACGACAAGGGGCCTATGACGATGGGCAATTCATAGGCCAGCAGGCTACAAATGATTTAGGCCCAGTCAAAAATCATAGTTTAATTGGTGAAAGTAGCGAAGCACATGTGTGTATAAATGGTATTGGTACATCAGCTTTACTTGATACAGGGTCAACTGTATCGACTATTTCTCGCCAATTTTATGACGACCATTTAACATCCACACCAATTAAGCCAATAAATACTTTATTAAATATTGAATGTGCTGATGGACAGCAGCTCCCATATGACGGTTATGTTGAGATCAACGTGGACTTTTATGGCATTCCTGGCAATGTTAGCCAGTCATGTTTAGCACTTGTTGTACCTATTAGCAGATACAATGCCAGAGTACCTTTACTTGTGGGTACAAATATTTTAAATCCAGTTATGGACTATTGTAAAATGGTGTTTGGAGAAAGATTTTTACAGTGTAAAAACCTTTCTAGTCCATGGATGATTTCCTTTCGATGTATGGTTCAGCGTGACAAATGTCTCAAACATCGTAATAATGTACTGGGGGAAGTAAAATACTGTGATAATAAAAGCATCACTATTTTACCAAATACATCAGTGACAGTTCCTGGTTGTTTTTCAAGTACTATGGACTACACACCAACCAATGTAATGCTACAGACATGCTCAAATGCAATTTTTATGCGAGACTTGGATTTATGTCCTTCCATGTTTCCATACCATGGGAAAGGGAAGTGTCATGTTGATGTGTCCATATCAAACTGTTCAACAAAAACAGTTACGATTCCGCCCAATGCGATTTTATGTGAAGTCCAGCCAGTTGTCACTGAGAATGGAAAATCGCATGACAGAAAAGAATATGGAACTGAAATGGATAACTTGTTAAAAGTTATACCCAGCATTGGAGAATCAGAGAAAATTCTTACTGAATCACAGTTTGGAAAACTCCAAGATCTATTGGAAAACTACAAAGATATTTTCTCCAGTGGTGACACAGATATTGGGCATTACAGTGATGTTAAGCATAAAATTGAATTGATTGACGACGTCCCTTTTAAACAGCGCTTTAGAAGAATTCCACCCTCGATGTATGAAGAAGTTAGAGAACACCTTCAACAGTTAGTAGCCAGTGGCGTCATACGATCATCACATTCTCCTTATGCTTCCCCAGTTGTTTTAGCTCGAAGAAAAGATGGGAAATTGAGAATGTGTGTCGACTACAGGGTTTTAAATAATAAAACAATTAAAGACAGTTATGCCTTGCCACGCATAGATGAAATATTGGATTCACTTCAAGGTGCTAACTATTTTACTGTAGTCGATATGAAATCAGGATATTATCAAGTTGACATCAGGGAAGAACACAAAGAACGCACTGCTTTCACCGTGGGTCCACTTGGCTTTTATGAGTTTAATCGTTTACCATTTGGATTAGCCAATGCACCGGCAACTTATCAGCGCGTCATGGAAGAATGCTTCGGGGAACTTCATTTGAAAATATGCTTTATATACTTGGATGACTTGATAATATTTTCAAATGATGTTGAACAGCATCTCGAAAGGGTAGAGAAAATTTTCAATCGTCTCAGAGAGTGTGGATTGAAGCTCTCACCGAAGAAATGCTCCTTTTTCCAAGAAAAAGTAAATTTTGTTGGCCATGTTGTCTCAGCAAATGGTATCGAGACTGATCCTGAAAAAATTGAAAAAATAAAGTCTTGGCCGACACCACAAAATCCTGAAGAGGTACGAAAATTTCTCGGGTTTGCTGGCTATTATCGGAGATTCTGTAAAAATTTCTCTCAAATAACTAAGCCTTTAACCAATCTAATGCCCAAACCTGAAAAAAAGAGTAGAAAGAAGAAAAATCTGATGACAAAACAGAATGGAAATGGAATGCTGAGCATGATGAAGCTTTCAACAAATTGAAGCAGGTTCTATCGTCTCCACCAGTATTAGCTTACCCAGATTATTCTAGGCCATTTGGGTTACACACAGATGCAAGTTGCAAAGGCTTAGGTGCAATTCTGTATCAAACTGAAGGCAAACTAAAGAGAGTAATCTCTTATGCGAGCCGAGGTTTGAATAAGTCAGAACAGCACTATCCAGCTCATAAACTGGAATTTCTTGCGTTAAAATGGGCTGTGTGTGACAAATTTAATGACTATTTATATGGTAGAAAATTCACAGTTTTAACTGATAATAATCCTTTGACATATGTTCTTACCACTGCTAAACTTGATGCAACTGGCCATAGATGGGTGGCAGCACTGTCTGCTTTTGATTTCGATATTTTATATCGGCCAGGTAAGAATAATAGGGATGCAGATGCCATGTCGAGACACCCATCTTTAGATACCAGTAGTTTAAGCACAGATTCAATAAAGAACATTACTTGTGCAGCTGTTCAGGCGATTTCTGAAGGGATTCAAGATCAAGAATATGTGGAAACCTTAAGTATGTCAGAAACTGTTTTACCAGATTTCCAGCTCTTGGGACAGAATATTACACCTTTTGATGTCAAAGAAATCCGTAAAGCACAGCGTGAAGATCCTTTAATGGGAATATGGTATTCTGCTGTTACAAGTCAGAGAAAGCCTATTTTGGCTAAATTGTCTTATTTGCCATTTCACTCCGCAATGTACCGATCATTTGATCATTTGAAAATGAAACGTGGAGTTTTATATAGAGAAATTACAGTTGATGGGAAGAACTTGTTACAGTTAGTTTTACCTTCTATTTTTATTGATAAGGTACTTTCCAGCTTACATGATGATACTGGACATCCTGGTCGAGATAGAACTTTGTGTCTTGTAAAAGACAGATTTTATTGGTCAGGTATGACTACAGATGTTGAAAATTGGGTTAAAAACTGTGGGCGCTGTGTGAGATTTAAATCTCTGGGTAATCAAAAAGCCCCATTAGTTAATATTAGCACTACACAACCATTGGAGCTGATCTGTATGGATTTTTTGCAGCTTGATGTCGCAAAAGGTGGCACTGAATATGTTTTGGTGATCACAGATCACTTCACGCGTTATGCACAAGCATATCCTACAAAGAACATGAATGCGAAGACCACAGCAAATGTATTTTTAAACAATTTTGTTCAACATTATGGTCTTCCAAAAAGAATCCATTCAGATCAGGGTGCTAATTTTGAGTCGAAGTTAATTCAGGAAATACTTCTTGTCACGGGCATTTCCAAATCTCGTACCACTCCATACCATCCAATGGGCAATGGAATGTGCGAGCGTTTTAATCGCACTTTGATAGACATGCTCGGCACTTTACGAACAGAAAAAAAGGTGGACTGGACTTCTCATATAAGTTCATTAGTTCATGCATATAACAGCACTCGGCATGAAAGTACTGGTTATTCACCTTTCTTTCTGATGTTTGGTCGAAACCCCAAATTGCCTGTTGATATAGAATTTAATCTGAATGAGAATGATGCCCCACAGTCTTTGACCAAGTTTGCGAAAGATCTTAAAGAAAGGATGAAGGATGCGTATGAAAAAGCTGGGTACCACATCAAGAAGTCTCAACTCCATCAAAAGAATAGTTATGATAAGAAAGTGTGTGGTGCCACCATCGAAATTGGAGATCAGGTTCTGGTAAAGAGAATGGCATTTGATGGTCGGCATAAATTGGTTGACAAGTGGAGCCAGGATGTATATGTAGTGAAAGAACAGCCAAATAGAGACATTCCTGTTTATGTTATTACCAGAGCAGATGGAGAAGGTAAATCTAAGGTTTTACATCGAAACATGTTACTTCCTATTGGGACTTTGAGTGGTGAGCCAGAACAAGACCAAGGAATCAACGACACTGCATCTCTGAATGTAAAGCCACCAAAAGCAGCACCTAGAAAGAGAATACAGAAGACACCTACAGTCAGTCGAGTGGAGCCGGAAATTAGTCACAGTGATGATAGTGATGATGATTACTTTGTATATAACAAGGTTAACAGTAATGTTCCAGCAAGCACTGGGCATATCGCCGGCGATGAAAATAGTGCAGATACCTCCCAACAACCAGGTGACGACCATGGCTCTGTTGTGGAGATTCAGGCAGCTGATTATGGTGGGGACGCCCACAGTCACATAGAACGTGATCATGATACAGCTCCTGATTCTGTTGAGGGAGACCAGATAAGCGGCGATCATTCCATTGCTGCCGAATCTTCTCCCAATACTGGTAGTTTAGATGCTGCAAGTGGTGATCACAATGATACACCACCTATTGCACCCAGGCGATCCACTCGACCAAAGAGTAAACCACCATGGATGACATCTGGCGAGTTCAGTATGTCCCAGATTACAGAACCACACTGGAGAGAAAAGGTAGAAGTATTGAGGACACTCTCCAGCGAAGGTATTTTTGATGGTAACAATGATAAATTGTGCAATACAATTTTATCATTGTTATCAAAGGATTAAATGCCGAGGACGACATTTCCCAACAGGGGGAACTATGTGGCAGGGTTACCTACATATAGCCTTGGTTGCTGAGGGTGTAATTAATCCCTTAAAAATTACAGCAACAGGGTTAAATTGTACAGCAGGTAATAATAGGTTTTATTCAGCTTTTACTGTTTATAGCAGGATTTTAAATTTTATTGTAAAGTGTGTGTGAAATTCCAGTTCTGAATATTTCTTGATGAAGAGAAATATTTCACACACAATGGTTTCAATAGGACAGAGAACAGAACACTGAACAATTAGTACCATTTCTTCTTGATCACAGCTTTCCTATTTCAGCTCACTGTTTCTTTAATTCATAACCCTGCATGCTCTGTTAACTGAGTACTAACACTGGCCATTGATTGGCTCAGTTTTAACTGTTTAAACTAAAGTGGGAAAATCTCTCATTAAAAGTTTGCTCTTGCTGGTGGTCAGATCTGTGCTGTTTAGTTATTAGAAAAGTGATCTTATTTGTGAAAAGTATATTTTGTGTAAATAAATAAATATGTGAATATCTGTGAATAAAAGCCTACATTATTTCCATCAAATAATTCTTGGAGGATTTCTCAGGATTCTGTCAGGCACAACAACTCTGGATACTTCAGGTTGAAGATGCCTTAGTTTAATTGTTGTTGTGCCCACCTGTAGGCTACCTGAACCTCGTCACACTGAGGGAGTTCATTTATCTTTAACATTAAATGGTTGTCTGTGAAGTAATGTGTTGTGATGATATGAATATGAACCCACATTGAGACTCTTATATCGCTTCACTCACCCATCTGGAGGGACTGCGGTTACATTTCGTTATCAGTAATTGCATTATTGAATTGAGAAATGAAGTCAAACAGTTGTCCTCCTGTATCTCATCAACTACGCGTGCGTTAGCCATAGTTGAAACTTAAAAAAAAAAAGATTTTGGCAAATTAACGAGGAACGAGCTAATGAGTTTCGCAAAAATATTATGACTTACATCTTTTGTGTATTATGTATCGATATTTGGTGATGGTACTTGTATTTAAGAATATTGATCAAACTATGAGGGCGTGTGGTTAGAATCAGTGTTTTAGCACACAGTTCGCAATTAGGAAGTGTTAACCCTTTATCTAACACAAAAAGCAGACGACACTTGAAAACAAAATTCTTGAATAACTATTTTTTTCAATTTTTGTCTCAAAAACATAGATTATGACTTCTCATTGGAACGAGCTCGTGGAGCTCGTTCCAAAGAGGGGTCATTATCTGTGTTTTTGAGACAAAAATGAAAAAATAGTGAAAAATTAATGTCTGATGTTTGTGAATTGCGCTGGTCGGTTTTGGCCGTTACGTTAGGTAAAGGGTTAATTCGGGTTATCCCAACTTCTGGTCACGTATTATTCATTAGGTGTAGTCAGAACCTTGGCTACATTCACACACAACCTTCAGCATATACTAAGCTACCGTGCATTCACAATAGGGGGTGTATGAGTGACAATACTGTATATTACTATTGAAAATATTATGTCCTATTTTCCACATTATAAGTTACAGGGCGTTTTGTTGGCAGATACAGTGTCATATACGGCGAAGAGAAAACAATATTAGGTGAGGCGAAGCCGAACCTAATATTGTTTTCTCTGAGACGATTATGACACTGTATCTGTCAACGAAACACCCTGTAAGGTATTTATTATGCACGGCATGCTAAAATGTCATTGGGGAAGTTAACGCAACGAATAGTTAAATGATGGGCTCTTCTCGAAAAATGTAAACAAAGCAGACGATGTTTACATACGCAACAAGGGGAGTAATTTTGCTTCCGCATTCTAATAAATCGCCCGTGACTTGTTCTATAACCGCCAATGTTTTGGGCTGGTTTGGCATTAATTATTATAACAGTTTCATTCAGTCGAATGCAGTGTTTATATGACGGGGCTATTTTATGTGGTGGGTCTTCTGTACGACTGCGCTGCAACATGTACGTACGTTTAAATTAAAAGCTGAGGCGTGTGGATATAATGATAAAACAAAATGGCTGACGGGCACCAAATATTAAATTAATATTGGATGCTTTTCAGCCATCCTGAACCTAATATTGCGGAGTCTATGTCGTCTCTTAGTAACTTCATTTGACTGGATAAACAAATTTACTAGCATAATAATACTCTATCTCGTCAATTGAAATTCTTCTTACTGCTTGTCTTTCACTGAGTCCAATAATTATTAAGATTTGAATCCATTTTCAATAGTTATACAATGAAAATATAGGTGAAGTATCAAAATCTTAGGAAACTGTGATGGGTACAAACAATTCAAATCTTTTGTGCACATAATGTAAACTTGAACTTCTGAGTTCTAATGTTGTTTCGGACAATTTCATAAATATTTTTTCAGCTAATAGATAAGGCATTTTCATCACAAAATACCATTTCCAATATTCAGCCCTGATTGGAAAGATCCTGTATGTATTAAAAATGAAAAAAACATCAGCTGCCTTATTCATGTAGGTTGACAGCAAATTATTATTTTTTGTTGATTTATGTTACTCCCTCTTCCCACATGGACAGTTTGCATTTATTGATTCAGAGCTCTTTGGGTGAGCTTCCAGTGAATGTTAATGTTAGAAAGGGAGGTCAGCTAAAAGAGAATGAGACTATAAATGCATTTTGTCTTTTATTACATCTCATTGTGTCTGGTAATGCATTTCCTTTTGCACAATGTGTTGGGGATGCATAGCTTCATCAGATATTATTAGAAACTGAAACCAGTTTTGGAATACCGGCTTACAAAATAATAGTTTCACTTTATAGTTCAAATCACACAAATATCAGGGATGCAGAAATTAGGTAACCCTGCGTTAAGGTCCTCCAAAGGTTATCCAGAATTTTCTAGGATAAACTTTGCTCGCTACTCTAAAATCACCTGGTTCATATTAGAGTCTCAAACAAATATATCATAAACCCTTTCCAGCTGTCAATTGTTCTCTTTCTCTTTTTCTTTTATTTTTGTTCAATGTTTGTTGCCTGTCTGTGGGTGGTGATTACTCACAAGTTAAGGGATTATGGATTCATTTGCCTTGCGGGTGGTGTAATTTGAAGAACCAAGTTATATTTCTGACTTGTTATTATACTTGGCCAATGATGGAGGAGTGGTTGTGTGGTTGAGATATCACACTGTACTTATGGAAGGAAGATCACGAACTCAACCATGCTAAAGATAGACATCTTATAGTCTATAGGGCTGGTCTTTAAGAGTTGACGAAGTGAGTTCGGCCCGATCAAACTCGACGCCTGCGGCGTCTCATTTGATCTGGCCGATCTCGCCTCCTCAACTCGTCGGAATATAACAAAACAGATCAGTTGACTGTTGTAGTAATCTGTATTTATTAGGAACACAAGAACATTTGTTATATATTCGGTGCACCTTAAAAAGTAGGCAGCAGCCGCATTAGTCAAATAACCATTTATTAAAAAGATATTTTTCACAATTTATTGAAGGTAAAACAAATATACTCTCCAAGCAATTGCACTGAAACAAGAAACTTAATTATTCCCCACGTGGGAACCCCAGGTGAAGTGAAGCAGTGCTTGTTTACTGTGGTAAATCAGCTCTGTTGTACTGGTAAAATAGGAACCAGTCATCAGTGATTGGGGTGGTAGTCCTCCAAAATGGGCAACATAGTATAACCAAACAATTGTAAGAAAATAAGAAACCTAATTATCTCCATCCTTGTGAAGTGATGTAGTGCTTGTTTACTGTGGTAGAACAGCTCTGGCTTACTAGTAAATGGGTGTCAGTCACAAGTGCGTGAGATGGAAATTAGGGTCTGGCGAACGTCCGATTCGGTTTCAAATCTTGTCACTGATTCGATTCGATTCGAACCCATCTCGATTATTCAAAAAAATCGAATCCTGGAGAGATTTGGATTTCATACAATTCTTCACTGTCAACTTTCTGAACATAACAACTCCCCCTGCAGTTTCCTAAATGATGACCGTATCCAGTCTAACTAGATAGCACAAATTCCGCCGGAAAATTCATAAAAATAACATTTGAAGCGACAGCGGAGATTGCGTTACGGCTCGTTTGCAAAATATGTTGTCCGTTAAGGGTACCAATGCGCCAGTTGCAATATACTGTGTCGTTGCAGGTGGCGCCTTGTTGCACTCAAAGGACGATAAATGTCCTTTTCTTCGATCATATTTGTAATACTTGCCCATTTTTCTAATATTCTAGTATGCTAATTAGTATTGGATTTACGATACTGCGGTCTACTGGTAATGTCTAATTTCCTACAGAATAAGAGTGGTGGCCTCAGAGCTTCTAAGGCATGATGTTAGGTGACTTGGTGGATTTCTTGAAGACAGCTTGGTGTGATATTTGTGTGTTGGGATATTTTTTGCTGGTGGCCTTAGAGCTTCTAAAGCATGATGTTAGGTGAATGGTGTATTTCTTGAAGAAAGCTTGGGGTGATTCTTGTGTATTGGGATAATTTTTGCTGGTGGCCTTAGAGCTTCTAAGGCATGCTGCTAGCTGACTTGGGGGGATTTCTTGAAGACAGCGTCGGGTGCTACTTGTGTATTGGGTTAATGTCTGCCAGCGAAAAATATAGAATTATACGAGTTTAGGATTACTTTTATCCAAATTGTATTTGTCATATTGTGTCCAAGTTGAAGGATTTATTTATTTATTGGTGTTTAAGTTCACATAGGAATTGTCCCAAATGGAGGCGGATGTAAGATGGGATAATCTCACCCTCGGGACAAGATATTTCGTCCAGAACACTCGGCAAGTCTCATGTTTGGCCCAAATTGCTTGCCCTCGGTTGAGATTTCCCCATCTCATACCCACACCCACAAGGGATAATATTACTCTCATCCTGAAATTTCTGGATTCATTTCGCTGTGGTTATTCCTCCATTTTCTGGATACTAAAGCCTTCAAAAATACACAGGCTGCTCGAGTTGGCATGATAAGCCATTCTGTCTCCGAAGACCCTAGACCTCCACCTGTGCGGAATACGCCGTCTTAACCCAGAACAAGGTGAAATGAAGTGGGGGATAAAATATTTTGTAATTTTGTTCCTTCTCCCACTTCATTTGTCCTGGCCACTCACGTGATGGAGATCGTTTCTATCTTGAACGATTGAACGATAGATATAAGAGAATGTCTCCCCGAAGTAACGCTTATGTTCGTAGTAAGTTTAGATCGATATCACAGCGTGTTTTCGGCGTTTGGGTGATTTAATTAAACATTAAAACATCTTTCAGATATAATTAAAACACCGCAACACATGTAATAAACAAATATCTGCTGTTTTGTAGGGAATCTATGTTTTCACTCGCGACTAAAATCATGTATGCTTTCAGATCTCAAAATACTTTAACATCTTTATATCGTCCGAAAAAGCGGGATCGAATGCATTAGCATGCAAGCATTCCTAACTTATATCGTCGTGAAAATCGAATTTCGTTAAAGTTGTCTCCCTTGAAATTATTAGTCGAGCGAGGAAGGTCTAATTAAGAAATGATCATTTATTGAGAAAATAGCAGTAGAAAATAAAGCTAAGTTTCCCTTTGTTACTTATAATAAACGAAAACAACAGACTTTCGGAGCTGTCTGTTGTTGTTTTCGTTTATTAAAATTAACAATAGGAAATTTGGCGTTTTATGGCAAGCTAACTAGAAGCAGCTTGCCCACATATAATCCGTTGATAAGAATGTCTGCCACATGTATCACACCCATCAACACCAAAGTTCACTTTGGCTCTTTGTTTGGCGATGCGTTTTAGAAGTAATTTGAAAGTTTTTAAGCTTTTATTCTTCCCTGGAAAAAAAATAGCACAATAAATCTCACCTCCCATACTTTTATATTAGTTGAAAGGACATGTATACCATGATTACCTATTCTACTATATATGAAAAGCCAATGACATATATTTTTGCTTTATACACCAACCGTGGTGAACATGCCCGCAATAGACTTTCAATAGTTAAAATTTACACCTACAGTGGAACTACATCCAAGTTAACCTTTGATGACGCCGACCTGAATGCGAACTTGTCCAAATTTACCGCACGTCGCCTCGCGAAGAGTGAAATGAAACTGGCAGTTATTTATTTCGTTTTTAAATGGGTTTACCTCAAAAGATGCCAAACATGAACAAACATGCTTTGTCTCATGTTAATAAAGCACCCATCACTCGAAATAGTATGTTACTATGATATTAAAGAGATAAAGGTTCCGTTTCTTTTCGGCGATGAAATTGACAGCGGAAGTACCGCCCACCGATTCTCATGTAAACAAAAACAAATTTGCACGTATGTATGTCCGCAGTTCAGTGAAGTCGAGAAAAAAAAAAAACAGCGACTCTTAATAATCTGACGGTCATGGTTTAAATAAAATATCGCCAAAGAAGTTTGGTATACCAAATATTCACCATTCGTGGTGAAATGGTGTTAACCGCGCGCCGAAGGCTCGCGGTTAACACCACTTCACCCCTAGTGGTGAACATTTGGTACACCAAGCTACTATGGGTATATTCTATATGTATTATATGTCGACATGCGCACACTGATGATATAATGAACAGACATAAATGTACAAAATAGCAAATGATGGTTAAAAGATAGTTTTCCTATTTTAAATGGGTTTCAAATTAAAAACGTTTGTGAAATGATGATGCACACATCTATGATAAAAAATCGAAGACATTTCGAAATTTCAAATTTTATATGACATTCCCACATACTAAATATAAAATTTATTGGCTGCTTCGGGGAAGCTTAGGCTCGTGGGAAGCTAACTATCCTGTAAATGACTTCCACTGCCAAAAATTGTCAATCATGCTTTCCTGTGCCAAAACATATGTCAAACTAGACATCAAAGTTCAATTTTGCAAAATGTATTTGAGCTTTTTCAATAGGTTCAGCGTGTAACTGTAACAGCTCGTTGTTTGACGGTCAGAAATGTTACTGGGCTAATACCATAATAGTAACTCGTGAAGTTGCATCAGAGCAGTGTGCGAATGTAGGTGGACACCTGGCAACCATTGCAAACCAAGAGGAGATGCCTTTCTTATTGAATAACATGTGAGTAACGTATACAGTAAGGCGACCAAAATTTTTGTTAACGAGCCGTTGACCTACTGAGAACGCGTTATGCACTTAAGCACCTACGCCCCTATTACGCGTACCTGAGCTGGCGTTACTTTGGCTATAGAAAGCATTGTTTGGCGGGTAGATGAGGCTGGGCCCTAGGAGATAAGCCTGAGATCTAGGAGAAAAGCCTGGGCTGCAGCGAGCAACCATCAGATTTTCCAAGGTACTAATCGAACACATGCGGTGTTTGAGTCCAGGTCACATTGATTGAAGGTACACTATACCAGAGCTAGGCGTCTTCTTGAAATTATGTTGGTTAATATATTAGTGTACTGCTATTTCATTGCATAAGTGAATAAGGCAACAGGCGCTTCTTGATGGCCAGATTGGAGGTCGGGGTTGTTGGTAGTAACCGGCATCAATCGTAATGCTGGCAGTGTTAACAGTAGACTGGAATACAGAATTGGTGGTCGAAGTGCAGGCCTTGAAATAACCTTCAAACGATCGTGTATGTACCTGGGGGCCTACGTCATTTTGGAAAATACGCGAAAGAACTACGGGTTACGACAAAATAATCCAATATAAATTAAATTCCCGATCCCCATATTTTGTCAGTCAGACTCGATAAGGCCACACAAAATAAATTAACTGATTCTCAGGCAATTTTGTTTTCAAATCAGTGAGGGAGGGAGGGTTTTATTTTTAATTTTTGTTTTCCTTTTGTAAAAAAGTGAGCAAACATGGAAAGGATTTCGGTTGTCTTTTTACACACAGAAGTATAGAAAGTACATACTTATACAAATAAGTTCATTTTTAATTTAAAGAATAAAATATTCCTCTAAAAACAAACTGTAGGTACTGCAATTCAAAGGATTCATATCATTTCGAAGCTGTTCATATTTTCTGTGAAGTAAAAATATCTCATCTATTTTATTTGCCTCATTGTAATTTATGGGAGAGTGCCTATGGGGACTCTCCCATAAATTGTAACAAGGTAAACATATTGGAGACGCGACAAAATAAACATGCATCAATCAGAAAATGTAAAAAGTTTTGGATCTCCCTAAGTTTGTACTAATATTGTACTAGTGTTGGAAGTCACTGAAAGGAAATAAAAATGTCCAATGTGGGGGTTCAACTTCAATGAAGGATTGCCTGAGAATTAAAACACTTTTTTTAACCTAATCTTTTTTTTTTTCTTTTTTATACAAGTGTAAATATCCAATTACATAAGACACAGATGTAATATATAAATGTATTATTTACACAATTCCATCCAGGTACAAAGGTCTACATGGGTTAAGCTGTGTTTCCATAACATTTTCGGGAAATGCTTTCATTATGCGGTGTTTGTAAAACAGATGACAACCTAATACAAGTTACTAGTGGCGGCACATTGAGAGAATATCGTCGCAAGAGAGGCTGAAGCCTTGTTTTAGGGAGACTACCAAAATTAAAAGAAAAGAAAAACAAGAAGTTGAGGTCTATTGTCCGGTAGCTGACAGATTATCTGAACTTGGACGATAAAACAGTGCTTTAAGAAGTTCCCATCTTGTGTGAATTAATCGGGATTTTTTCTGAATACATGTGAAGGGAGTATAGCTGCAGTTCACAATATCGACGCACAACTTCAATTAAATCATGAAAGCTGGATTGACACCTTCTCACCTTGCAGGTATAGATTACCTTTTTGTATAGAAGAAACTAAGAGGGCGGGATTGTAAGCTATAAGGATGAAGGGTGGTGTCAGTGGCAGTACAACACAGCATTGTTCCTTTAGTCTTTTAGCGAACTGTAACAAGGCCGACTTTGCCATGGGATATTCAAAGAAAAAATGTGACATCGTTCCTTGGTGTTAAAACAAAACTTACACAATTCAGTCTCAGACAGTTTACTTTTGAAAAAGTGGGATTTGTAAATAGAAAGCCAATTAAATTTTGCATTGTAGGGTATGGTGGTGAGTATCGTCTGTGGTTATGAAATGGCTTTGTGTATCAATTTCCAATCCTTCTGTGTGAGATCAATATGCAAAAGCAACCTCCATTTCCTCTAAGAATGAGCTGGATCCTAAATCGCCTTTTGCACGAATAGTAGATAAAATGTTTTGCCGACCGTTTTCGTTTCTTTTAGTTTATCAATTAGTGCATTCAGAACAAAATCGGGTTTTTTCCCTTTCTATTATTTTTCCATCACGGTCTTGGAATCGCCTTGAGTATCCCCTGGAAGACAATGGACGGTGTTTTTGATATCATATTTTGTAGAAAACGCCTCAAACGTTAGGAACCCTCTCCTCTCACTCAAGAGGTCACTTAGACAAAATACACCTTTATCACCACACCAAGTCTTATTGAAAAAACGTTTATTATACGCTAGATTATCGAAAATATTGCGGAAAGATAGAAATCGTATCTCTCTCACTGTGAAGATATAGAGATTTTCACTTTCACGGTATCAATCAAAATAGCGGCTTTCAAAGCATAACTTCAAGGTGAATGCGAGTCAAATTAACACTAGATATGATCAGTTTGTTCTGAAAACGCACACTAAAAGAACATCAAGTGTTTTTGAGTGGATATCGATCATTTGCAGCAACAATACAAAACGTATTCACCTTGAATTCATGCATAAAACCCGCCAGCTGAATCAGTTCGCCCGACGCTACCTGTTCCGAGTATCGATCAAATCACTTCCGCGTATCAATGCGCATCAGCTGTTTACTTCCATGCATCAATTCAAGTTTGAAACTAGTGGAATTATCGATAGGAATGATCAGATTCTTATAAAAGGCGTATAATAAAACGAAAATCTAGTGTTTTTTGAGTAGATACCGATAATTATCTCACTCGTGACCGAAATAAATGGTTACTTTCGCTCGCGCAAGAGCTCTCGAAAAATAAACATTTGTCTTGGTCACTCATATTCATATATAATTTTCGTTATCCACTCAAAAACACACACAAGATATCCTCTATTTATTATTGATTTTGATATTTCTGTTGAAGATTGGTTGAGAACGAATGTCTGTGGAATGTGTAGTTGATTTGATATCTAATAACGACCATGATGTAAGGACGTTTTTCCAAAAACTGTTTGCATACTACCCGACTTTTGTTAACCCTTCTTTTTGTAGATACCAATTTTTTTTATTTCTATATTTTTCAAAGTCATCAGAATAAGCGTTTTCCGGGGTGATATTATGTTAGGATGCATCAGTTTCTTAAACCAAAATATTTTTAGAAGATTGACTGTATGACCGAATGTTCGGAAACTTACACACCCCATTGATAGCTTGATTCATAAGAACTGTACGATAAAGTTTTAACTTTTACCCACGTATAAATAATGAAATAGTGTGGATTGCATTGAGTCTAACAAATTATCAGATGGTTTTGGAAGAAGTGATAGACAATGTATCAATAATTGTAAAACCAACGTTTTTACGACGGTAGTTTTCCTAATTCGGCTGTGATTCCTGAACGACCGGTCAATCAGAAGTTTTGCCATCATTCGATATTTTTCGATGTAGTTTTTAATTATATAATTTTTGCAAAATAGAGCATGCAGTATACCTATTATGGTGAATTTCCCTTTATTGTTCCACTGAACGTTACGTTTTGTGGCAATCTTTTTTACTCGACCCTTTTTCAGGCCCAAACCATACAATCTGTGTCTTTTCTAAATTGACTTTAAGGCTCGACACCTCTGCAAAAGAGTTCATGGCCTCTAGACCTTAGTTTAAAGACTGAGAATAGTCATTCAAAAATAAAATAGAGTCTTCAGCATATTGATTTATGAGTGCGGCGGCACTCAATATCTCGACGCTTAAAATAAATAAATAGGGGGGGGGGGGGGGGGGGGGGCGCCTGCCTTACTCCTCTCTCCAAGTTAATTTTTTCAGAGCAGCGTCCATTATTAAGAACAAAACTGTAGATATTTGAGTAGAAAGTACGAAGCCAATTTATAATAGACGGCCCAAAAGTTGAAGAACTGTAACGTTTTTTCTATGAACGGCCCTTCAAGGGAATCACGAGTTTTTAAGAATCTGGTAGAACAAGAATTCCGACGATTTTTAGTTTCTCACATTTTGCTATCAGGTCAAAAGTTAGTCTTCTACATGTAGATTCTCCGACATATCTCACTTTCATGAGCCCAAGCTGAGTTTCTGATATGAGTTTAGGTAGTACAATGTTAACACGATTTGCTATAGCCGCCGAGGCATTTTTTTGTATCTACATTAATTAGTGAAATAGGACGCCAGTTTTTATGAATTCTTTTGGTTTGTATTGCTTTGGGATGCAAGTAATAATGCCGGTTCGTTGCGGGTTGGATAGTTCCTGTACATTGTATTCGTGGTTTGGTAACTTGATCAAAACGCTGCCAATATCTTTCCAGAAGATTTTATAGAACCCCACGCCAAATCCGTCTGATCCGTTTTGTTATTTTTCATTGATTTTAGTGCGCTTAAACATTCAGAGTATGTTAAATGCCTTCATTCAGAGTATGTTAAATGCCTTCCAAAGAGTTACTCTCTTCGTGGTCTAAAAACTGGAAAAAGAGGTTGGACTTGTCAAAGAAAGGATTATTTTCTTTGGAGCCGTTTGACGGACTTAATTTGGAGGAGTATAAATCTTCGTAGAACAGCTTTTGTTCATTTGGTGTTTCGGATGTGTTTTCATAATCCTGCCCGAGGAAGTTACAAGTTTAGGTATAGTTTTGTTCGTTGTAATCGCGTTTTTCTAGCTTACAAAAGTACTTGGTTGGTTTTTCCCCTTCTACTTTCCATCAAGATTTTGCTCTTAAAATCGTGTCTGTAATTTTTTTTATTTGGAGTCATTTTCAAGGGTTTCAATTTCCATACTTACTGACCAATCGCCGCTATCAATCAGAGGTGTTAAGATTTTAACTCTGTCCTCAATTTCTACCACGCGATTATTCGTTGTATGTTCAATCTCAGAAGAGTAAGAAATATTTTCCTCTAATCATTAGCTTCAAACTTTCCCAAAATCGTCGACAATCTTTCGCGACTAACTCGACACGAAGGTTGTGCATTGCATCCACATATGAATAGAGTGACATGCCGTTTATTTTCGCCATCATAAATAGCAACAACTAACGCGCGATTTCGCGTTGGTCGTTACTGTTTATTTTAGAGGAACTTTTATTAAGGCATGCGATAAGTCTACAGGGCTGGTGCAGCAAAAATAGAGAAGGCGGACGAGCATCAAAACACCTCTTTCTGGTAGGTTACCACCATGTTATATACCGTTACCAAGTAGCGGGTTAAGATGTGAACTCTTCATGTACAGGCCTGGTAATAGTTTCTTATAACAGTATGTAGTAACTTTAGGAGTGGAAGCCAGCAGGAGCGTTGATGCGTGGAAACGTGTACACGCGCCACCCATTTTACCGAAATAGTTGAGAGAAAGGGAGGGAGGGAGAGTGAGTGAGTGAGAGAGAGAGAGAGAGAGAGAGAGAGAGAGAGAGAGAGAGAGAGGGGATTGGATGTCAACATTACCTTTACCAACATATTTTCACACAATAATTCCATTACCCTCACCAGAGAGAGAGAGAGAGAGAGAGAGAGAGAGAGAGAAAAAAAAGGAGGATTGGATGTCAGCATTATCTTTACCAATATATTTTCACACAATAATTCCATTACCCTCACCAGAGAGGGAGGGAGAGAGAGAGAGAGAGAGAGAGAGAGAGAGAGAAGGGGGATTGGATGTCAACATTATCTTTACCAATATATTTTCACACAATAATTCCATTACCCTCACCAGAGAGGGAGGGAGAGTGAGAGAGAGAGAGAGAGAGAGAGAGAGAGAGAGAGAAGGGGGATTGGATGTCAACATTATCTTTACCAATATATTTTCACACAATAATTCCATTACCCTCACCAGGGAGGGAGGGAGAGTGAGAGAGAGAGAGAGAGACAGAGAGAGACAGAGAGAGAGACAGAGAGAGACAGAGAGAGAGACAGAGAGAGATTGAGACGGGGGATTGGATGTCAACATTATCTTTACCAATATATTTTCACACAATAATTCCAATTCCATTACCCTCACCAGAGAGGGAGAGAGAGAGAGAGAGAGAGAGAGAGAAGGGGGATTGGATGTCAACATTATCTTTACCAATATATTTTCACACAATAATTCCAATTCCATTACCCTCACCAGAGAGGGAGAGAGAGAGAGAGAGAGAGAGAGAGAGAAGGGGGATTGGATGTCAACATTATCTTTACCAATATATTTTCACACCATAATTTCATTACCCTCACCAGAGAAGGAGGGAGAGAGAGAGAGAGAGAGAGAGAGAGAAGGGGTATTGGATGTCAACATTATCTTTACCAATATATTTTCACACAATAATTCCATTACCCTCACCAGAGAGGAGAGAGAGAGAGAGAGAGAGAGAGAGAGAGAGAGAGAGAGAGAGAAGGGGTATTGGATGTCAACATTATCTTTACCAACATATTTTCACACAATAATTCAATTACCCTCACCAGAGAGGGAGGGAGAGAGAGAGAGAGAGAGAGAGAGAGAGAGAGAGAGAGAGAGAGAAGGGGGATTGGATGACAACACAATAATTCCATTACCCTCACCAGAGTGTCCGGGTGGTGACATAAGATATTCAAAGAGACTACGAGCTCAGGAGAAATGCATTTCAAGCTCACACAAAAAATTAGTCTTGGATGCAATGGGAATTTATCTTTAAACATTTTCGAGTTCAGCTAAAATCGGACTTAGTCAATTTTCACCTGTGCTCGTATTTCGGTTAAGGTTAATCCAATGGGGGAAATAAAAAGAAAATAAACTCGAAATGAGCTCGAAGGAGGCGATCTTTTTTCAATGTAAATTTCCATAGGAAATTGCAAAAGTGTCAATATTGCTGGCCTAGGACATTTGCGAAAACGATCTTTTCTGCACATAACTCAGTGCACTTTTCTTAAAGGGATTTGTAAGGAGCTCCCATCATTCTCACCTCCATAAGTGAGCTCGGGCTGACGAAGCCGAGAATGCTCATTTCCAGTAGAAATATTCCATTGGAAATTGTAATGCGCGACACTCTGAGCACTGTCAGATTGACGATTTTGCGCACATTGTGGGTTTGCTTCATGTTATTCCAATGGAGATTTTGTTATATTTGTAATTGCTGTTTCATCGCCAGGAGAGCCGAAATTAAAAAAAATCAGGCGATCATCATGTGTTTCATGTCGGCATTAAATATGGTCTTGGTGAAAAACGAAAAGGTTTAACTTTTTATATTGAAAAATATCTCCAGTTTTCATGCGTTCTCATCACGCGCCATTAAAGTAATTACCAGATGGTCCTCAAGCGCACCTTGCAGAGAAACGAAAAGGCTTTTCACACTTTTAAAAACTTGAATCGACAGAGCACACGACTGAAGAACTTAGTGGTAAATTCTGGAATGTTCGTGAAAATCACATCATTGTCTAAAAATAAAATGAAAACACGAAAAGCACTTTTGAATGACTGAAAATTGCATCATTGTATCAATAAAGGTCTATAAAAAGGGGGCTTAATGCAGTTGAGTGTTTCAGTTTCTTGACAGCTTCTAAAACTTCAAAAATATGCTCTGAAAATTTATTTTTCTGGCTTATTCAACCTATTGTGTTTTATTTCAACTAAATGGCTAGCGAATGGAACAAATATTAGTCATTTGAATGCTACAAGTTTGATGTGTAGTGGATTTAAATTTCGGTGTTTTGTGTTAAATTCCATATTTTAAGAATGAAAGTATTGTTCATGTGTGCTTTTTTTAGCGGTTTTAAATTTGCATAAATGGATTTTATGTTATTTTGAACAGGATTTTCTTATTATTAAAGGTAAGTACAATCCCTTCTAATCGACATAAAAAACTAGAAAATCACTCGAATCATTCAAATCTGGTACTAAAACCTACCTTTTTCGTAAGGCATTTCCCGGTCTTTTAATCTTGGTCATAAAATGAAATTGCCAGGTATGTGAGTGTGACTAAGTCAGTGAGGATCGCCTCGTTACTAGTCAAGTAACACTCACATACTTGTTCTCGTAAAGTTGTAGTTTGTTTTTATTTTGTTTTAATTCAATACTCTTTTTCTTTTAGGTTATGTCGCTTTTATCGCCACGACATTGACTCGGTTGCTGATGTGGCATTGTGCACCAATAAATGGTAATAGTGATCCATGTATCAATGTATCTGTGAGAGAATGTATGTGTATGTGTATATACGTATGTATGCAATTATTGTACAGCCATCGAGCACCGTGTGTGGATTCTAGGCTTTAAAATTATTATTATTATTATTTATTTATTTATTGATGTTTAAGGTCACACACCTATGCACAATGGCTAATCGTGACCGTGACAGTTTTACGGGGCGAGGAAGCCGGAGTACCCGGAGAGAACCACCGAGCAACGACGAGCAGCTGTCAGCTCTCCAACATCGTAACTCTGAACTCTGCACCGCAGCACAGGCAGGGTTAGATTGGTTGAAGACAAGCGCACCATCGACGTACAGTACGCCTCAGTACACAGCGTCATCGTGCCCCCATGTAGGCAATCGGGGTGAAGTGTCTTGCCCAAGGACACAACGCGGTTGCCGCAGGTTGGATTCGAACCGAGGACCTCTCGGCTTGCAGCCTGCACCTCTACCAACTGAGCCACCGCGCCCCCATTATTAGTATTATTAATATTATTATTATAAATTAATATTCCATAATTAACTGTTTTTTAACTAAAAATTATAAAATATGACCCGAAAGGTTGGCATATGGGACGGCCTTTAAGGACGTTTTATTACACATTGTCAACGTCTGAAACGCAGTTTGGGATTTTATTTTATTTTTTTAATATTTTTTTCTATATATTTATGATGAGGTAGGAGAGAGAGGCTCCGCCATAATCAACGCCATGTCCACAATGTTCGTTATGAGCCAAAAGGAAGCTTGAATGTCGTCAAAATCATAAACATCTATTTTTTGTGAAAAAATGAATATATTATATTTCCTTGTATTCAAGTCACTATTTTGATATTTTACATGGCTTCTTTTAATTTTTTTTATCAGTATTTTAGGCACTGATGAAAAGTTCAAACATATTCTCAAAGTTTTGGTGAACAACCCCTTAAATATACACAAATTCTACATACAAATGAAGGTTGAGATGTGTAGAACACGAAAATATATATGAAATCAACTAGCAGAGTTGACAGCAGGCAACAATAGTTCCTGGAAGTCTGTTACCGTATTCGTACTAGAACAGATAATAAAATAAAATAATATTTCTTGAGAACAACTCGTAGCCAAATAATATTTCTGGAGAACAACTCGTAGCCAAATGTGCTACCGATATCCAAGAACAAAGCTAGGAAATCAATATTCTTCCAAACTTCAAGATCTGCGTGGGGGTAAATTCCAAAACTATAAATGATCCACGTTGGTTTTGATAGCACCAAAAGGTTGCAAAAATCTATGTGTTTTGTGCAATCTGTTGACAGAAAATACATGATGCCACCTGGATTGCAAAATGACACGAATTACCGAAATGAGACAACTAAGTCTCAGAAGTTTTTAGATAAATGAATTTAATTTCGATATTGTTCGGGCCGGTAATTCACTGCCTATAAAATTAAAATTGTTAAGCAGATCAGTTATTAATGTTCTTAAATTTCCTGGGTAAGCTACACCCATTAGCCAAGCCTCCCCACACACCAATTAGAACAGAACGACATTTTCAATACAAATTAAGGATACCAAACTATGTACACAAATGACTTAGAATCCATGCTTTCTAACTTGATGAAGTAAGTATTCTGCATGCAGGACGGGCCATGTTTGTTGTTTTGGGGGATACTTGAGCATTCGCATGCCATTAATGGCAGCTGTCATTACCCATGCAATACCAGCAATGTTCACATCCAATACCAAATGGCTGTTTTTCCCTTTTTTGGTGTATCCAACTCATCTCTTCTGACAATTTTGTTTTGAAAATCGTCCTATGAGTTCCAATATGTTCTATGTGTCAGTAAGCACATATAACACATTGAAACTCAGGGGACAAAATAGTAATACAGGTTCCCCTCGCAAATTTGGTTGACGATAAAATGTTTTATTTTTGTTGATAGTTGTCAAATAAATTGCGGTCCTTCCAATAACTGTTTTTATATATGCGAAGGCGTGTTAAAAACACGAAACGACACACTCGTACCATCGCGGAAGGACACAAAAACTCTCGTTTTACCCTTCCGCACTGGCACTCGTGCCATATCGACTAATCCATTCACACGCGTGTGTCGTTCTGTGTATTTATTGTATCGTAGTCTCTCTCTCTTTCGAACACAATGCCACCGTGCTCGAAATAAACCACCTTGCCGAAGGATACAACGTATATGGCGCGAGTCAGGATCCAGTCGTCGTCCTTTTAATCGCAGGTCCAATGCTCTAACCAAAGAACCACTACACTGCATCATCCACTAATTTTAATCAACATACAAAGATTTTAATTTGAAGGCTTGACTCATATCCAGAACGTAATTAACTTCCAATATTGGGGTTGGGTGGGGTGCCCAGTGTCTTGCTGCCCATTGAATGAAATTTCACAACGATTCCTATGTACGTTTAATCGACTGGTCAGACTCATATATCGCTCCCCCAAAACTCAGTCGATGATGGTGTTTTTGGAAACTGAAACCGGAATGCGCTGTTTGGGGATTAAGTTCTGTTCATTATTTCGTGTAATCCTAATTTAATCATGTCCCTGTGTTTTACATTTTGTTGTGGTTAGCTCTCAAGCATGTTTCATTCAGAGCGGATGCGCACGTATATATTGTTTCGACTAGGATTTTTTGGATTGAATTCAATTGACCTGGAAAGAAATGGAACTCCACATATACCCCACTAATATGGGGAATGCGTTTTCATTTCTCGTTTCAGTTTCTCTTACTTCAGAAGAAGTACATGCACATATAAAAACAACTTACACTACTCGAAGTTTGCTAAGCACCACATATTTGACACATCATTGTGAAATTTGCTTGTGACAAATTTGCGATATTGTTGGTGTTTGTGATTGAGGAATGCATTGAGATGGTCCCGAGTGCTTACATTAGCTCCCTTAACAGGCAGACTTTTCATGACAGTCATGGAAAGCGTGTACCCCTTGATTTTCACGGTGTTTTCATGTACTGTCTACATGTACATGACATGTGTAGGGTATCCAATCTTCATTTTAACACAAATCCTTGTGATTTAATGATTGAATATGGCGAATTAAAATTTAAGAAGACATTTGTCTGAACCCGAAATGTGGCGGGCGTTTGGGATGGTGGAGCAGGAGGCTACGCATCGTCAGGTTGGTGAAGCCCTTGGTGTGCACCATACGTTGATCAACAGAGCCTGAGCAAGATTTCAGCAGTATAGCACACCAATAAGACGGCATGGTGGTGGCAGAGACAGAGCAAAATCTGCAGCTGAAGTCCAGTTTTTGATCATTCTGACCCGTAGGAATCGCTTTGCAACAGCAACCCAGCTTCGCAGTGACCTTCAGAATGCATCCGGATTAAATGTTTCGACGCAGACTATCCGGACAAGGTTGCACGAAGATGGTCTCCGATCGAGAAGACCATGTATTTGCATTCCGCTGTGTCAGAACCACCGCCAGACACGACATGAATGGGCCATGGACCATGTTGGATGTACCGGAGTAGATTGGAGACCTGTCCTTTTTACAAATGAATCAAGGTATTGCCTAAACTACACATATACGCGTTCTTGGGTTCTGAGAAGTCTAGGAGAGCGATTCCATGCAGCCAACATTGCTGGACATGACCGCTATGGTAGTGGGTCAATAATGGCATGGGGCGGCATCAGCTGGGATGAACGTACATAGCTCTGTCTGTGTCCTTGACCGTGGTACATTGACTGAACAGCGGTATATTGATGAGAACCTGGATTCCCACGTCAGATTGTATGCCGGTGCAGTGGGTGATAGATTCATTCTGATGGACGACAATGCCCGTCCTCATGTTGCCTATGCTGTCCGGGAGTACCGACGGGGGAAAGGATCGAGCTTATGGACTGGCCAGCAAGATCCCCTGGCCTCAATCCAATCGAACATGTCTGGAATGAGTTGCAGCTTGCAGTTTCAGTCCACCCATTCAAGCCCAGAAATGTCCAGGAGGTTGGTGCCATGATGGTCCAAGAATTGAACAACATCCCACAAACGACCACCAGGAACCTGATTGGGTACATGAGAAGGCGATGTCAAGCTGTAATTAACAGTAATGGGTCTCATACTCGATATTTAACTCTTACCAGTTCGCTCCGTCAACTTTTTGGCAAATTGAACATTTTTTTTCTTTTACCGATAATATCCATTTTCCATGGTTATCGTATTCAAAAGCTAAAAAATAATGTCAAACACAAATAAAATCTTATTTTCTGTACTTAAATCATTAAAGATATAATTAAATACACTTTTCATTACAATATTTCAACTTAAACGTAAAACAGGTAGTTGGATACACTTAGTGCTTAGCAAACTTTGGGTAGTATTTATTTATTTACTGGTGTTTATGGTCACATATTTTTGCACAATGGCCGATCATGACTATGACAGTTTTACTGGTCGAGAAAGCAGGAGTACCCGGAGAGAAAAACCTAGCATCGGCGAGCAACTGTCAGCTCTCCAAAATACAACCTCAACACAAGCACGATTAACATTGGTTGAGACAGGTTCACCATCGACTTGCAGTACACCTTAGTACACAACGCCACCGTGCCCCCACGTGGGCAATGGGGATGAAGTGTCTTGCACAAGGACACAGTGCGTTGTCGCAGGTGGGATTCGAACCGAGGACTACTCGGCTTGTAGCCTACTCCTCGTATTACGCCACTCCTGAAAGTCTTTGAACGAAGATTACGGTGCCGAATGCGGTGACTTTAGATTTAAAATTATGTACTTCCGCATCAAAAGTTCTTCTTAAAACCATTTTGTTATGATATATCCACCTTCGCATTTATTAGATAAAATGTTTGTGCGAATATATTTCCCAAAATTTGCGATATGTCTACAGAGAAACTTTTTTTCAGCAGAAGGAGGAAAGTTGTATTGGCCGCTTATAGTTTTTAGCCTTAACGATGCGTTTTAAGACTGGGAGAATCGATAATTTTTTTTCGAATGAAGATTTTAACCACCAAATTGTAGGAACCTGTTCCATAAGCTTGAAATTCTATAACCCCTTCCCTAACGCTCATGATATCAAAATTTAATATTTTAAATATTATGTTTTCAACCTTTTCAAAAACTTACAACAAAATCATATCATATGACTCCTCACTGAAACAAGCTCGAAGAGCTCGTTCCAGTGAGGCGCTATATGGCATGGTTTTGTTGAAATCTTTTGTAAAGCTATTTTTTTCAACTGCTTAATTTGTAAATTTCGCGGGTGTATGCGATCGATTCATCAGGTAAAGGGTAAAATAATTTTCGTGAATCACCAGTCACAGTATTTTGAGATGGTTCCCAGGCATTTCATTTGAATGTGTGTGTATGTAACAGGATACCCTACACGGTGTTTTCGAGTGATGGTGTTACCCCCGCCTCCGGTTTAGGACCATGTCCAGTAAACATGTAATTATTTAAAAAGAATCTGTCGTGAATCATCTGTCACAATGCTTTGAAGTTCAACTTCTTTTAATGAAAGGATTCAAGTTTGTTCACATTTATTTACTTATTTATTAAGGCTTAACGACTCTTTAACAGCCAAGGTCACACCATGTGGGTGACAGTTTTAGGGGGGAGGAAGCCGATGTACCCGGAGAGAACCACCGAGCGACGACGAGCAACTGCCAGCTCCCCAGATTCGTAAGGTTAGATTGGTTGAAGACATACGCACCATGGACGTGCAGTACGCCCCAGAACACGGTGTCATCGCACCTGCATGTGGACAATTGGGGTTAAGTGCCTTGCCCAAGAACACTCGCGGGAGTCCGAATCGATCGCGCAGACCGTCACCCACCCACGGACGAACCGAGCTCGACGTTGCTTAACTTTGGTGATCTGACGGGAAACGGATACTGCAACGCCTCCGCACCCCCAGTTTGTTCACCGGATGCTTTTTGTTTATGTTCTAAGACGGAATGTGAAGAGAATGTAAAGCGATTCCTGTACTGAAATCAAACCTGGGCAATATACCAAAAACTGAAGCGATACTGATATCATGGGGATATCTAAAAGCGATACCGAAGCAATCTTGAATACTGAAACCGTCGTAATTTTCAAATTTTCCGACATTCGCTGGTTATCTTAACTTGACAAAGTCAAAATAAACTATTGCCATCACGCGGGCGGAAGTCTATAAGTCTGTCGGTCTGTCAGTCTGTGAGTCAGTTAACATTTCATTTAGCACAGGCCACACCCCGTAGGTCTAGTCCTCAGATTCGAGGCCATGTCTAGATTAGAACGTTCTCTTTTGTTCCGGATCGGTTAACCGTGATGGCTTCGCGAACCGCAACCCGAAAACCTTTTGCACAGTCTACAGGTCGTATTTATAAAGGAATTTCATTGTATCTTAGTAGAATGACTCCGTATAATGTCTAGATGGGAACGCCCCCTTTTGGTCGCGATCGGTCTACTGCGAAAGGTACGCGAGACCGAAACCCGAAAGCGTTTAGCACAGTCTACAGGTCGTATTTATGAAGGGATTTCATTGTAACTTGGTGGGATAACTCCATATAAGATCCAGATGAGAAGATCCCCTTTTGATCAGGTCTGAACAGCGAATGTTGAGGAGCTGACGGTTGCTCGTCGATGCCCGGTGGTTCTCCCCGGTACTCCGGTTTCCTCCACCCGTAAAACTGTCACGGTGACGATTAGCCATTGTGCATAAGTACGTGACTTTAAACACCAGTAAATAAATAAATAAATAAAACATTGGTGGTGTCATTTTTAGCGTTGTGGTAGAATGATACTTCAACTTATTCCGTTTTCCTCATGTGAATTCCCGTTTTGTTACTGACAGCAAATCTCAGTGAAGTCAGATACCGAATACAGATACCGAGGTATACCCCCTAAAATAAATACCGAAACCGATACCGAACTCAAAATTCCAATACCGCCCATCCCTAACTGAAATGGACGCTACAAATGTCCTTGGATCTAAAAACAGGAATTTTTGCACCGAAAAAAGTAAGAATGTTCTGAAATGATGTTGTAAACATAACACGAAACTAATCTTAATTTAGTCCAGTCACTACATAATATGAAATAACGGTCCATTCTTTGGTTGCTGGGTGCCTCGGCAGATTGGGTCGAGAAAAATACAAAGGTTAACCCTTTACCCAACGTACATGACGTCAACATTTATTATTTTAATTACATAGTTTCAATTTGTTTCCACAAAATTTCGACAAATTTATATCATGTGACTCCTCGGTAGTATATCGCGCACACTTCTTGTATGGACCCCGCTTATGGTCCCCGGTTTCTATGGTGACACATTGTTGCTTTAATTTAAATAGGTTGTATTCTGAATTTATGTTTGCTTTTTACGCCGAATTATCAAAACCGAAACGACAACGATTATAAAACAACCCGCCATGCGTCTGAAACTACAAACCAACAAATTTCTACCAGTGCTTTTTTTTACTTATTCTAAAAAAGTGGCCCTCTGACTTTATGTGCTGACTTGGGACAACAAAAAGCAGTTTAAGTTTCAATACTTTATTTTGTCTAACAATATATACAAAAACAGTAATTTTACATTATGATCGATAATTTGGGGAAATGTTGATCTTCTTGTGTTTGAAAACTTGCTCCCAAGTTACGGTATTTTTATTGTTGGGAGAATATGAAACTAAGCGTACTGATTGTTCAACTCACGACTAAAACGCTCTCTCGCTTCAGCTTTAAATTGTTGTCTCACTGAACTTTGAGAAACCACAATAAATATAAATTTGAACGAATCAATGAAAGAGAAATTTCAATGTGCCCAAATCGCTCAATTGGAAATCCATTTCAATACGACTAATGTCGAAATGGTTTCGAGAGCCGAAGGCGCACAGGGACACGTTGGGTCGTTTCGGTTTAGATAATTCGGCATACACAAGCAAACATAAATTCAGAATACAACCTATTTAAATTAAAGCAACTATGTGTAACCATAGAAACCGGTAAATACAGCAGGGTCCATGAGCGGGGTCCATACAACCCATACAACCGGGGCAGAAGTGTGCGCGATATACTACTCTCCTCCATTGGAACGAGCTCGACGAGCTCGTTCCTACGAGAGGGACGTGATATAGTGTTATTGAAATTTTGTGAAAACTGCTCAATTTGTATGTGGACGAATGCTGTCGATTCATTAGGTGAAGTGTTAACATTTTAATTTTTCCAACAGGAAGAGCTGTTCTCAATGAGGTGTTTCCTGGTTCTTGTATGTTTCGCTTCTTAATTGGATTATGAGCAGACAATCATCACACCCAAAATAAATCAGAAAGGAATACTGTAAGAATTTATTCAATAAAATGTTGGTTAACGATTTGGCATGACGCATTTTGAGAGACTCGTGTATTGTTTTGTGGGAAATAAGTCTCAAGTACAAACATGCTTTTTTATAGATTGCAGAAAGGTCAAAGAAGAATGGACAATCAGTAATGATCTCAGTGTGATTTGTTATTTACGTCAGACAAAAGTAGTTTGATGTGGGCTTGTTGACGGACACTCCAATTAACAAACTGATTAACACCTTAAATGGCATAAACTGGAAGTGTCCACATTCATTTTCGAGGAAAGACCAATATCTACAGTACGTGGAGAGTGGATTGTAACAGAATCACCCGTAGAGTGGACCTATCACCCAAAGTATCACTTTGAAATTCTGCACATATGGACAAAAAAACACAAGCAATGTTTCAGCCAGTGGACCTCCGGGTTTAACCCGGAGGTCCATTGGCTGGAACTTTGCTTGTGCTTGTTATGGTTTGCTACAAATCTGCAATTATTGCTTGGGTGGAATCGCCAGTCCACGGGTGATTTAGTGATAATACACTCTCCACGCACTGTAGTTTTAACTTGCAGCTCCATGGCGGTTTGATGAAAATATTGATCCGTCGACCCACAAATTCGCCGAGGAAAAGTAAATTATTTTTCTTTTGTAAAGACGTGTGAATTGGATCTAAAAAAACAACCTTACATACTCACAGAGTTAAGGCAAACGTACCATGGCGAAATCAAGTAACAGACTGGTGTACTTGTATAAGCCTGAGAGAATTTAAAGCCGATCGGCCCACTAAAGCGTAGTGGTGTGAAAGATGGACTGGGGTACGGGTGCATCCATAAGTCGTAAGGGGACCATTTTGGGGGCCCCGGGGTCTCCGCTGTTAATCGTTTTAAAAAAACTGGATTTCTATTCTGACAGTATTCCTGCTTAAATTTGCAAGGAAAAATAAGCTAAACTTATCACTGATTTGTATTTTTTCTTTGGTGTTGGTACCACACCACTTCTCATTTGTTTGTTCTGTTTCTGCTCCTCTCCTTTAATGGAAAACATTATAAATTATTGTGATGTGTTGACGGTAACATGGTCTTGGGTTTGCGGCTCGGAGCTTATGTTCAACCGAGACGCGAAGCGTCGAGACAGAACATACGTTCCGAACCGCAAACCTCAGACCATGTTACCGTCAACTCATCACAGTAGCGTATGTTCCAATAAGACACTACCTATAGCCAAAACCTACATCGTGAAACACGTGAGGCTTATTTACTAAACTTGTGATGGTTAAAAGTTGCCTTGTTCAAGGAAACCTTTAACGATCACAGGCTTAAAAAAACTCTCGTTTACCCCAACCACTGGATAAATAATCAATAAACCAGATAAACTCATTCCATCTCAGTTCAAATCGTAAATGGGTTTTCTAATTTAAACAACACTTCATCCAGAACACCGTCTGCTGCACGTGTGAAAAAAACAGAAAATTGAAACGGCTTGCTTGTCACTCCATCGATGAAGCAATTACGAAACGGGCGACGTCATTTCAAATATTTCGCATTGTGGCGTCAGACGGTAACATTTGCCATTTGAGCCGTAAACATACGATATACTAATCGAGCTCTCGTCCGATCAGAGGAGGGGGATTTTAGTCTTATTGGAACATTAGCCTATTGATGACTTTTCCACTGAAAGTTGTGAAACATTTTTTTATTTTGTTCTTTTTTTATTATTTTTTTTGAGGATTTTAATAAAAAAATTACAAATTTGGCTTTAACCCCTTACAAAACCAACGATATCAAAATTTATTATTTTAATTATTGTTTTTTCAACTTTTTTACTTTTCTTTTAGCAAACCCATATCATGTGAAACCCTTATTGGAACGCGCTCGATGAGCTCGTTCGAATCAGGGATCACATGATATGGTTTTGTTAAAAAGTTTTGAATTTTTTTGTTTTTAAGTTCTTAATTTGCAAATTACGCTGACCTTTGTAGCCGATACGGTGGGTGAAGGGTTAAGCAGTGGTTTGAATAAGAGCTTTGAAGGCATCGAGACACATTTGCTGAAGGTAAGTCGTCCAGTCCTTGATGGTTCTTTTGAATAACGAGTCATTAAGGAAGTCACATCAGCAACTTGAAATGAGTATTCAGATATGTACCCGCGGCGTCGTATAGGCTGTTCCATGCGGTTCTTTGTGTTAACGGTCATCTTTTCGTTAGCACGTTAAAACACAACGATAAGTCCGGCATTTCTCCGTCTTGATTTTAGTTTTGGTTCGTTCCCGGCGTGTGCGCAACGGTAGATCTATTATGGCAGCGGTGGATGACATTGTGAACTGCTCTCCACTGAATCATTTCGACACGATGGGTTTCTTTCTTGGTTACGGTGTGGGTTCCAGGCGATGCCGGCGAACTCGAATGTGGGTCTTACTGGCGCATTGTAAGCATTTATCTTCATTATCATCGAAGATATATTTAAGTTTCTGTTCAGGAAGGCAAACGTTTTGTTGGCGTTATCAAAAAAATGGACTAGTATGATTGTGTCCACACAGATCTGGCAAGAAAGTGACACCTGAGCACTTGGTTGAAATGACTGATGCTTGGGATTGTCGGAGTAGAGTGTAGTTAGTAGAGTAAGCCGGTCGTAGTTCACTTTAGGCAAGACGATTCTTATGTGCAAATATAAAAACTTCTCTCTGGGTAATCTATTCTGTGCAAAAATTCGGCTATGTCATGTATATGCCGTGCTTTGACCACGATATTGCATATTGGCTCATTTCTACGACTGGCTCATTTCACATACCACCCAACCCCCTTGAGAATGATGTGTTTTTTCGTGCAGTTGTGATGTAGTGCCCCCATCCCTGTGTTGTGATATTTATTGCGTTGAGGGATCATGCATGGCTAATTTTTAACCAGGAATATGGTATGAGGATACATTTGTCTAGGTGGAACTTCGTCATTCACTTATCTTCCCACGCTACTTGCTGATTCAAGTTTGATTGGGGTACTACATCATCAGCTGCTTTCGACAAAGCTATGTAGATTAACGTGTTATCAGCAACGAGTCTGATCATGGTCTGGGTATCGTCCGGTATAATATATTTGATGCAAAATAGAAACAGAGGCGGTGTCTTAAAAATGTTGGCCTCCCGACTCAACATCGACTGAATTTTTTCTCTCACCATCATGTCTTTAAAATGACAAAACGAGTTAATCCAAGTGTTGGTTTTGCGTCTGACTCCATAATTAAATGGTTGGGGCATATAGCGTTACCCTTGTCCGTCCGTCATTCCCTCTTTCACTCATTCTGTTATTCAGTCACTCCGAAATACGTTTTCGTGATTTTTTTTCCACCATACATTGAGGTAATGGCCGACCTCTGATATGTGGCTTTATCATGAGTACCTACAAATCGAGTTCGAGTGTGGCCTCGGTCGACTGATTTTTCTCGAAATTATTGACCTTGAACTTAAATTAGGACGCGAAAACTAAGTAAATTAGTTATCCAGTCTTTTTATAGGTATATGTTCAGATAATTGGCTGATTTCTGTTTTGTGACTTTGTGACCTTGTCATGGGCCCCTAAAGGCGTATAAAGCCAACGCGTAATCATGCTACCTCGTGGGGGCATACGTGTCGACCTGACACATCCAGTTGAGTAAGCAGGCCGTAGTTCACTTTATCATATGACTCGTCCGTTTTGTTCACTTTAAAACATTTGATATTTTGCTTTCATATTAATCAGTGATAAATAAAGCCTTCCGTCAATTTCATTGGTCAACTTCAAAAGTAGACAATTTGATTGGCTAAACAAAATACAACTGGGTCACATTTGCATAATTTCAGTAGAGAGAATTTACGTTATCTGTCCTATTTAGGGTGGGTTATATTGTATTAATCTTTTACCTACAAGAAAAACGCCATTCATTTTTTTTATATTTTCACTTTTTGCTTCCAAAACATAGGTCATGACCCTCATTGGAACGAGCTCGGCGAGCTCGTTCCGATGAGGGGTCATAACCTATGTTTTGGAAGCAAAAAATGAACAATTTTAGTTACACGAGGATGTTTTTTCCAAGTGCCGTCTGCAACTCAAGTTAGGTGATGGGTTGAAAAGTCATATTAAGTGGCTAATTTGTGCGTGTGTGTGTCATATGATAAATAGAATATGAAATGAGTGTTTTTTTCATATAATATTTATGAAACTCGTCCGAATTTTCCGTTTGGGCTCGCCATAGGCTCGCCAAAACGGAAAATTCTTAGACTCGTTTCATAAATATTATATGAGAAAAACACCCATTCCATATCCTCTATTTATCAAATGTCTTTTAAAAAAAACATTTCTATACTGTCGACTTATTGTCCAGACTAGATATATGTTGTCTCATCATGCACTAAGTCAGGAAGTTGGGTTTTATCGGTTACAACCTTGTATAAACCATGGTGGAGGAGGAGGGTAGTGGAATGAGAGATGCAGAATGCTATGTTTATTTACAGGAAACACGATTCGCGTAGTCACGATGGGCTCCATTACTTTGCAGAAAATGCAAGTCAGAGAAACCATCTTTCGCTGTTCATGTTTAAAACCTAGTACAGCATTCGTGTTTCTCCAATCCTGTTTAATTTCTTCTGAGTTAAAGGAATCTTGGAAAATAATAGTCAGCATTGGCGCAAGTTAAGTCGAAGGGTCTTTCAGTACACGGAAAAGAATGCTGTCCGGGCCTGGTGCTTTTACTGCTTTTAGACAGAGTAGAAGCTTCTCCACACCTGTTATATTAAACTCTATGTCGTCAGCTTTGGTTATTATCCTTTCAATGGACAGTGCAGATTGAATCGATCGTTTGTAAACATGATGTATTTGAATGAGAAAGCATACTGAAACTGGTCGAGTAACGCTTTTCGAGAGCCAGACGGCTTTCTTATCTGTTAAATCACATCTTTCAATGGACCAGATCGAAGGGGAGGTTTTTTTCGGTTTTGGGGCTAACAAGTGTCGTATTATGGGTGTGAGCTTTTTGCCGCCTCACTTGGAATGTTTGCTTTTTTAGTGGACAGCTTGTCGGGGGTGAGGAAACCGGAGGATCCAGCATAGAAGCTTCCAAACTTTTCAGCTTATTACCTGGGACGAAACGATTCTTGAATATAGGTCGCGAATCGCCATGTTTCAACCAGTGGTCACATTTAATAAAAAAAAAACAGTGCCACGTTTTAATCCGCTATGGATACATGTTCTTGTTGCGAAAAGAAAAAGGGCAGGCAACAAACCAAACACGAAATTTTGAACGTGATCTGTAATAATTTAATCCTATAGCCTTTTGGGACTGTGGGATTATTGTGATCCCCGAAGAGTTGATTGCTTTAAACCGTCTTGCTTTAAGAGCCGACCAGGCCGTATGAACTAAAAAGATAAATGTTTAATAAGCTTAAGCTGATAAAAGTTCCAAGGCTTTGTTCTCCTTGCAGAAAAATTATAGAACGGTTGCCGACATTTTCAGTGTTGAATATGTAACATGCTTCATCGTTATTAAAAAATAAAAAAAAAATAAATGACCGAACGGTTGGATATAAACAGAGAAAATTTTTGTTTTATCTCTCACGTGTCAGTTAGTCCAGAAGCGTGGTAGGTACACTGGCTGCCAATATTTATCTCGCCTAGGCGGGATATTATCTCGCCACAGCGATATAATTATTTCGCCTCGACCCTCGGCGAATTAATATATCTCCGCAGCAAGCCATTTGTTTCGCTGGGGCGAGATAATTTGCCGTGGTGAGATTATTATGAACCCCGATGAGTCTGGAGGTGGGATGTGGAAATCTCACCCGAGGGGCAAAATATTTGAACCAGACCCGAGGTTTGACGAGGGTCTGGTTCAAATATCTTGACCCGCGGGTGAGATTTCCGCATGCCCACCTTCAGACTCATCGAGGAGGATCTTTCTCCCCACACACGAGGATTACGTCATTATAGATAATTGGCGGTCACGTGATGGCATACCCAATTTATCAAGTCGCAATCCTTTCGAAAAACGAACAATTTCATCGGAAAGATCGCACAAAAGTTATGTATCCACCATAAGTATGTACTAAAAAAATGGTTTGTAACACTGTCCGTTAAGGGGTTAATGAATGTGCGCTTGTCAAACTATAATGTAAAGGGCATTGTGAGATTATTGATCGATCGATAAATTCGCGCAGTCATATTATTAAATCTACAGAGAAACATGGGCTTGAAACAAATCAAGTTTAATATTTGAATAATAATTAAATATTGAGTCTATATCAACAAGGAACAGGTAAATAGGTAATAAAAGAACACAATTTAAGAAGCCATTTTGTTTATTTACAATTGTGCAGACGATGATGAAATAGTTCCGGCGACCTAATAAAATATGCAAATGAATATGTCACGTGGGGTGGTGGGATAGAATTATGTCTGTCTCACCCGCGACACGCGTATGTTTCACGTATAGTGGGGGAGAATAATTTGTTGCCGTACCCCCGTACGGATAGAGAACATGGCTGACAATTTTCGCCAGTGGAGGAGATATACAGGAAAGTTAGCTTCCCTTAATCAGGCCTGGCATTTTCAGGAGAGCGATTTATTCGCTCGCCTACTGCCCCCCTTAAAACAATTAACGGGGGCGAAAACTAACCCTTCTGACGTTAGAAAATAGTGATAACCATAACAACATATTCCTTAAATCCACATCTTTCCAGATCTCTGCTATGTTAGTGGTCTCTCTAAGACGGTCGCACTGCCCCTCCCACACCTTCGAGCCTTGCGAGGCCCGAAGGTGTGGGAGGGGCAGTGTAGTCATCTCACATAGACTACCTTGTTAAAATAAAATGTGCAAAGCCCACTAGGCAGAATTCATTGATACAAAAACTAGATTTTGCCACTTTGACCTTTTTGTAAGCTTGAGGAGATCCCTCCTGCATTTTGGAGAATGCCAGGCCTGTTTAATTTCCTAGGGTTGTCAACAAAATTGACACCAAGGGTACGGAAATTTCATATACAAATTTTAATTTCTTATTAAAGATAAAAAGGATACTTCGGTTTATTTTCTGCTAATATCAAATGGCTTTTCTCAACAATTTCTTCTTCTTAATTGGACCTTCCTCAAACGTCTAAAAAATTCAGGGGAGATAACTTTATCGAATGTCGATTTTTAAGATGCGATAAGTCAGAGATGATAAACTCGCCCATTTGGACTTGTCGCCATAGACAGTCGTGGCTTGACCATTCAAGCCGACAGCATTGAGAGTGTTAATCATTTGTGTACATATATATATATTTGTGTTCTTTTATTCAGCAGATATGCAGATAAAATATTACACCACAGTCGTAACTTCCCAGTCGTAGCTTCCCAGTCTGCGTGTTGGGGACGGGAAGATCTGTCCTCCCGACATTGTGAGAACCTAGACGATAGTGTTTGCGTGTGTTTGAGGTTAAAAAATCGCACTGGCACAGACATTTCCTACTGAAACGTTTTTTTCTTTTAATATGCCGCCGAAAAATTGTTTTCATTTACTGAACCCTGATTGGTTTCAACATGACCAACAAATTACGTAAAATTGATTTGAACTAAGTGATGAGCTTAGGAACTGGTTAAACTGACTGGCAATAACTGATGTTATTCATTGATGGGCTCTAATTTAGTCCTTACAAGGATGTTACGCAAGCTTTTGTTTTTCTTATAGGCGATGACAGGTCGAAGATTCAAAGGTTCATTTAATTTAGCATTGGTGAAATTGAATTCATCTTTTAACAATTTTGCTATTTCGATATTCATTCTGTTGTACGTTAAAGTGAAAGGAATGATGGACCTCCTTTCGCATTCGCCCTCTGATTTGTTCATACCACATGGCCAGAGGGTTTGAAGCGTATTGATCCAAAACGCTTCACGTTTTTTTTTCTAAATTCAATCGTTTCTTCTAATGTGTCTTTAATTGGTTGTTGTTCAATAGGATGGATTTCGAAATCGTCCAAAAAATGCCCAGGAAGGTTAAAATGTTGTGCTACTGGGGCATCAGCATTATGTTTTATATCTTGTTTGTGTCTAGTAGCACGTTCACGGAAAGGATTTTGACTTTGACCAACATACTGTTTCCGACATCGCTTACAAGTGATAAGGTAAATAATGTTTGGTGAATCACAATGGAGGGGGTTACGGATCTGATAATGATTTTTCGTTTGTTCGGAGGAGAAGTCCTCTTTCTGGTCAAGCATAAAAGTATGCAGTCTACAGCGAGGCTTTTTGCAATTAAATACCACGCCACACCCATTTTGCAACGGTCTTTTGTGTTCAATCTTCAGTGGTTCGAAATCTGTAGTTTCAGCTGGACTTTCGAGCTTTTTCAGAGTTTGAGATTTTAAGGTACGCAAAAAGCGCAGTGAGTATCCTCTCGAACTGAGGGCACCAAATAGAGTAGAACAAGCCTCATTGAAATTTACCCTATCACTTGAATTGCGGTGGAAACGAATGAGTTGTGATTTGATGATACCTTTAAATGTATGTTGAGGATGAAATGATTTTTTGTGTAACAATTGATGTGAATCAGTTGGTTTAAAATATACTTTATAATCTAAATGACCGGACGCCTGAAATTGCTTGCCTTTATACACGGTCACATCGAGAAAATCAACAGAATTTTCACTGATAGTAGCTTTCAATTTAATATTTGGATCATGATTGTTCAAAATTTCTGAAAATTCATCAAAATCTTCTTTTGAATGTTCCCAAATAATAAAAATGTCATCTAAATACCTGAGATATACGAGAGAATGCTTTGCACATTTGCTCAAGGCAGTTTCCTCCCATTCCGCTACATAAATGCTTGCAAACTTGGGACGGAATCTTTTACCCATAGGACAACCCATTATTTGTAGAAAATATTCTCCATTGAATTGAAAGTCATTACCTTTTAAGCTCAGCTCTAAAAGATCCAAAATTTGTTCATCCAGGCGTTTTGCATCTGGATATTTTCAAATGCATTTTTAACTGATTTAACACCTTCATCAATAACAATGTTCGAATGCATACTGTCGATATCCAAAGTATCCAGAATTGCATTTTTCAATATTTTCAATTTCGAATTTTTTTACAGGAAATCCTGTGTATTTTTTAGATAGCTCGGATGTCTATTTCCTATAGGTTTCAGATGATAATCAATTAATTGCGAGATCGCATAAGATTCGGAATTACAATCTGATACAATTGGCCTCCCGGGTGGAGTGACGTCATCCGTCCATGAAGAACGGTCCTTGTGGATCTTTGGTAGGATATAAAATTGTCTTGTTTGAGCACTGAGCTTAGCTGTTGAATATTTCAATTGTTTTTTGGTAATGTGACCTTCGTCAAGGAGAAATTGTAAGATCTTATTGAATTTTTCGATATTTTTAGGCCAAATAAGTGAATCTATTTTCTTATAATGTTTAGTAATGCTGAGTTGTCTCATGGCTTCTTTATATAATTATCCCGAGATAGAACAACTACTGAACCTTTGTCGGCTGGTTTAATTACTAATTTCTTATTTTTTCGAAGTTTCGAAGTTTCGTGAGGGCTCTCCGTTCACCAGCTGTTAAATTGTCTTTATCGGAGAGTACGTTCATGCTGAATACCTTTTGGATGATTCGTTTACTAGCCTCAATGATTTCGGGATCTACTTCACTATCTGGAGGTGACCAACCAGATGATTCTGTAAAAGGAAGTTTCCGCCCGCTAGAGTTTCTAAAGCGGTCTGCTAATTTAATTTGCCTTAGAAAATTACAGTTGTATGATGGTAAATTTGTTTGGTTATCAGTTTTAGGCTTTGGTGCTGGTACAAAAGTTAAACCGCGATCTAAAAGCGATTTCTCTTGGGGTGTTAGGTCATTGGTGCCAGACAGGTTAACCACATTAGTTCCTGATCCCACATCTGTTAGGCGGCTGTTACCTTTGACTTTACTTAGTTTGAATTTTGGTGGTTCAATCAGTGATCGTACATAATATTGGCGGTTCTCGTGGTCCAATGGATTAAATCCTGAGCAACACCAAACGTCGCGTCATCAATTTTTGGTATAACGTTGACGTCCTTCACTTTCCTAATGGTTTCGTTGATGATGCTCAGGGTTCTCCCCTGCGTGCGTGCGTGCGTGCGTGCGTGCGTGTGTTTGAGGTTAAAAAATCGCACTGGCACAGACATTTCCTACTGAAACATTTTTTTCTTTTAATATGCCGTTGAAAAATTGTTTTCATTTACTGAACCCTGATGGGTTTCAAACATGACAAAAATTCCTCTTTCTGATCAGGCAAAAAAGTATGCAATCTACAACGAGGCTTTTTGCAATTAAAACCACGCAACTACCATTCTGCAACGGTCTTTTGTGTTCAATTTTCAGGGGTTCGAAATAAGTAGTTTCTGCTGGACTTCTGAGCTTTTCAGAGTTTGAGATTTCAATCTACGCAAAAAGCGCAGTGAGTACCCCCTCGATCTGAGAGCGCAAAATAGAGTAGAATAAGCCTAATTGAATTGCGGTGGAAACGAATGAGCGGTGATTTAATGATACCTATAAATGTATGTTGAGGTTGAAATGATTTTGTGTGCAAGAGACAGAGCATGTGTGTGTGCGTATGTGAGGGAGGGAGAGTGAGAGAGACAGAGAGATAAAGGGATAGTATATATTGTCATCCCAGTACCGCTTCATGGTTGGGATTCGTGGGGCGGTGTCCATGGCGACTCAATGCAGTGATCTAATCTTGTAAAACTTAGGGTTGGATGCGTCTGTGGATATAGCGACTAGGCGAATCTATTTTACATTTCAGGGAGGTTCAAACATATTTGATTCGAACAGCCTGTCTGAGCTATTGAACTGAATTAGTGCTTATCCCTCTCAACAATTGAAAAATGTCGTAGTTTTGTTCTGCATCGGTTTTATAAACAATATATTTTAGCTTAAATTTCTGACGGGAAAATGGCAACCACGATGGAGGGGGTAGCGTTTGTGATCCCCATTATTTTTCTAGCAGGAACAATAGCCTTACGATGGGAGTGTATGATATCAATTCTCGCCTGCTAGTACTGATGTACTATCTCAAAAGTCTTGATTTGACACTTGGTGTTATGTCAAACACACAGTCGGTCATAAAAATGGGGCGTGAGAGGGGCTGGGGCATTAGTACCAGATTCGTGCAGTTAGGGGCCATGTATGTCCACTTTAGAGAATCACTACGAAACACGTTAATTAAATAAGATGTAGCGTCACGACAGCTTATATACTGTATTTATACATCAATACATTTCCGTATGATTTCGAAGGCATACTTTGATGATGTAGATGCAATATTTGATCAGTCTGGACTTGAGCCATAATCAGGTTCACAATCGGCCATTTCCTCCTATTGCACACATGGGGACATGGTGGCCCTGTGTACTAAATCGTACTCTAGTCAAAGGTGCTCTTTTCTTCAACAAATGCTAACCCTGCTTGTGCGGAGTTAGTACATTGGGAAGTCTGAACGTTGCTCGTCGTTGCTCGTCGTTGCTCGATGCGCCTCTCCGGGTACTCCAGATACTCCGGCTTCCTCCAGCCGTAAATCTGTAAGACACGAGGTGACCCTGGCTGACAAACGTGTCGTTAAACCCCAATACATGAATAAATAAATATCGAAAAATAAAAGAAGATTAATTCAGTTCTACTTACTAAACCAACTGTCCCACAACATTAAAACGTCGATTTTCAGACGTGTTGTGAACAATCTTTTACGTAATGAGCTATTTGATGGTTATTGGGTGATAAACATAGATTGTGACCATCTTAGGACGACTGCGAGGAGCTAATGTATCGAGGAGCCGAAAATGCCACCCCCCCCCCCCCCAAAAAAAAAAAAACAAAACAAAAAAAAAACAATAAAATTTGAATGATGATTTTATGTTAATAACGCTGGTCGATTTTTCGTTCCATTTGGGTTAATGATTAAATTAGGTGTGTAAGCAAATAACATATCTCCGGAAACTTATCGATACATTCCTCCTGTGCTGCCCCATACCGCCGCCGGTTCCCCCGCCATTGTGTAGTGCATACGTATATTATATATAGAGGATATCTAGCCTTTATGAGTGGATACCGAAAATTATCTCATGATTGACAGAGATGAATGTTTAATTTTCGCGAGCGCTTGCCATTTGTTTCGATTACTGGAAAACATATGATTTTCTTTTTATTATACCTTTTTTATAAGAATCTGATCATTCTTATCAGTAATTCCACTCATTACAACCGTGAATTGATGCATGGAAGTAAACAGCTGGTGCACATTGATACGCGGAAGTGATTTGATCGATACTCGAAACGGGTAACGTCTTGCGATCGGATTCAGCTGGCGGGTTTCATGCATCAATTCATGGTGAATACGTGTTGAGTTAATGCAGGAAATTATCGCTATCCACTCGAAAACACTAGACTTTCTTTTCAATATACAGTTTAAACTTTTTAGAACAAATTTATAATTTCCAGTGATAATTTGACTCGTCGTATTCACCTTGACGTGATGCTTTGAAAGCCGTCATTTTGATTGATACCGTGAAAGTGAAAATTGCAATATCTTCACAGTGGGGGATATGATTTCTATCTAGCTTTCTGCAATTCTTTCGACGATCTATCGTTTAGCGTATAATAAATCAATATATCCACGGACGCAATAATATTGGATTCCAAACACTAATTATAGCAATTATGATCACAAATGTAATTAATGAAGCACCGGGTTTTAACTGGTGCTTTATTAAATAAACTTTTGTTAGTGATGATTTTTAATACCTGGTAAACGCATGCGTGGACAACACTGCCCAAGTGTGGATTATGACCAGTCCACATAGCCGGGCTGTAGAAACAGTGTAACCTGTACAAATACCGTAGTCCAGCTGAACCAGGCCTCGCCCACATCACACACCATCCTCTCAGGCAGAATATGATCTATTTTCAGGACGATTAAATGAATTCACGATGTTGCACTAGTATTTTTCTACTCTTTCCGACGTCTTTTCTTCTCTTCATTTTTTCCTTTTTCTTCTCAATCTGCATCTCTGTTTCTTACCTTCTTTCTTGCTAGGGGAAGACAGGAAGACAGCCAATCTGGCTATGCCTTCCCCTGTCGGTATACAGACATCTTTACACAGACAAAGAAAACGAATTTTATGCTTTTGCCATGTATATTGTAATCATGTATGTTGTAAAAATGTGCATTATATGTAAATTGTGTTGTGTGTATGTGTACTGACGAATAAAATATATCTATCTATCTATCTACCGTTCTTTTGATAATATCCAACATAAGTTACTATTGCTATCTTGCCTTCAAACAACTATCATTTCATCTTGCACGCGTGCATTGATCAATAAAACACAAAGGTTACTTTCTTGATGTAAAATACGGAGATGTTGTTCCACATAGTTTGAGTGGAACACGTTCTATTTTCAACACGTTTTAATGTATGGTTTCACCCCAAGAAGAAATATCGAGAATATGCATCCGTCTGAAGCGGCGGTTGCAGATGTCAACGATACCCTTCTATTGCTTCCTGTTTCCTCAAGACCGACATTGATGTATTTATAATAATCTGCTAAATTTATCTCGCACATACAATCTTCTCGTACCTGAATGAACAATACATATTCAGCTGGTATCGCATTATACAGACCTACGAGAACACATCTCTCATACCGTTTATGCACACAACTCAATTCCTATAAAAAACAGAGTGCTCAACTCTGTACAAGTATATACCAGTAATACAGATCACTGGCGTCATTCCCAACGTCTACTGGTATACATGTATATGTAATGGCGTAAAAAATATATTACAATTCGATTGCATATATTTTGAAGGAATAGAGGGGATTACCGCTGAATCGAAACACCATACAGTTCCACTCGAAAAGTATTTATAGTTTTTCATAATAGCACATGAAACACTTGTAAAAATTCAACACATCGCCACTGTGTGCAACCTGGTGATCCGTGTGATGACAGTTCGCAAGTGCTTCTGGTATTGTATCCTCAGAAGTTGTAAGAAGCTGCCAAGTGTAAAAACTATCCCACAGCCATGCAGTGGAAATCTACCATCCACACAGCACAGGCTCAAATTATTTTGACGTTTGACCGGTGACCTCTCCATTGACCTCGCTAATAATAGCGTCCTTGTGGATTTCAGTTTGACTGCTTCATTCTTCTGCACTAAGGCGTCTATCAAATAAGAAGCATGTACTGCGCTAATTGTGATATGACTTCCAGTTTCAACTGTAGTCAATATTTTACCTGACAAAGTTAACTTGTGACTGTGTGACTCTTTGGTGAGCTTGCCACGCGTGATGTTGCCACGCATGGAGATGAGTACGTGCTATCCACAAGCAAATAGAGCAAAACCTCAAAAAAACAAAGTAAAAAATAAAATAAATAAATAGATAAATAGATAAGTTTGGTAAAAATTTTGTTTTATTCCAGATAAATGTGTTTTCTGAAATAAGAATAGAAATACATAGACCTTAGCCAACATCCATCGGGATGCACGATGTCTCCGTAGTGACGGCATGAGGATTTAACCCTTTACCCAACGAATCGCCCGCATCCGCCCGTAATATGCAAATTCAGCAGCTGAAAAAATATTATTTTTCGAAAAATTTCAACAAAACCATATCATGTGACGCCTCTTTGGAACGAGCTCGTCGAGCTCGTTCCAAAGAGGGGTCACATGATATGGTTTTGTTGAATTTTTTTGGGAAATATTTTAAAAATGATATTTAAAATAATAAATTTTGAAATCGTCTGCGTTGGGTAAAGGGTTGAACCGAAGGGACCACGGTTCGATTCCCACTGCGAGCAACTACGTTGTGTCTATGGGCAAGACACTTAATCCTTGCCTCCGCCTGATTGACTACGCCTGATTGCCTACGTTGTGGCACGGTGGAGCTGAGTAATAAGGGGTAATGCACGTCAATGGTGTACTTGTCTTCAACCAATTCTAAACCTGCTGATGCGGGGTTAGTACGTTGGGGAGTCTGACAGTTGCTCGCTGCTGCTAGGTGGTTCTTTCCGGATATTCCGGCTTTCGCCACCCGTAAAACTATTCGACATGATAACCCCTTGGCTATGGAAAGTTTCGTTAAACCCCAATATAACTGCGATTACGATTCGGAAACAAACAGTGTATTTTGTGTATCCAATCAAACCAGAGAAGTGAAAAATGTTGTTTATTTTTATCTTACCTTTGATCTCTCGATACTGACCGCAGTCAAACTACTCGTTAGTGTTCCATCCCGATGCACAAGAAATATTAGAATATTTCTTTCGTATCATATCTCATCTCTACTAAGGAGTACTGATGAGTGGGGTGGGGGATCCGGATGTCAATGCTGGGCATGTTAGTGTCCCTTAACGCTTACATTTGTATACTCTTATGTAGAGATGGGGGTATACCGTAAATATTATTCGTTATTTGTATCGAGCCAATTCCGATTTACCGTACCAAGGGAATCCCAAAATACCGAAATGTTGGTACTGAAAAATATTCCAGATATTAGTTGAAAATAAAAGGACAAAGCTGAAAGAACATTCGGGGTATTTTCTCTCAGCTTGTCGGTTACTTGAAATGACCTGTGGCGATTGCTCGTGTTGCTTCCAGATTTTTGAGAAGTCAAAAACAGTCAACTATAGCTGAGCAGTATACCCCTAGAAATATTCGATAGTGGTAATGGTGTGAATACCCGTATGTTTTTGACACCCTACCTTCACCGAGCTCAACATACACAGAACGACACGCGTGTGTCAATTGGGCAATCGATATGGCACGAGTGCCAGCGCGGAAGGATAGAACGAGAGGCCACGGGCTTCGACTTTTATCCTTCCGCGATGATACAAGTGCCATATCGATTAACCCATTCAAACTCGTGTGTCGTTCTGTGTTTATTACACGCCTTCGCGTCTATAAAACAATTATTAGAAGGACACTCAACAATTCATTTGATAATTATCAGCAAAAAGAACACATTTTGTCGCCAACCAAACTTGCGAGGGGAGCCTGTGTTCCACATTCGTCCTCTGAGTTCCAGTGTGTTATATTTGCCTACTGTCACGTGGAACGCACTGGAACTCAGGGGACGACTTTTAGCTATCGCTAGGGATTGAAATTGTAATTGCGGTGCACGATATGTAGAAAATTCCAGACAAGAAGAGTCCATGGATTATGTATCCAAAAGTAGGCTCCACTGATTATTTGATGCAACAAAGAAGCTGAGAGAATATTAGGGGTATTTTCTCTCAGCATGTCGGTTACTTGAAATGAATCAATGGCGAATGCAAGTGTTGCTTCCAATATTTTGACAAGTCGGGAGCTGTGTTTGTTGTAAAACGGTCAACTATAGGTGTACAGTATACCCCTAAAACATTTGATAGTGGTAATGGCGTGAGTACCCGTATGTTTCTGACACCCTACATTCACCGAGCTGAACAAAAAATACCGACACCGAAACCGAAATTGAAATTTTATTACCGGCCAATTCTACTATTATTGTCGGTGACAAATGTTCTGAGCAATACGGATGACACTATCAATAAGTGCTGAAAACCCATCTGCGTCTGCAAAAATGATATTATCCAATGTAAAGTTCCCAGGCCACTTGGCATATTGTCTGAGAAAATCGACGCTGCTTTGCACAATTTTTACCCACTTTCTGTGAAGTATGCGCGCAGACTAGTGTTCATGTAATTTGATGTATCTTTACATACAATAATTGCGGATATTCTTTCGGCACTAATTATAGACATTCCCATTAATAAGTATTCGGTTTCGTCAGGCCGCCAAATGCCAACTTTCCGCTCAACCTCAATGTGTAGTCCAGAATTTTTCTATCGAATGTTTCTGATAGAGGACCATCTGGCCGATTCAGAAAAAAGTTTACTGGACGTTTGACAGTATTGAACATTTGGGATATTCTTCGCAGAAAACGGGATACCCAATTTCAATTCTTATTGTTTGTCTCGGTGCTGAAATTCTCGTATATTTAAGAAATAACTGTGGTTTTCCCTCGGTTTATGCGATATAAACCGAAAATTTTCAGGACAAGCTTCATAACTCGCGTAACGAGTTATGATAAAGCTTGTGCTGAAAATTTTCGGTTTATATCGCATAAACTGAAGGAAAACAACAGTTATTTCTTATAAGTTAATACGGCTGTAATATTAAAATATAAAAACTATGTGTACGTGAACGAAAAACTTTTAATTTTCGCAAAAGACAACAGTCAAACTCAGGAAAGTGTGCCACAAACAGGTCACGCCAATCATCGATCATTGTCAATTTGTCAAATTCGACGTTTCATTGTTCCGTCTCAATCAAAGTTTTGCACTATGTCATCAAGTTATTTGAAAAGTTAGTTGCCACTCAGAAAATTGAATGTGCCGTTCAGAAAAGAGGAATTAGAAATTACACCAGTTGACAATACATTGTTCGGCGCCTGTTTGACAACATTGTGGACATTCATTTCTTGGAAAGTTGGCGGAGTCGATAAGTTTGTGTCGAATTTTGCGTGATTGGCAACAATTGAAATCGTGTCACTAATTTTGTGACAATTGGATTGAGTGGGTGCGGATTCCAGAGTCTTCAAAGTTGGATCGGATTTGCGAACGTGTAGACATTCCAAATCATTACGTGATTTGGATTATACGATTTTGACGACTTTCACGCTGTATGCTTTCAACCAATCAAACGCAGAGGCGGGGCAAATGATTAAATTATAATAGGTAGCTAAAAGTTCCACTCATATACACACTAATTGCATTTTTCAATGCATAAATTATTGCATGTTCACCAAAATTACTATTTTGTTTTGGAAACATTCGTTTAATGAACAGCATTTATAAATTAATAAAGACTTTTTACGGGAAAATGTCAAAATGGAACCTTAGGATCAGCAACGTCCTCTTTATTGGAAGATTTAAGTGATGAAAGTCGGACAACGAAAATATGGTTGGATTATTTTCTCAAGCCGTTTTGTTTCTCATGATGTATGTTCGTGCAAAACGGGAAGGTGGCTGGCCCTCCACCTTCATGTTGTGAGAATTATGCTTTCTTACATTTATGCATCCGTTCATTCGAATTACGCGAGGAAATAACTCCTCCACGTGGAGAATCTTGAACCCAATGTTTTTACTCATTTCATGAGAGGGTAACATGTCATTAGGCACATTTCTGGTCTTCGCAACGGGTTATGGAGTGATGCGTTCATAGATACTACATTCATGAGATATGTCCATGGTAAATCGGTTATTATATGCTTTACTCTCAAATCAGAAACTCTTAGGGTATATGAACTCTATGATTGCATGCCTGTGGATCCTTAGCTCACAGCATAACAGAGATACGCGAGGAGAAGAACACAGAAAGATCCCAAAGTTTCCACAAATGGGGAGGGCAAAGACTAATTGTGCCCGATGCTGTTGACCGCAAGGGCTTCCTCTCTAAAGTTGAAATGTATATACACCTTACTGATCAGTGCCATCACTCTTAAACAACTATCAATATCATAACCGGAAAGTTAATTCCTAGGTCTCTCAGTAGATTAAAATTAAGCAGCATTCTGGCCCAGCAAAAATTCATTTCTAGCCCACTAAATACATTAATCTTGGAAGCAATGGGAAGTTAGCTGGAAACATATTCTAGCTCAGCTTAATAAAAACAATTATTAAAAATATAAAAGAAAACACTGGTATTTCGGCTAAGGTTAATCCAATAAGGATTATTTTAGAAAGAAAAAAAAACAATTAAACTCGAAGTGAGCTAGAGAAAAATATTTTTTTTCCACACAAATTTCATATAGGAATCTGCAAAAATGTAAAGATCGATCGCGACAATTATATGCGAAACGAATTCTTTTTCCAATTATTGCCCTTTTGTTCAGTGTTATTCCAATGAAGATTTTTTCAAGAATTGTAGAGAGGATGGATTTCCTTCTTTCATTGTAAGAAATGGCATGTGGGCTAGAAAAGACGGTCTCGAAAATCTTTTTTTCCGTTCAAATTCTCATAGGAATGTGGAACGTGCTGCGACCTCGGCATCCATCAGATTTCTCATAGGAATGTGTAAAGTGCTGCGACCTCGGCATCCGCCAGATTTGGAATTGAACAGTTATAACCTTTTGCTCAGTGCCAATCGAATGGGAAATTTTGAAGAAGTGTAGGAAGTGGTGACGGGGTTTCGAATAACCGACAGTGCTATTCCAATGGGAAATTTTGAAGAAGTGTAAGAGATGGTGACTGGGCTTCGAATAGCTGATATTGAAAAAAACTCTTTTTCCATACAACTTTTCCACAGCACCGTGTAAAAGTGTTACGATCTCGACACCTGTCAGAGTGGGTTTGAACAGAGGATATCGATAACAAAATTATTTTTCCATACAAATTGTCCATAGGAATGGGTCAAAGTTTCGCGAGATTCGCACCTGTCAGATTTGTAATTTTCCATTTTTTTTTTTTTGCTTTATCTTATTCTAATGGGACTATTTGGAAAAATTGCGGCGAATTATTCTCTTATTCTCAGACATCGCAAAGATGAGTGGAATACAGACGTTGTCATTGGCAGAAATAGTGAAAAAAATATCAGCTGTTTTTTTCTCTCTTATATATTAAATTAAAGAATAAGGAAAAAATTAACTAAACAAAATAACTTTTTAAAATAAAAAAAAACTCGGAGAAAAGCGTGTCGTTTTTAAAGATCAACGATCCTAAGTGGAGAGATGAGACGGTTCGTCGATTTCTAGAATTGAAGAGGAATATTCGAGAGAGCAATATGGCTGAACGAATGGGTAATATCCAGAGGAAACGAGAGATGACCAAGTTGTTCAAACTTGTAACAGAAACTTAAGAATAAACAAAATAGAGATCATCAAAAATGGCAGCCCGTGAGAAAAAAAGCCGAACACCTAGTTACAGACCTTCTATTTACGAATCTTATGGACCGATTTATCGTCGCGTGAGAACCATAAGGTTCTATCTTCCAGCGGAAGATAGAACCTTATGGTTCTCACACGACGTTATGGTTAGAGACCTTCTTATCAACCTCGTTATACACTAAAGGATTGTAGAATCCGCCCGTGCTGTCTAAACCTTACGATTTTGGGAAAGAGTATTACACAACATACGGCGATCTCCTGGTTTGGATGAAGGCCATGATAAAAAAGCTACGATTCAAGAGAGACGAGACAGAAAGCGAGCAAACGTTCAAAGTGGAAGAACGTGCTAAACCCATATGGGATGCGAATAAAACATCCATCAAATCGGTCCACCGGACAAGGAATGACAATCACCATGATGATTTCTTGCGATCCCAATGCGCAGCTGGACAGGTTGTGTCTCTTGATGGCGACTCGAGAAGCCTGTAATACCGGAGTGATAAACGAGTTGGTGAACACATGTGACCAATTTTTGCGACAGTATGCATTGAATAGAGAAACGTATAAATAGATAATGAACGCATTGAAAGAAAGGGGAAAATAAAATAATAGAATAAAATTGAATTAAGAAAAATAAAATTATTTAAAAAAATAAGATGGGAAAAAAATATGTTGGTAATAAAGAACAGAGGATTTATGATATCTTACATCTGCGGTGGATCTGGTTTGCTGGATTCGTTGACGAGAGGTCTGTTACCTGCCTTCAGCGGTGATGTTGCGACGAAACAGATCGCATGAACCACCGTGAAGGTTGTAAAGAAGACCGCAATAGATGTGGGTAAAAACATGTGAAGGAAGTGAGCACTAGAATCGCCCCGGAAGCTGAAGAAAAGTGCCAATTTAATTTAGAAAATTTAAAGCCGCCACCAGTTAAACGGCCGGAATTGTCGTCGAAATTGGAAGAGAACCTAGCAAACATGAAAATTTCACGGGTTCTAGTATCGTATCGATACAGGAACTCGCAAAGACGTAGAACAACAGCATCGAACCGGAAAAGGTAATAAATAAATTGAATAACAAATTTATTATATATATAAAAAAATAGTTTAATCAAAATAAAAAAATAGTTTCAGAAAAGCGTAAAAAAATAACATGAAAAAAAATCACGAGAATGGAAATCAAAAATTTATCGTGGAAACCTCCAAAGACTGAGAGACCGGATTACAAACTCTTTCCCCAAAGCATAAACGAATCGATAATAGTAAAATAAAAGTGGTTGGATTGTTGCAAAAAAGCGCTGAGTGGAAAATTACCAAAGGGTGGTTTATTGAAAATCTTCGATCACTGAGACGAATTCGAAAAATATGATCCATCGCTTGCAACGATCTTACAAGAAACATCGAGAACTCGGAAATAATAAAACGTAGAAAGTGGAATGTCCATTTTATGAAAATGCAAACGACGTGCCCGATCCTCGAGACTTGTTTTCAGAGCACAGAAAACTCCTGCTCTTTGATGACTTGATGTTGGAGAAATAAAATCGGTGTCAAACTTATTACATATGAGGACGTCACATCAACATGGACTGTTTTTATCTATTTCAAAATTATTCCAGATTGCAGAGAAACACCATAAGTGAGAATGCGAATTTTCTGTGTCTGTTTCGTTAAGATCTTGAGAATCTCAATCACATTTACGACGATCACGTGGCCAAAGACATGCGCAAAAATTCAAGAGGTTTTGCAAGTTGGTGTGGAATTATGCAACTTATAATTTCGTAGTCTTCGATCCGATGAGTAGTAAATACCACGAACAATATAGGAATAGATTCGACATTCTTTGTATTTCAGACGATTGCAATTAATAATAAAAAAAACATATTAAGTAGAAGTAAAAAAAATAATAAAAACAATTATTAAAAATATAAAAGAAAAATGTTACGAGAATACAAAACACAATTATTTAAAAGGATAGCCGAGAAAACGGAAAGAACAACCGATAATACGACTGCAAAAGATTCTTTTTCGAACGTGGTGAGCAACAAGACTCGATTCATGACGAAATTCGATCCTCCGATCGAGCTGAAGAGGGTTGAGAAGTATGAGATGGCACTGGTGAATATGGAGATGTACTATTCATTTCCCAACATCACGGGAAAAATAATACATTCGGATATTCGAATGGAATGCATTAGTTTACGATACGCATTCCCAAAGGCAGATGCGACATAGTCAGTCCGAACGAACTCGCTAAGACTAGAATGAGGACTAATGGTGAGGACGGAACCGCCATCAACTTATCTGTCAACGTCAACACTCTGTAAACGATACCACATACGACGGGGGGAGTGTGGGGGGGGGGGGCGGTATCGAGTGGATTTTAGAGGTGACAACACTTTCGGAAAGATGTTGGGATTCGATGGAACTCGTACGAAGTACATGCGATATCAGAAAATGTGTTGGACATTCTCTCTGTCGACAGCATTCTAGTGCACGTGGACGTGATCACTGGAAGTTATACGAATGGTGACACACAGTCCACGATCCACCCTTTTTTCGGACGTTTCCTCGCGCTACAAGACCACAGAACGACCACGAATCTAGTCTATCTGCCTGTGATAACTCATACTTTATACAGTATTACCACTGAATTAACGGATCAAAATGGGGAGTCGTTAGACCCTCGCGCTGCACGTTAGACGATGCGATTTCACACAAGTGAAATTAACAAAATTAAATTAAAAACAAATAATGACGAGATAATAATACAAAAGGTAAACATATTCGAAGGTCAGTAAAACATTTGAAGATCGAGGCGAAGTTGTGAGACTGAAATTAAGTCATCGACTTGAGCAATGGACGCGACAAAATCGCCTGGACGAAAACGCAATTTTATAGAATAGCCAAAGCGCATCGTAATCGAAGAGGATTGACTGTCCTGCACAAATAAGATATAATTTGAAAATGAAAGAAGGTTTCTTAGGATTGTTGGCGAGATTAGCCACACGACATTATCCATTCTCACAAACTGTGTTGCCAGCTTTAGGCATAGGTGCTCTGTCTTGATTGTCCAGTTCTGGGGGGTGCAGAAAATAATGGGAAATGGATTGTTGTGTGTCGAATCGAAACGGATGGTGAAAAATTAATTTCTGAAACACACGAAAGGCAGCTGTGTATTTCAAGCCCAGGGAGACGGACTCCATCTGTAGAGAGAAAATAATTTGATCAATGTCCGAGATTCTCAAAGAGGAGTTGAACACACTCTGATAGAAACAGCCGATACGAAGCCAGGGAATATTTTCGTAAACTCTTGGGGGGGGGGGGTAGAGTTTGAACGATAATTCAGGAAATACATTTACAATAAAAAATATACTGATATTATATATATAAGGAAATAGTAGGTAAATAAATAAAATTAAAAAATAAATAAAATTACCCCCCCCCCCCCCAAAAAAAATGTATCACAGAAAATATAAGAAATTTACGGATACGTAAAATTTGCAAAAGGTGAAAACTAAAATAATAGGCAGATTCTTCGTGGCACTTGTGAAGTGTGAGGTTCAACTAAAACTCAATTCGCCAAAAGACATGGAAGATGGTGAATAGACTCATTAATAATGTACCCTTCGAAATGCATCTGCCAGGACATCGAGTTACGGGACCGGGCATTAAACTGAACAAGAGATTGAATAAAGATCTGAAATCGTAGAGCAAACCCGTCAAGAGAGTGGTTCGAGCTGCCAACACGCACGATCTCTGTTACGCTAAGTATTCCGACACGAAGACTGGAAACGATGTGTGAGACAAGAACGTGCTGACAGTTTTAAAAAAATATATTCAATCCCACGATGAGAAAGAAATTCGAACGTTCGCTAGTTAGTAAACTCATCGACACGAAACGTCGATTGGGAATCGGAAATAAAGAAAAAAACAATTCACTAATGCATTAGCGAACGAGCAGCATAAGACTATGGTGCACGGATTTCGAGAGTGAAGAGTATTCGTCAAAGGAATGGATCCGGTGTGGGCAGTCGTGTACATGCAATCGCTGTCTAGGCACAACAAAAGTGTGAAATACATATTGACGGTCATAGATGTGTTTTTGAAGTACGGATGGACGAGAGCATTGAAAAATAAATCGGAAAGAGTGTGGCAAAAGCTTTGAAAAATACCTTCACCACTTTTTCGCGAAAACCTGAGAAATTATGGGTGGGTAAAGGTCGAGACTTTTACAACGTTAACGATCGTCGACATCTGTTCCAAAACATTTCACAGATATTTAACTGTTAACTCGACTAAGAAATACATTGATGTCTTAGACTATTTGTTTGACAACAAAAACAACACGCGCCACAGTAGGGTCCTGCGAATCACACATTTTCGATTCGAATCGAATCTTGAATCGAATCGGGTCTATTATTCGAGATCGAATCGAATCTCTAATCGAATTCTGAGAGTCTTGAAGATAACCAATAAGGGGAGAGGGGACTGTAAACCTGATTGGTCAGACTGTGACGGCTCAAGTCCCGACTGATAAAATATCCCAGCTACATCACCAAGGCATGCCTTCCTGGAAGGCATGCCTTGATGATGTAGTTGGGATATTACCTAGGGAAGGGTGTGAGGCATACCAGCACTAAGCACTGCACAGAACTAGCCGCCAACAGCAGCTCGTCGTCAACATTGTTTGGTAACTTTATCTTTGTTTTCAACAGTGGCATAGCCTAGTGAGACCGGAATTAGCATGGGAGGTGACATAGGCCATATGCTATTTATATTAATATAGATGAAATTACACTGTCTTTATTTTCGCATTATTTACGTGCAAATTCCATCTGAACAATAAGTTTTGTGAAGCGAGGTCAGTGATTAAAACCAAGCTGTATAGCCGTGTAAAGATTCGAAGGGAAACGAATCGGAAAGCTGTGTTCGAATCGAATCGAATATCAACTTAAGATTCGAAATCGAATCAAATCCCGTAGCTTCCCGTGCAGGGCCCTACACCACAGTTCCACCAAGATGACACCTATGGAAGCTAGCAGTCCTCAAAAGGAGAAGGAAATCTACGCGAATCTCTTTCTATTAAAAATGTTGACGACAGAATGTCCGAAATTTGCAGTGGGTGATCGTGTGCGTATTTACAATTTGAAAAACATTATGAAAAAGGTTACACACCGAGATGGACGGAAGAAATCTTTGTTGTGGTTTGAGTATCCAACACCGATCCTATCATTTGTGAAGTAGAAGCATTGGGCGATAAAGAAAGCACTGGAAAGTTATATGAAGAGCAATTTTAAAAGACTGTGTTTAAAAAAGAAAGAAAGAAAGAAAGGACAATAATTTTGTGTTACATATATAGAAGTATGAAATAAATTATATAAAAAATAAATAAAATAAAAAAAAATAGAATTCAACCATCGCGACTCATCTATCTCAAGGACCACAGTCATTACCTTGATTTTGTTTTCGCAAAGTTCAAGACGCCGTTCATCCCCGTACTTCGTACTTTGATTAATAGTTTTTGTTTTCCTTCTCCTCTCTCAGCAAATAAACCATGTCGTCGGCAAAGAGAAGCCCTGGGATATTTACCCCCTCTTCGCTTGCAATCAACTCATCTCCTAATTTCTTACCTAAAATGAAAACAGAATCGGTGACAAGATTCACCCGTGCTAAAGGCATATCTCCGTTAGAACCCTTTTCGTTGTTTGCCAGATTTAGTACTCAGCACATCTTGTGTATAGTGCTTTCATTGTTCCAACAAAGCTTATTCTGAATCCAAGTCGTCATTGTTCTGCCATATTCATTTCCTGTTATATACTTTTTCACACCAAGAATTGTCATAAGCATCTTTTTTGTTATTGAATTAGTGATTCTATCCATTGTGATTGTGTAAACGAGTGGTCTGTGACTCGTTTCCCTTTCTGGACAGATATCACTCTGTAATTATCTAGAAATCCCTTTCTCCTTTTGTGTGTACAATGTTACCCTGCTTTTCCTCCACTTTGTCGGGGACCTCTTGATTTATGATGGCCATCTTAAATAGTGTTATAAAATTTTCATATAATGGATTCCCTCCTCTTTTTAAAAAGCTCGTTGGGAATTTCATCAGTATCTGATGCTTTGTCATTCTTTAACTTGGTGACTGCATTTCGTACTTCAACCACTCCAATTTCCCTGCATATGTCAGATACATTTGCTGCACTGTCCATCACAATTCTGGACGGACTACTTCCCCCACCTTTTTGTCATTTACCACCTCCCAGGGCTTGCTCCTTTCTACTGCTGTACTTTTTCGGTCATCAGTACTTTTCAAATCCACCTTAATACTCAGTGTTAATACTCTGTGTGGTATTGCCTTTGCTGGTTATATTTATCCATTTCCAGAATATATTGGAACTTGACCCCCATGTTTTTCTTTTTGCTTTAATGAGATTACTATTCCGCAATCTCCTATTTATGCCCCTGATTATATTAACCTTTGTTCTTACCTACTCATATACTTCGTTGGCTCTTTCAGTGCGTGCATTATTTTCCCGATTGAGTTTTCACACCTTCTGAATGCAGCATATTGCTACTTTCTATCTTACATTATGTGTGGCAGCACATTATGTACTCTATATCCTAATTAATTTGTCATCACTCTGATTCTCCCTTTGCTTTCCCTCCCAGCATCTTGTAGACTTATCCCTTTTGCGTCCACGACCTCCAGAACTTTATTTCAGCTTGACACATTTTCTAACTTTGATTTTAAATTCTCCTCAAAGTGCCCTCAGTCTGTTTATTTTACCAGCTTCCAAATGTCCTTAAACACCGCCATTTGATTTGGTATCCAATTGTCACAAACTCTTATTACTATCACGTTGTGATCAGAATGTTACTCAGAATTTCCGTCGTCGTGTATTTCCATGTCTATGACCTTCCTCCACAACTCTGTGTCTGTGATTACATTGTCGATTATTGTCTTTTTATCGTTCATTTCCCACATTCATTTACCCTTACACACTACATCCCTATTCATAATCTTCAAGCCCAGTTCATTTGTAAATTCTAAGAGTTTTCTGCCATTGACATTGATTTTCTTAGACGCACCCATCATTGCCACCCCTCCATACCAAGTGTGTCTATTAAAATATCCCATTAATACAGCATGGTACCCCATTTTCCAGTTCTGTGTATAGAACCATTGCCTGGATTAAATACTGTATATACACGCACTGTCTGGATCAAAGATTGCATATAAACATACCGTGTGGATCAAAGACTGCATATATGCACAATGCTTGGATCCAATTATCTGCACACTGTATGGATCAAATATTGCATATATGCACACTGCCTGGATCAAAGACTGTATATATACACATACCCTGCAGCAAAGACAGTATATATACACACTGTCTGGACCAAAGACTGCACACAAACACACTGCCTGGATCAACAACTAAATATATGCACAATGCTTGAATCTGAGACTGTATATCCGCACATTGTATGGATGAAATATTGTATATATGCACACTGTCTGGATCAAAGACTGTATATATACACACTGCATGGATCAAAGACTGTATGCATACACATACCCTGGGTCAAAGACTTATTTTTACACACTACCTGGATCAAAGACTGCATTTATATATACACTGTCTGGATCAAAGACTGTATATATACGCACTGCCTGGATGCACGACTGTATATCCGTACACTATGGATCAAAGACTGTATATATACACATACCCTGGATCAAAGACAATATATATACACACTGTCTGGATCAAAGACTGTATAGATACACACTGTCGGGGTCAAAGATTGTATATATACACACTGCCTGGATCAAAGACTGTACATATGCAGACTGCCTGGATCAAAGACATATTTTCACACACTGCTTGGATCAAATACTGTATATATGCGCACTGTCTGGATCAACGTCTATATATACAAACTGCCTGGATCAAAGACTGTATACATACACATTGCCTGGATCAAAGACTGTATATATGCACACTGTCTGGAGCAACGTCTATATAAACACACTGTCTGGACCAAAGACTGTATATATATACACTGTATGGATCAAGGCATGTATATATGCTCACTGTCTGGATACACGTATATATATACACACTGCATGGATCAAAAACTCTATATATACACATTGCCTGGGTCAAAGAATGTATATACACACACTGTCTGGATGAAATACTGTGTATTTACACACTGCCTGGATCAGAGCCTGTATATATTCAGACGGAGGTAGGTATGGTTAGTACAGGGGGTCAGGTGGTGGTGAGTCGGGGGGGGGGGTAGGATGCAGGTGCATGTGGGGGAGATTGAGGATACAGGGCGTGCAGACAATGGTAGTGATCAGCCAACGGGCAGCAGTAGGATGTGTGCAAACTGCAGGGATATTTTACAGGTGTAAGAGTAGTGTGGTGTATTCGAGCGGGAGATTGCGGAGCTGACGGGGAGGTTGGGTTGGGCTGGTGTATCTGGGGTCACACATTGAACGTTACCTATGATGGTGGGTCGAAGGTTATTGTGGACTCAGAGAGGAAGCGGGGAGGCAGGCAACGTGGGGGGGGGGGGTAGAACGCTTGACATGGGAGTGCATCTGAGGAGATGGGATCTAGTAGGGAGATTGGGAAGGTGGAGACAGAGCAGCGCTCTGTAGAGTCAGTAGGCCAGGGTTAGCATAAGACTACGAAGGTTGCAAAGTGGTAATTAGAGAACATGTTCAGTGTTTTAAATCCTGATACCCTTGGGGTGTGAGTAAGGGAGTTTTGAGAGGGGAGAGGTGGTTGCTGATGTTGATATGACAGATATGATGTTGATATGACAGATGAGGTAAGGAGGATGGTGAAGAGAAAGAGGGGGTCGTAGGTACTCCAAACGAGGCGAGTTGGGGATGATATAGGGTCGGGGGGGGGGGGGTGGGTGAGAAGAAAGTTAGGTGAAGAGGGGAGTAGCATTGTACGTGGAATTGGCAAGGTGGTCTGTGGTCCTGATTATTCTAATCGAACACTCCTGTGTTTCCTGAGGCGAAGGTGAAGGATCTGAGGGACCGGGTAGATGGTATTGTGGCAGGGTGAGGATCGGATCCGGTAGAGGTGCCCCATGTGGGGATCACCAATATCAGGGAGAGAAGGTCAGTAAGTTTGGTGGAGTCGTACAGAGGTTTAGTCAGCAAACTGCTCAGTTGGAATGCAAGAGTAGTGGTATCCAGAGTCTTTCCCATCCTAGGGAGTGGGAACGAACGGAACTCAAGGATTATGCATTGAATGAGAAGTTGGAGGACTACTGTGCTGATCTGAGAATACCCTTATTATCAACCATTGGGACATGTTTTGGGGCAACGTGAGCATATACGGGAGTGGCGGGTTGCATCTCTGCAGGATGGGGACACAGGTAATGGGGAAAAAAAATTATACAGGTAGCAGAATCTTTTTTTGGAGAGGAGCGGGTAAGGAGGTCAAAAGCAAGTATAGCAGGAGTGGAAACAGGTAGGGTGAACGAGCTATGGGGTGGGGGTGGGGAAAGAACAAGTTTACCAAAGCTAGCATCAGAAAATAATAGGATACGTAGGTGGAAGCCAATGAATCTCGGTACCCTGAAAGTGGGTTATAGCAACATTCGTCTCCACGGGAAAGTAAAATTGCAATATTGATCGAGGCAAATGACTTTGATGGCATGAGCTTAAGCGAGACGCGTTTAAGACATAAGGAAGGATAGACCAAGTAAGGGGGTGCGTGTCATAAGTGTTGGACGAACTGAAGGTGAGAAAAAGGGGGAATGTGTAGACATGCACATCAAGGAGGATTTAAAACCGTCGCTGATCACAGACCTGGAATATGTCAGCACCTCGGCTGAGGCATCGAAAGAAATTGAATGGATATAGGTCAATCCCCCCCCCCAAAAAAAAAACAAAACAAAAGTATTGCCCTTGGGATTGTGTATTGTTCGTAGGAGGGAAGCAAACCCGAGTGGAATGACTCAATATACTCAACAATATGTTCCAATATCACAGAACTAGAAGACAGGGCATGATTTTGATGGGTGACTTTAATGAAAGTTTGTGGTAATATGGAAGAAGGCATGATGGAAAGGATAGGAAGATCAACAGGAATGGAAAGAAGCTGTTGAACTTCACAAATGAGCTGGGTCTGAAGAACCTGAATAAGGAAGTGAGGTGAAAGGGGACATTGACCTGAGGGAGGAACGACATAAGATAAATAATCGACTATATTCTCACAGATAGCAATTTAAGGAGTAAGGTGATAGCGGCAGAAGTGGACGATGAGGGGAAAAGAGGAGTTAGATAGTGATCACAACTTGATTACTGTGACGATCAGATCCCAAAATCTAGCGAAAAGCAAAGGAAGCTTTAAGGATATTTAGGAACTCAAAGAGGATGGTGACTGGGCGAAGTTCGAATAAACCTTTAAACCAAAGCTTGCAACTGTACACGGGGAGGGGGGGGGGGTGGGGTGGGGTGGGGGTGGGGGTAGATGAAAAACTCAAGTGCGCAGAAAGCAACCAGTCCAGAGTAACAAAGGAAGAATATCGGCAATCACGAAGTAAATAAAATTAAAGACGACAATCGGACAGTGAGAAATAGTAGTCTTAGGACGAGAAGAACGACGGGGGATAGAGTACGAACGCATTTTGGAAATGGACGAATAAGCGAAACAAAGGAACTAAACAGCCGAGTATTGAAGTAGATGGCAGAGATACAGATGATCAGAACTATTCAAGCACTGGTAAATGTAAACGTTAAGCGATGGGGCATGGGGAACCCACCGGAGTTCCCGAATCAGGTGTAGGAAAATCTAACGAACTTCGTTTGCAGCGAAATAGAAACTGAGGAGTTACGAAAGATGGTTTCAAAATTAAGGAATGGAAAAACGGGAGGGGTGGACGAAATTCCTATCGAGTTCCTAAAAAGGTGGAGAGGAACTATGTAACAACCTTATTGCCCTGTTCAATTTAGCCATAGAAAAACAAAAAGTCCCAAAAGAGTAGAGAAAAGGCAAAGTGTCATTTATTCACAAAAAAGGGGGAGAAGGACGTTTTGGATAATTATCGAGGGATCTCTGTCAGTTGCAACATTGGAAACGTTTTTCTGTAAACTCCTGTATGGGAGATTAGAAGAGGTGATTGAGGTTTTTGGGGAGAGATTCAGAATGGCTTCAGGAAGGAAAGGAGAGTCACTGACCATCTTTTCACGCTATTCCAAATGATAGAATCTGCGAAAGCAAAAACGAAAAAGATGCTTATGGCCTTTTTGGATGTTAAAAAGACATAAGATAGAGTATGGATGGATGGTATGTGGCGAAAGCTTGAGGATGTGTCTTGGGAGACAAGTTTGTTGGAATTCTGAAAGCATGTACAAAGTGATCTTAGCTTGAGTAACATAACAACACAACGTGTACCTATGGAGATAGGCATAAAACAGGGGTGTATCCTTTCGCCGATTCGTTTTGCATTGTTTATCAAAGGTTTAGGAGATGAACTCCTGCATAGCGACGAAGGGACTTGAAGATCCCAGGGCTATTTTTCGCAGACGATATGGTGCTAGTATCAGAAAGCGAAGATGGGCTAGAGAAAATTCTTTTAATTGTTGGGAAATATGGGGACAAATGGAGACTCGAACTAAATGAAAGCAAAAGCAAAGTTATACCCATGGGCGGTAAAGTGGATCCTACTTGAAGGTGGAGACACTAAGGGGGTGTTCTGTATTCCGGAAGGCAGCAGCAAACTTCTTAGAGTAGGAGAGACAGGTGACTACAAGTATCTGGGGTAAATATAAACATTAGGGGAAGAGGCACCTAACGAAACCACGCGAATAAACTGGGTAAGGGGAAGCGAATCCTTAACCAAATAAAACTTATAGGGAGAAACAATTTCAATAAGGTTTTCATGGGGAAATCCATTTGGGAAATGGTAAGTCTGTTAAGTATAACATATGGTACCTCTAAACTAAACGACTGTAAAAAGCTTGGAAACCCAGCAGATCGACGCAGACCGATAGATAACGGGGTCGAGTAATGCAGCAACACAAGAAGCAATCAAGGAGGAACTTGGGTGGATGAGGATCAGTGACAGGTTAAACTTACTGAAACTTAGTTATCTTAATTATTTGGTAAATCTCCCCGACAGCCGATGGTGTAAAGTAATATTCCAGAATAATTTCAATTCAAATAACAAGACAGGGCGGATAGTCCAAGTGAGGGAGTTAATATAGAACTACTCATTAGAGATCTCGGATTAAGATGTATGGGCAACCCAGGGTAAAAATAAGTCGTCAGAGAAAGTGTAACAGAGGATGGTGACCTTAATTGGCAAGAGCGGGGTCAAATCAAAGAGGTCTTTGGGTGGCCTGCGTGATATAGACAAGCCAGGTTTTGAAGAGTACCTTGACGGCACCTTTCGGGGAAGGGGTGTGGGGGGGGGGGGGGGGTCACGGTTGTTCAAATCGAGATCGCGGTCTCCGGAGCTAAGGCGAAACGTTGGAAAAAACAGTGAAAATGAGTGCCAGATGTGTAATTTAGGCGTGGTGGAGACTCGGGAATACTTTCTACTAGAATGCCGTAAATACCAGTCTAAAAGGATACGATTCAGTGAGAGTATACTGGGGAAGTGGGATGGGGGAATGCAGGACATGTGGTTTGTGAGTGATTCAAAGGAGAGGGTTACTATGCTAATCGGAGACACTGGGAAGAATGGGGCAAGGGATGTCATCAAGCAGTTCGTACCCGAGTGTTGGGAGTCGGGAAGAAGCGTAGGGATAGGGAGGCAGCTTGGTCACGGTTGTTCAAATCGAGATGGCGGTCTCCGGAGCTAAGGCGAAACGTTGGAAAAAACAGTGAAAATGAGTGCCAGATGTGTAATTTAGGCGTGGTGGAGACTCGGGAATACTTTCTACTAGAATGCCGTAAATACAAGTCTAAAGGGATACGATTCAGTGAGAGTATACTGGGGAAGTAGGATGGGGGAATGCAGGACATGTGGTTTGTGAGTGATTCAAAGGAGAGGGTTAATATGCTAATCGGAGACACTGGGAAGAATGGGGCAAGAGATGCCATCAAGCAGTTCGTATCCGAGTGTTGGGAGTCGAGAAGAAGCGTAGGGATAGGGAGGCAGCTTGGAACACAGGAGTAACGAAGGCCTTCTCATATTAGAACCGCGACAAACCAGCGGCCGGCCAAAGTGTTATTATTATTATTATGACCACCTATCAAGTACCGACCAAGTACTTCGTTTTTTGAGTTTAATGCAGAAACGATGAGTGCGAGGACAAAACCCATGCGGACAGAACACCATCCGGAAGAAAAACATTATCATCGCGTAGACTAAACACCATGCGGGAAAACACCATGCTTGTTTTGCCCGGACATGCATTTTTTATAGTCAAAATCTCGTCAGAAGTGGCATTAAGGCTGTTGTTATTTTTTTAGCAGCTTCACACTTTTCGGTTCTTTTGAATCTCCTATCCTGAGATTATTAGTGTTCTTTTATTCTATCAACTCACTAAGCATTCTTGTTGTTCTTCTTTTAGAGAATAAAAAATAAACACAAAATATTAAAGAATTTTCAGACTTAGCCAGTTCATGCACGCGATGTGTATAACATTATATAGTTCAAAGCAGTCGTTCTCTAATGTATATTCCCAAATTCACGTTGAGATCCATCACCAGGCATGCACGGCGTTTTATCCGTCTGTGCATGGGATCTTTCCACCTATGCATGGGATTTTGTCATGATGGGATTTTATCCGATGGCATTTGTCCCCTTGGCATTTTGTCCGGTGGTGTTTTGTCCGGCATTCGAAAACAATACACAATCCAGATATTTCCTTTATTATTGAATTACTTTGTGTTCTTCAAAGTCCTTTGCAAAATAATCGCAAAATGCCTTTTCATTCTCCAGGAATATTATATTTAGCAGATCCGAACAAACATTTGAACGTATTCAGGTTTATCGTACGAGTTTGGTTGGGCGCAAGAACACCACAAGTGGCGGGGACGGCAGTGGTATACTATACCAAACTAAACGAAGTTCTGTGTCGAAGACTGAAGTAATCTGAACAACTAAGAGACTGGATGGGAAAATATACATTCCTTGGCGGGTGACACAATTACAGACTATAGTTTCACAGATATCTCGATCTGAACCCAATTCCTGCGAGCCCTCTCAGTAGAAGACGAAAATCCGCGAAATGTTATTCCTGGTCTGTAATATAGTACAGTCGCCGTGGATTGGCCGAAATCCATGTGTGGGCAGTGATGTCCACGCATGCGTTTACCAGATAATATAAATCATCATCAGCAAAATTTTAATTAATGAAGCAGCGGGTTGTACCCGGTGCTTCATTAATTAAATTGTTGATGATTATTCATATAACTAGTGTTTGGAATCTAATACTATTGTGTCAGTGGAGTTACTGCCCATCCGTGGAAATTGACCATTCCACGGCGACTGTACTGTAGGACTACGCAGGTGGGTTTTTTCAGTAATTGTCTGTTTGCTGTTGGGGTTTAACGAAACTTTTAACAACGAGGATCACATTGTGTCGGCAGTTTTACGGGCGAATAGGACCGGCGCACCCAGAGAGAGCCAACGAGCAGCTGGGAGCAATTGTTAGTCTCTCTACAAGTTACTAACCCGGCACAATCGGAATTAACAGTAATTGAAAGCATTGTGCATCATCAACGTGACGTACGTCTTAGTACGCAGCACCACAGTGCATCAATGTGGGCAATCGGAATTAAGTGTCTGGCGCACAGACGCAGCGCAGATGACGCCGGTACGAAACAAACCGCCGACCTTTCAGGTTAAAGTCCCAAGCGCTAACCAATGAGCCACAGCGCTACAAACAAGGATTAGTTGGCGTTCGACGCCGTTTTGGAAATGAATAATGACACGAGATGAGTTGCTGTCAAAGGATTAACCCTTTACCCAACGTAACTATTCACAAAAAAATCGCCATTTAATTTTTATTATTTTTTTCATTTTTTGTCTCAAAAACATAGGTTATGGCCCCTCATTGGAACGAGCTCGATGAGCTCATTCCAATGAGGGGTCATAACCTGTGTTTTTGAGACAAATAGTGAAAAATATTAGTTATTCAAGAATTTTGTTTACAAGTGTCGTCTGCTTTTCGTGTTAGGTAAAGCGTTAAACATGTACAGTTCTGTGATCCCAAACTCTATTCCTGGCTCATATGGTCTTGACAATTCGACTTTTAATTGATTTTGTTCAGACATCATTTATTTACTTCATAGCAGATCGGGATTTATGAACAGGCTAGCGCCTATATTGACATATTCCCCATACAAAGAATGATTAACAGTACCTACAAATTCATCTGCGAGTGCGGGTGCCAAGTTCATTTGAATGTTTGGGTGTTTTTTGTTTATCATGTTATAATTTTATTCAGCTGGCGTAAACCAAATTTCTCAGCAGGAAGCCTAACACATGCTCACCTGGTAACATATTATAGCAAGTAGGGGATTCGGGTATCCGTTTCAAAACAAAGGGTCTGTTGACTCATCTTACTCTACACCTCGGTTCTTTTGTCATTTCAGAATTAATAACCACCTTGGGATATCTGATGGGACAGTTTACCGTGTGTGGCGTGATTCGAACAGCTCTTGTTCATCTCGTATACACATTTTGATAGAGTTATATGCCTTGAAATTATTAGACGTTCGAGATGGTCCAATTAAGAAGCAAGGAATTATTGAGAAAAACCCTAAAAAAAACATAAAGTCAAGTTTCCGTTTGTTACTTTTAATAAACAAAATCAATAGACAGATTTTTATATTCAGTTATTGATGGGCAACTACTTCACAGATAATCTGCCCGCTATCAGTCTATCAGTTTTACACTTAGTAAGCGCCAATTATGGATCTTTGTTTAACGAATGTGTTTTTACAGTAATTGACAAGATTGTAAACTCTCTCGGGAAACATTAGCAACTCCCACTTCCTGGAATTTTTTATTAATGGAAAGTACAGTGTCTATTCTATATCAGGACTCGCAAGCTGATAATATAATGAACAGACAAAACGTTACAGAACATCAATAGATGGTGAGGATGCCGACTTCTTCTTTTTAAATATTTATTTGACTAGTCGGGGCGGAGTAGCTCAGTAGGTAGATGTTCAGGCTGCAAGCCGAGAGGTCCTCGGTTCAAATCCCACATACGGCAACCGCGTTGTGTCCTTGGGTAATACACCTCACACCCATTGCCCACGTGGGGGCAGAGTGACGTTGTGTACTAAGGTGTACCTCACATCGATGGTGCACCTGTATTAGTATGTTGTGGAGCTGACAGTTCTTCGCCGTTGCTCGGTGGTTCTCTCTGGGTACTCCGGCTTTGTCCATCTGTAAAACTGTCGAGGTCATGATTAGCCATTGTGCAGATAATATGTGACCTTAAACACAATAAATAAATAAAAAAGATACATAGTTGTCAAAATTATCTACAGAGCTGCAGCGAAGTGCCAGTTTAGGAACACATAAATCCTACTTTGGCGAGAAAAATTTGTTTTTTTGTTACAAATTTATGCCATTTCCAATAATATGTAAGAAAATAATTTGGATCAACAAATAGGGTAAAAATAGTTTAGTGCATACCGGAAATAAAAAAAATAAATAAACAATAAATAGTTCACTGCTCGGATTGGAGTTCGAATTTTATTCTTGAGTGGGGAGCGGAGGATTATTTCGCAATGCGTTAGCTGAGTGAAATAACCCGCGTGGCCCAAGAAAAGATAAAAATTGTATCGTACTGAAATCCCAGCAGTGGACCTTTGTATTTATGTTATTTTCTTCTTATCCCACTCCACCCACCCCCCCTCCCCCCCCCCCCACCAGAAAAAAAAAATTATAATTTATTCCGTGGTTACTTTGAAAATATGTTAAAAACATAGTCCGTCATCGCTGAGACTGAAATAGGATGCTGGGAGTGGAATAATATTTTCGTCGAGTGTGCGTGGAAATACGAGTTGTTGTGGGTGAAGCTGGAAATAAAATAAAGCTTTTTACCCCACACTGTAAATCTAAAATACTTACCTCTCTCAGTTAGTACATAATACCTAAAACCATCAGCTGGCTCTAGAAGAGGGTCCCCATCTTTTAGTTTTCTACTGTATGTTTGGCATTCCTTGCTCTTCTTGTTGTAAAAATATGACAAACAATCCTCGGACTCCACACATTTGTCAGCACAATGAATAGCCGAAACTGTCTGTAATTTTGTCAAAACGTCACGATAACTAATTTTGTCTTTCAAACTCTTTATGTGTACTGAATGAGAAACGCTTATTGAAAGAGATCTTTCTGCTAAAATAAACACAATGCCAACAACAAAAACCCAAATAGGAGTTTCGTTCAAAGCCATGAATGTGTGACTGATGATGTGCCTAAAAATGTCTGACGTTTTCTTTGCGTCTTCCAACTTGTCTGCCACTTACACTGAATGTGTCTCTGTGTTTGAAAGATGAGATATGTATCTAATGGATATATTTTCATTGTCATGCCTTAGAAACAAATCGATAACAAGATTGTTCTACCTCACTCATCACAGAAAGAAACATATCAGAGTTTGTAATCGAACTCTTGTGATCTTCATAAATTATAGCATTAATCGTGGACATTGCCACAGGTGGTTGACACTTTTTCGGAGCTTTACTGAGCTATTTCAACACTTAAACACCTATAAGGATGTGAATTCAATACTAAAAACAAGGCACGATCTCCAAGTGAATCAGACATTTTGTTTGGTCTAACATGGGAAAATCGCACACTCACTGTAATGTCTGTGAATCTCGCCATAGGAAATGGTATCGGTATGATATTCAGGACTTGTCCAAAACTTACAATTTTCCTCAAGTTTTCCATGACTGTAAAGAGAATATATCAGTATGGTAAAGGTATTGTTGTGATCAGCTTGATTTTATTGCTGACACAGCCAGATTTACAAGACTTCGATTCGATTTCATTTTCACCTGAATCAACACACACAATGCTGTCATAACAGGAAATGGTCATCGACTTCCGATGAGGTTAAAATTCGCGATGCGGTCAATAAAACCGAGGAAAACTATCAGCAAACATTAGGATATTTTCAGCTTACCACCCACATTACGGAGCACAAATTGAATCCATATTGTTCCCCTTTCTCTTTCTTATGTATTTTTGAAACTTCGATGGAATTACATTCGTTGAAAGCAATATTGCCTAAAGAAACCTCAAACAATTTCGTGATGCTGTCCCGCCTGTTGCCTTATGAAGGAAATGCGTACCGGTGTGACAGGAATGATAGTCCGTAGGGAAATTAGTACCTCTGGACTATTATTCCGCGGAATTATAGTCCTAGGTCTAACATTTCTAGGAATAGTAGTCCGCCGGACTACTATTCCTAGAAATGTTAGACCTAGGACTATAATTCCGCGGAATAATAGTCCAGAGGGACTAACGTTCCTACGGACTATCATTCCTGTCACACCTGCATAAATATCGCAGCTATGTCCTGTCTTGGCTCACACTTGCTGGAGTCTTGAATTATGACGGTCATTTGATGTCTAACATCCTTGGTCAAACACACACGTCATACATTTTATCATTTTGGAAACATTGTTGTTTGCAAGAAGTTTTTCTCTCAAATCGTCTCCAGCAAGACGTTCAAAATTGGTCAACAGCCACCTTTCATGGGATAGAAACGGCCAATTATTCTGAAGTGTTTCAACTAAAGCTGTTAACTGAGAATTTATGTCAACTGAGAATTTATCTTACCTTTGAAATGTGTAGGATTCTAAATTTATTTTGTCGACAAACTCGCGATCCCATTTGTCTGGACCAAGCATATACGCCCCTTTCCTTTTGTTTTTTTCTGTTCTTCCATTCATTGTCCCGAGTTATCCTCTGAAAACTGAGACTGCCAGATAATGCAAAGGTGGGATATTTAAACAGGGGAAACAATTCATTTTCGTCTTCCCTTGGGTACTAGGGGTGTCGGGCTCTTGCATAGCATTCCAGACTTTTCGGAGTTTGCTATAATTCTTTCCCCTATTTAAATTTACCGCCCATGATTTTAACTGGCTCCAAATGGTCTCAAAGCTCGAACCAACATCTTCTCCATCCTCTCAATAAAACAATCTGGATACTTTCGTACAATTGCAGAACCCAGGTGACTGCTGCCTGGTTGTGCGTACACATTTGAGCCTTCTTTAATCCACGAGCTTTCTCACTACACGCGTCTGGCTCTTGGGTGTGGTCTTCCGGTCTTATTTTTCAAGCAGTTTTTAATTTAAGCTCCGAATTGATTTCATGGAACTTGAAAGTTTATTTGCCAATTACTTGAAAGTCTGTGTTCAGAATATGCATAGTTAAAATCTTGATTGTCTCCCGATGATGATGAAAGGCAAGAAGACCGATACTTTAACTGAGAAGATGCACTACCTTTTATACTAAATTGAAGTATCAGATGTTCGGCAATTATAAAAAGGACATCATATAATGATGTAAAAGCTCGCCATTGTATGCTCTAGTGCTATAAATGATAATGGTGACTTATACTAAAACAACTGGTTGTATATGTACATGTATCATTAAAACACAAATTACTTTTACCACCTTAAACATACAATGGTCAACTTCTCGGAGTTATCATGATGATGTTGTCCAAGTTCATTACCTCAGTTTTACAAGCAAAACTATGATTTATCCAGTACTGGGAGCACAAATGGCAGAATGCTGATTTCAATTGGATTGCAACTGGGTCGTCATCCCAGCAAATTATATGTCTGATCAACCCACCTCCCTACAAAATTTCACAATCTTTCCTGTTGAAAAATAAAAATGGAAACTTTAATGACTTCTAGTCGTTACTAGGCAAAACACCACAATTAAAATCTCTTCTTGTCAAATCATTCGAGGACAGTTCATGGATGACAGTATTTATATTCTCATCTAAAATACCATAGTTGGGCAGGATAACTTTTACTTTATTAAACATGTGGGCCTGCCCTTTATCATATCTTGTTCTGGCAGTCTTAAAAAATTGTGAATACTACTAACAGGTATTAAAAACTTCGGTTGTATTTTCAAACAGAACAATGATAACGCCTGTGTCGGTAAAATATCTTGTTCCAACACATCCTCATCAACAGTACAGCCGCCCGGACTGGTCACTTTCAATGGAAGATCAATATATCCACGGACGCAATAATATTAGATTCCAAACACAAAATATAGGAATAATCATCAAAACAACCCGATACTTCATTAAATCCAAGTCACTGCTCTCTCCATCAGATTCTATCTGACTATCTTCACTTATAGACTAAATCCCTAAATCATGATTATCTGTAGTTATCAAGATATCTGGATTACCGTACATGGTAGTGCATGCGGTTTCCAAATCATTCTCTGATTTATGTCCATGTTTTTACTCGAATGCGATGTGAAAAAACCGATACCTTGTGAAACAACTGTTTAAAACGGCACTCACTTTTTATGCATGTACTAATGTTTGACTTTGGACGAGAAATGAATTTCCGCCAACTTTCACTTGTTTTTAACATGAAGCTACTTGATAAACAAATGAAACGTCCTCCTCATATAGGCCAAAAGACATTTTAGTCTGAGTGTGATCTCGACTAATGTGTGCTTTAAAAGTTGTGTCAGAAATAAATCTACGGGAACAATGATCAAGGTGACAAGGATATGTGATTTTTTACACGCCTGTTCTTAAAAGTCCCCATGTAAAGCAACACTAAGAAATGCAAAAAATGATAATCTGTTCCGCACACTTGACTATTGAAGCTAAATTTCTCTGGAATTTACTACAAATCGTGCAGCGCAATTACAATTTGAGTCGCTCGCGAAAGCTAGAAATCGTCCCCTGATTTCCAATGTGTTCTATGTGCCATTAGGCTCATAGAACACATTTGATCTCAGAGGACGAAATAATAACACGGGTTCCTCTCGCAAATTTGGTTGAGGATAAAATATGTTCTTTTTGGTGGTAGTTGTCAAATGAGTTGCTGAGTGTCCTTCTAATATTTTTTGTTTATAGACGTGAAGGCGTAGTAAACATAGAATGACACGCCTGTGTGAATGGGTTAATCGATATGGCACTCGCTGAAGGATAAAACTCGAGGCCTGTGGCCTTTCTTTCTATCCTTTCGTGAGGGCGCACTCATGCCATATCGATTAACCCATTCACATGTTCGTCTCGTTATGTGTGGTATTCAGCAGTGCCTGTGTAAATGAAAGGGAAGTATGTACACTTTCAAAGTTCCAGTCTTATAATTACATAGTTCACATGCATTCATTATTTTCAGCTACTGACTAGTGAAATATTTACTACATGAATTAATATGTTTATTTTTTTTCAGTTGAATCACATGTGTACTAGAGCTAATAGTCCCTGATATTTACAAATGACTTGATTAGCTTCAATTTTCTGAGAATATAATCACTTTAGAGGTCTACTGTTATTAGTAGAAAATAATCACTTTAGAGGTCTACTGTTATTAGTAGAATATAATCACATTAGAGGTCTACTGTTATTAGTAGAATATAATCACATTAGAGTTCTACTGTTATAGTAGAATACAATCACATTAGAGGTCTACTGTTATTAGTAGAATATAATCACTTTAGAGGTCTACTGTTAATAGTAGAATATAATCACATTAGAGGTCTACTGTTATTATTAGAATATAATCAATTTAGAGGTCTACTGTTATTAGTAGAATATAATCACATTAGAGGTCTACTGTTATTAGTAGAATATAATCACATTAGAGGTCTACTGTAATTAGTAGAATATAATCACATTAGAGTTCTACTGTTATAGTAGAATACAATCACATTAGAGGTCTACTGTTATTAGTAGAATATAATCACATTAGAGGTCTACTGTTATTAGTAGAATATAATCACAATAGAGGTCTACTGTTATTAGTAGTAATAGTATAATAAAACAACAGACTGCACAATGCAATTGTGAAATAGTCTGGTTAAGGTGGTATTTTAATTTAGGTCGAAAATTTCGTTTACTTTGAAATTCCCAAGTCTGATATTCCATAAATATAAATTAAATATACACAAATTTTGCATCCAAATGGAGGTTCGAATCTATACTAGTAGAGCACAGAAATATAAACAGTATTGAAAGGACTTTTCGACTAGTCGACAACGACGCGACTAACGCAAATTTAACGACTAACAGGTACAATATTTTGTCACCTAGTGTCTATTATCCATAATGTCACTCCTTTTCCGCAAGGAGTCACAACCGTCCTAAAAATGAATTGTCAAGTTAGAATCATCAAATGGTGACAACGTAAGCCATATCTGTATACTAACAGGTCTGTTTCACTCCGGTACGCAAATTTCAATTTGTTTATAATGTTTTTTCAAGATGTGATTTTACTTCACTTGAGTGGGTTGTTGTGGGTTTAAGTTTGGATCGTTTCCCTTTTTACCGCTCTGTCTGCCCCTGTAGACCCTCGGACGTTTCTGCATTACTTTTCTTGCTCAAATGCTCATGTGAAGTGTCTCAGCAGTCAACGTTATTACGAAGCGATTAAATATAATTGTTTACCTCGATTTTGATACACGTTGGGGTGAGAAGACACATGTACTACAGTGAGTATGGTAGAGAATCACTTTGGGCATTCCGACCAATTAAATTCCTTTATTGTTATTATCTACTGGGGTTTAATGGCATTTTCGACAGCGGCAGGGTCACCTCGTGTGGGGCGGCTAGTTGGTTGGAGACAAGTGCACAATTGTCGTGCAGCAAGCCTCAGTACAGAGAGCCACTGTGCCCCCACTCCTAATATTTAAAGCCTAGAAATATTCCTTGGGTAAAGCCAAAGAATTCCTTGTGTTTTACACTTGCACTTCAAAGTGATTGGTTGGTTGTTTGCTCATGCTGACGACATTATAGCATCTTGTCCATAAAACAGTGCGTGCAAAAGTGTTTGATACAAGTTTTACGCAACTTACTTTATTCTTTTCAAATACACAAAAGCCAGTGATTTGTGCTTTCTGTGCTCAGACTGACACGAAGATACTTAATGATACGATGATACGATTGTTATCAGTCCATTACCACAGACACTTAATAGGTCAATTTAATTAAGTTCTGAGGCTTGCTAATTTTAACACTTCTCGTGATAAAGTGAGGCTTGCGAACGACCATCCATGATCAGAGGCCCACCGTCATATCAGAATCATTCAACTCTGAACAACGAGGAGAAGGAGCAGCACAACTAACACGTGTTTTAGCTCCAAAATTCTCCGATTGAGAAGACCATGTATTCGCATTCCCCTGTACCAGAACCACCGCCAGGCACGATATGAATGGGTCATGGACCACGTTGGATAGACCAGAGAAGATTGGCGACCTGTCCTTTTTACAGATGAGTCAAGGTACTGCCTAGACAACACAGGTGGGCGTTCTAGGGTATGGAGAAGAACAGGAGAGCGATTCTATGCAGCCAACATTGCTGAGCATGACCGCTATAGTAGAGAGGTAGTGGTCTGGACGGTATCGACAGGGATGGACGTACAAAGCTCTGTGCCCTTGAACGGGGAACATTGACTACACAGCGGTATATTGATGAGATCATGGATGTCTACGTCAGATTGTATGCAGGTGCAGTGGGTGTTAGATTCATTCTGATGGACGATAATGCCCGTCCTTATGTTACCCATGCTGTCGGGGAGTACCGTCAGATGGAGGGGATTGAGCATATGGACTGCACAGCAACACCCCGACCTCAATCCAATCGAACCTGTATGAAATGAGTTGCTGCTTGCAATTTCAGCCTGTCCAGTCCAACCAAGAAGTGTCCAGGAGCTTGGTGCCATGCTAGTGCAGGGAACAACATCCCATAAGTGACCACCATGAACCTGATTGGGAGCATGAAAAGGCGTTGTCAAGCTGTAATTAACAGTAATGTGTCTCGTGCTCGATATTGAACCCATACCAGTTCGCTCCGTCAACTTTTTGGCAAATTGAAAAATTTCCTCTTTAACCCAAAATATCCATTTTCCATGGTTATCGTATTCAAAAGCTAAACAATAATGCCAAACACAAATAAAAGCTTAATTTCTGTACTTAAATCATTAAAGACATAATTAAATAAAAAATATATGCACTTTTCATTACAATCTTTCAACTAAAACGTAGAACAGGCAGTTGGATATACTTGGTGCTTAGGTAACTTTGAGTAGTATATGTAGGGTGATTTTCTAACAATCGGTCGATGTCGTACAAATAGAGTCCCATGAACTATTAGATAACCCTTAAGCCCCCATAATAGCCCCAAACCGCCACTTTTATATTGCATTGAAGCAGGTGCTCCCTTGTGTAATCTTTTTTATTACTCTTGTATGAAGACTGAATTTGCCCTGGCAGTGGTTCTACATCACTGTTGGCTGCCTGTATAGGCAGCCAGCAGTGATGTAGAACCATTGCCAAGTCATCAATAACTATGTAAGCAGAAAAAGACCATACGTACTTTAAAATTAATCTGAGGACTTAAGGGTTAATATACGTAAAAGCCGTGTTATTTTGTATGTTGTTTTCAGACAATAGCTAACCCTCTATACACTGATGTCCAAATAAAGTCAATTAGTCGGATTATGCAATTATCAATTTAGACAATCGAACTCTGTTGGACAGTCAATTAGTCGGATTATGCATTTATCAATTTAGACAATCGAACTCTGTTGGACAGTCAATTAGTCGGATTATGCATTTATCAATTTAGACAATCGAACTCTGTTGGACAGTCAATTAGTCGGATTATGCATTTATCAATTTAGACAATCGAACTCTGTTGGACAGTCAATTAGTCGGATTATGCATTTATCAATTTAGACAATCGAACTCTGTTGGACAGTCAATTAGTCGGATTATGCATTTATCAATTTAGACAATCGAACTCTGTTGGACAGTCAATTAGTCGGATTATACAATTATCAATTTAGACAATCGAACTCTGTTGGACAGGCCCCTAGAGTTTATTATATTCCCCCGGAACCGGGGACCGGGAAAGTTCCCGGGTAATATCAAGCAAATTTACTAAATAACAACATGGTTTTATTTTCTTAAAAATAAACCTGATTGTATTGGTAATCTGTTTCCTGCAAACTGAAAAAGAGTTTTTCTACAGAGAGGTGTGAAAACCTAAACTCATCTTCATTTTCAGAATAACAAGTATTATCACCAATATATCTCCTCCAACGTCAACTCCTTCCTCACCGCCTCCACCAGACTCGTCTTCTTAAAAGCAGAGGAGGTTGTGACGGCAGTAAAAAGGGTGTTGATGTTGAAGGAAGTTGTGAATATTGTTATAAGTGATTCTGAAAATGATCGTGCTGTTGAAGTGGTGAGTCATACGAAACTGGTTGAGAAGTATGTCGATTTGACAAAAACGTTTCGTCGGGAATCGGGATTGAACACAGATGGGCGTAGAAGAGCTGACAAAATCTTAAAAAAGTTACATTGGGGCAGTTTGTCAAGTCAGAACACTTTGTTTCAACAAACAAGCAATGCTACACTTGGATCCCGATTCCGTATCGAGACCGGCTTTTCGACGCGGGAACTCGGGAATTTCCGTTCCCGGGATCACACCCTATTTTGCGAAACAAAATTTATTGACTAAATTTCAAGTTATATTCTGGAAAAGACTTTTTTTAAATTTGTTATTTTCACATCAGTGTGCAAATGGTTCTAAAATCCATATAAAGTCAATATAAGAACAACTTGGACAACCTGCGTACTTACCCCTAGTGAGGATCGAATAGTGGACCTTTCACTTTTAGGTTCAATGCTGTAACCACTGATCAACTGCGTTCCCAATATTTGCAGTACGTGCAATGGGATGCCACTGAATTATGTACTCAAGAGTAAATTCATGCCACAAAGATGTTTTGTTCGGATAGTGATCTATTCACTGTCTCCGTGCCGGTAAAACTTAGGTTCCATGGTACGTACAGACTACTTGTTTGAGAAGGCGCCTCAATTAATATGCGTCATTGTTATTTTCGGAGAGTAAAACATATTTCGACTGATTTTTTTTTCGGCAGAAAAATTTTCTCTGTTGCGAAGCACTCATACGTCCGACGAGTGGTTTGCACAATTCTTCCTGATAACTATTATTTCTAGTCTTCCACTTGTGGTTAGACACCGATAAACTACAAACTTGTCGTGTATTTTACTTATTAAATATTTATTTTTCACTTTTTTCAACTCAACTTCCGGTTCTGTTCTGGAGACTCTCTTCATATGCAGCGAAGTAGAGGAAGAGCTTTTCACTGCTTTGTTCTCCAAGGGAAGACCTTCACAAGAAAACGTCATTCAAAATAAACGCAATGCAAATATAATGTCTGTTTGAGCTGTTTCCAGTTCACAAACATTCGGGACGTTGCCTGTTTGAAAATCCATTTCTCCTGTGTTCTCAGAAATAACCCATAATCCACGTCCACCACATTAATGCATTCTGTAATACCCAAAACAGTTCTTCATTTCCGAACTAAGCTATCACTCTCGCTTCTTTATGACGCATCTTATTTACAAATTGGGTGCGCCTCGAGCAGATGTTATTTGTTCTGCAGACAGTACTAGATATTTCATACGGTCTGTATTTAATTATTATTTTGAGAGGATTTATTTATTTAGAAGGGTTTAACGATACTTTCAACACCCAGGGTCACCTCGTGTCAGAAGCGTGAGAGGAGGTATATCTGAGATGAACCATAGTATAACATAAATGTTTAGGAAAACAAACACATACTGTTGTCTTGAACTGGATGTAGCGTTTTGTTAAGTTATTAAGTTGGACTTTCTGGCTAATTTTACGTGACTTCAAAATGGATCCAGACCTGAGTGATGGACTGATTTCCTTACGATTTTTATACGCCCGTTTTGAAAAAGAAAAACGGGTCGTATTATGGTATACCGCTGTCCGTCTGTCCGGGCCAACTAAATCTGTTTAGGGGCTATTATTTACGTCCGTCCGTCTGTCCGTCCGCTCACACGTCGTACGGTAACTCAAGAACGCTTTGAGAGATTTTCGTGATTTTTGGGTAGGTGATGTATATCGATGGTGGGAAGCTCCCTGTCGTTTAGTGTCGCCGTTCGATTAGTCATTTCAGAGTTATGGGACTTTATTGCTTAGAAAATTGTTGATTTTTTACACGCCGTATGATAACTCGAGAACGCTTTGAGAGATGTTCGTGCTTTTGGGGTAGGTGGTGTATATCGATGGAGGGAAGCTCCCTTTCGTTTAGTGTCGCCGTTCGATTAGTCATTTCAGAGTTATGGGACTTTATTGCTTAGAAAATTGTTGATTTCTTACACGTCGTACGATAACTCGAGATCGCTTCGAGAGATTTTCACGATTTTTTGTAGGTGGTTTATGTTGATGGAAGGAAGCTCCTTTTCGGTTGGTGTCGATCAGTCGATTAGTCATTCCAGAGTTATGGGACATTATGTTTTACATGTCGAACAATAACTTGAAAATGCTTAGAGCAATTTTCATGATTTTTTGGTTTCAAGTATATGTTGATAGAATGAATCTCCCTTTCTATTTGTGTCGCTGTCCGATTTGTCATTCCAGAGTTATGGGACTTTATTCATCAAAAGATAGGCAATTTTCCACATGTTGGACTTTGAGCAATTTTCATGATTTTTTGGTGGCAAGTATATGTAACCTGACAAGTACACATGTATACTCATATTGTGTGGTTCCCTCTTGTAATTAATAACGGGTGTATCATGCGCTCATGGCGCAGCTGTTGATTATAGAATTGTTTATACCAAAACTGGTTACTTTTCACGGGTGGACAATATTTCCACAGACACAATAATATGGGACTAAAAACACTTATTACAGAAATAATCATCGACCATTTAATTAATAAAGCACCTGGTTGAATGCGGTGCTTCATTAATATACCAATAACATGATTTTTGAAGGCGTTACGGTTTATTAACGGCCCGACAGGAATGATTAACAGCCAGAGGGTCCATTAACAGCTCGAGACGAAGTCGAGGGCTGTTAACGGCCCGAAGGCTGTTAATCATTCCTGGAGGGCCGTTAATATAACAATAACATGTTCTTTTGAATGGGTTATGGTTCATTAACGGCCCTAGACAAATGATTAACAGCCCGAGGGCCACTTAACGGACCGAAAGGAAGTCGAGGGCCGTTAATGGTCACGAGGGTTGTTAATCATTTTTCGAGGGCCGTTAATGTACCATGACGCCCGAAAAGGAATATGTTTTTACTAGTATTACCACTTTCCAGAGAACGCCAAACGCCATTTCAAGCCACTGCAGACAGTTTTGATTTAGAAACAGAATAACACCATTTCAAGCCAGTGAGACATTTTTTTGTTTAGAAATAGAAGAATCGGATTGTCGTCTGTTTATTTACCAAGGTCAAAGTTCAAAGTTGAGTACAATTTTTGAGGGCTGTTATTGAGTCTTATCGTCCACCTCAGATCATTTTAATAACCTTAGGAGCGTCCTATAAAATGGTAATAATAAACAGGGACGCCCAACAAAATCTTGTTATTACTATTATTACCACTTCTAAAATGGTTAAATTCAAAGGTTCTTCATCAGGTTCACTTGATTGTGACATCCCGAGTTTTCGCAATGACATTTAACCAAAATACATGTGTCCTCTGTTTCTAGATAAACAAAACGTCTCGTGGTCAATCACATGATAGCTGAATTTAAATATTTTTGTTTGCCACGAAAAATTTACCTTCTCCCGAAATCTACTAACAAAAACCTACCGTAACAAATTCATTACACTCACCTTGACAATTCGAATGCTTCATCGCCGAAGTAATGGTGAAATCACACAAATTTCGCGTGTTTTTTAACATTCATTGCAGTTAAGCGCGTTTCATCATTTCGGAACCAGTGGCGCGTTTGGTATGACGGATTACATAAACTGTAACCGGAGCGAGGGTTTGTTAACGAAACATTTAGCCGGAAGCGGGCTGTTAACCGCGGTAACACACAACTCCCGGTTTGTGTCTGTGTATTATGAACTTTTGCCGTAAAGGTAAAATTGTGTTAATATACTAGAGAACGCACGCTAAAGTGGTAATAATTGCAATTTTGCAGATAATGATTTTATTACTCGGTAAATGCATGCGATGACATCACCGCCCACATATGCAGTACGAACCTCCACGGTGGCTGTGGTGTAATATGTATAAATCGTGTTCCCGAAATGGAAAAAAAGATATACGTTCATAATCATTTCTTTTGAATATCTGAGATGTCGACTTTTGGTCCCCAAAGCAGTCATTCGTAATAAATTTAAGTGTGCTAAATTATACTCGCCTTTTTTGACAAAATTAGAAATCAGTTTTGTTCCAGCTGATTAGATATCTGTGCCTAATTTGAAATTATTTAAGACAAATCAGTTCTAAAAAAACTGAACGACGTTGTTTTTATCACACGATGTGACTATTTTCCAACAAATAAATAGGGCCTTTGAAAGCACGATCGTCAATTATGTTCCGGAAGTAGACCTTGTTGTAGGCATTTGAGTTTTGCACGAAACTTGAACGTTGACCTCTGAGCGTATGTTTAAAATGCCTCCAGTAAGGTAATTCAATGGGTGTCAAATAGTTGTTTCAATACATTCTTTGAGCGGATGTTCAAAATATGTACGAAATTGGAGACCCTGTTTTTGGGTGGACGCTATACCAAAACGATGCATTCATTATAATCACAAGAAAGCGTTGTTTGTTTCTTATTCATTTAACCCTTTACCCAACGTAGGGGGGCCCAAACCACTAGCGTTATTCTCAAAAATCGCAAATTAATTTTCAGTATTTTTTTCATTTTTGTCTCAAAAACATAGGTTATGACCCCCTCGTTGGGACGAGCTCGTTCCAACTAGGGGTCATAACCTATATTTTTGAGACAAAAAATTACTTATTCAAGAATTCTGTTTGCAAGTGTCGTCTGCTTTCCGTGTTAGGTAATGGTTTAAGCATCTCGTATCTCATTAGTTTCAAGCGATATAGGCTTCAGCACTCTGAGCTAAAAATATAGAGAATATCTAAAGTCGAGTCCACTCGAGTGCGATTGGGGTGGGGGGGGGGGGTTAATATATTTCCTGGTTTTCATTGAGTTATAAATAGAAAATCCAGGAAGTTGCTTGGTTGTTACAAATCAAGTAGGTAGCATACATTGAAATCATATGAGGTGAAAAAGTGAGGAAATGGAAATCCGCGACTTGAATTACCGATGGGCACACACGAACGAACGAGTGATGAAAAGATGTTAGAGGATTGGTTACCGAAAACAAAAGATTTATGAAAGAACATAAATTACTATAAGGTCATTTTGAAACTGATTTTGGTTTGCAGTATACATAACGAGATTGCAAACTAGGTACGACACGAATCTTTGGAAGTTGATATTCCTCTCTGTACAGGTGGATATTAGTATCATGATAACCGTTATCATTTGGGCTGTCACGATTAATCGATTAATCGATTGTTGATCGATCGCGGCGAAATCGATTAGTATTTTTCGTTGTCGAATAATCGGTAAAATATATCCCGTTTTAGACGTGTAATAATTAAAAGAAAATATGTTGGAAAAACTATTGTTTCTAAAGGTAAAGAGTTAAGAACATCGATGTTAAACCCTAATTGGAAGCATTTGTCTTTGAGGTACATTCATCAAAGCTTTGATGTTCTGAACTTTTGAACCGTCAGTGTAATAATCAAGACCGGTCGGCAGTTGCGAAGTTCGCAACTGCCTACCGGTCTTGATTATTACACTGACGGTTCAAAATTCAGAACATCAAAACTTTGAATGTAACTAAAAGAGGATCGTCTTCGTTGTTTACTTGAGGTAGGTCAACTCACTTCAACTTCATTTTTATCGACTTCAAAGAGAAGGAGATGGGGGTCATCTAGGTACGATCGATCGATTATTATCGATTATTTGCGATTATTAATCGATTCCTAAATTAAAAAATTGTGACAGCCCTAGTTATCATACTGTTTAGGTTTTTAGGTTTCCTGTAACTGCTGCTGATAGGAATTATTGGAAAATTGTGTATGGGATCCAACCAAGAACACGTGTTCTTGTATCAAGAAGAAAACAAAAATTGATTACTCGACAGAATATTTTTCCATTAAAAAGATTGTTGTTGACCTCAACCCTTCAACTAAATCATTTTTGTGAACTGTTGTAGCCGTATTTTGACCACACTCAAAACGTGATTTGCTGTGATTTCGGATAGTGGTTATTTTTTAATGTATGAAATATTATTTTCTCCTCGGCATCTTTCGCTATTTCTGTTAGAAAATGAACGGTTTGGTCATAAAACTTCTCCATAAAAATTAATGGTTATATTTATTAATGCGACGTTTTCATATTTGTGCGTGATATTTTAGGAAGGAGAGAAGAGGGCAGAATGAATAACGTGACAAAAAAAGCAATGATCAAAGATAATAAAGTTCTTTTGAAAATATCCACGAGCACTGGCGTCGTGTCGTGTGTTATTTTGCAGTAGAGATATGGAACATTGGATGCATAGTTTGTCAAAATTTATTTTCCTCGGAAGAAAATAATCATTCGAAAATTAACCCTCCTTGGGGTTCGATCCTGCTGTTCAGGTAGAAGTTGAGGTTATTTTGGTAGTGGTAAATCTGAAGGTAAGAGGAACTTGTTTCTGCTCAATTTTGCTGAAGCGAACCTGCTATTCACATGTTTCTTCCTCAGTTATCATGGGTCCAAAGATTAATGGAAAGCTGTGTAGAATATAATATTGAAATTGTCTGTGTGTATTGGTGTAAAAATGGTATAATTGATATAGTTCTGATGTAATTTAACTTTCAGCTCCATACGCCGGTTGTGTTCACAAATAAATATTTGGAACATTATCGTTCAATCTGACTCTCCTTTTGATATTTTATTCTCGACTTATTGATGTTTTTACAATAGATACCGGAAGTATATTCCGCTAAAGGAATTTAGAAATAATCCCCATATGGGGTATGCCACCTCAAAACAAATTAAATAACAGGGAACTGAGAGCTACATATTCTTCCTTGGCATCTGAGAAAACATAGCGTTGCTTACAGCTTGCTTAATCCAAGAAGTGTGATGCAAACTCTTTGCAATTCAAGCAAGAGTGTGCCGAAAAAAGTGTATTTGTGACCATATGAAAGAAACTATACAGACTGACCTAACAATGGCGATAATATAAGTTACCTCCGCCAACAAGTATGGTATATGGAGATTTAATACCTGGATGTCTGTTTTTTAAACACCGAGCCGCAGACGAGGTGTTTCAATGAGGCATCCAGGTATTAAATCTTCATATACCATACATGTTGGAGGAGATAACATTTTTGTCCCGATTGAAACACAATACAAACATTGTGGAAATAGATTTGTGGACGCTTTTCTCAGCTCCAAAATCACTTGGACCAAATTCGTGATAATTATTTTGTTTTTATAATCACAGAAGAAAACAGACAGAGTTACATCCCATCCCTTGGATCTTTAAGGAAACGAGTAAACAGTATTTTGTTGACATATCGTCCCCTGAGTTCCAAATGTGTTCTATGTGCCTACTGGCACATGGAACACATTGGTACTTAGGGGGCGAATTATTTGCTCTTATTTTATTTTTATGATTGAATTGTCGGAAATCCGATGATATTTGTGACTATTTTCGGGTTTTTTGGTTCGATTTTTATTTCGAAGGGAGCAAATGCGGAAAGCTTTCGTTTAAACCATAATTATATCCATGATGTTTCGCCTGCGCTTATACCCTGGATGTTGCACGCTCTCATATACCTTGGATGTTGGGCGCACCCTTTGCCATGGCTATTTGTCCAAGGCATTCTGACCAATGAAAAGACAGAATTTACCGGGATATAGGGACGAGTATCATCGATTGCTGTTGCTCGTGATCAGATCACCCCGATCAGAATATCAAATAAAAATGATAATTCCACAGCTGAGGTTAAAGCTTTACAACTCGCTGTCGAACAGACTGAGATTGAACAAGAAGGAAAGTCGGCAATTTTCTGCGATTCTCTTTACTCGATTTACTCAATTCAAGTTGAAGAATCCTGTAATATTGCAACTTCGCCAGAGCTTGAATACCTTAAGGTTGACCAATGTGGTATCGTGTCTTGTTGCTTACCTGGACGCGTTGGTATCCTCGGTAACGTCAGGACAGACAGCTCAGAATATCAGGTCTTAAACAAGCCTATCACTGATTTTAAGAAGCTAGTCAGCGCTTACAATGACATGTCAGTAAATTTAACAAGTTTATGTGGCAGGTGAAGTCGATTTAGGCAATAAATAACGACTGATTTTGGAAAAACAAATGTGTTTGAATGAAATGGAGCCTTTCCAAGGGTGTAATCGAATGCATTAGAGTGATATGGTAGTCGGACAATACGTGACAATTCGTGCACTTTTGTTGTGCTGGGTGTCTGCTGAATCCCCCGTTTGCCCAGCTACAACAGTAAACAACTTAGTCACGAATTGTATGTGATGCTACGATTGTACTGTGTGATGTAGTACATGCATGTATTTCGCGTAGAATTGTTGTGACAGTTTACAACATCTTAGTCCAGTGTTAGCGTGAATAATAAGACAGAACACAACGAGGAAGGATATTCTAAGTCGGGTCGTTGATTCCTGACCCCCCCCCCCCCCACCCCCACACTCTACCCGAGTTCTATTTGTGATCTGTATTTACACCACGATTAAACTTGAATTAAGTGAATAGGGCTGTATTTGTATCACATTCTAGCAGTCTGTTTACATTCTTGCTTGGACCGAAGAATTCCATTCTCGTCATAAAGTCAAATAGGTGCGTAACGACTAATCAGATACGTTCTTTCATGACGTTCTAACACGAAGCCGAACTCCACGCGCGGTGTACCTGGGATATTAATCAATGTCTGCATTCCATAGGATAACATTTAATACAGGCATAAATCGTGGTATACGGTACATTTTCTCGCTTAAATCCTTGTTCGAGTTAGTAATTTGTTTCGGGAGTTATGCTCGGTTGAACTGTGACGTGACGGAATAACAGTAAGGATATAAAGAAGAACTTAAACCATATCATGATATATGTGTAATATCCTTGTATTGTGGAATGTTCCTTTTTGTGTGTTACCTCGTTCTGAAGAATGGTTTTCAATTTGGAACAGTGTTGGGACACTTACAATGGTATTACTACTAGGAAATATCATAGAAGTAGTTAACGGGCACCGTACACTGCCTTTACTGAATCAGCAGAATTGGGATTTTCTCAGAAATATTTGTGATATAACAAAAACGTGTTAGACAAATTTTCATCTATGATGGTGACGCAGGTTTCTCGGCAGATATCAACAACATAATGTAGAATATGAGCTGAAATGGCACCTGCTCAGGAAATATTGGTGTTAGTCCAGATAACAGCCATATGCAATTAGCATGTTTTTTTTCTGCCCGTTTCTAATCAAACTAGTTTTGGTCGTTAAACATTCATGACATTCATGTCTTTCTTGTCCTTTGTTCTTTCTATCGATGATTCGGAAAAGTCACAAACGAATGAAGTAGGGAAGTGTGTTTGTTCTAAGACCATGGAGATCTAAACGGACACTACATACAAACAAACTTGGATGCATTGTGTCGAGAGAAATTATTTTAACAGATTTCCCTCTCTTAAATCCTATATCTAACGAATCGCCCGCATCCGCCCGCGTAAATATGCAAATTCAGCAGTTGAAAAAATATTATTTTTTTTAAAAATTTCAACAAAACCATATCATATGACCCCTCGTTGGAACGAGCTCGTCGAGCTCGTATCAACGAGTGGTCACATGATATGGTTTTGTTGATTTTGTTTTAAAAATTAAAAAAATAATATTTAAAATAATGAATTTTGATATCGTCTTCGTTGGGTAAAGGGTTAAATGGTGTATTGTTTACCTAGCCCGAAAATTAATAACACTCTATCAATTTTTCTATCTCGACACTGGTTGTTTTTTTGGTCAACAATAAGTAGAAGATGTTGCAAATATTCAACCAACAATATGCATATCATCAACTTATTCATTTTTCACAGACATCAAAATATTTTTTTTACAAAGTGGCAGACGACTGCGAGGCATCGGGAACTGAAAACGTAAAAAAAAACCTTAATGATTTAAATTTTTGCTGTTGAGGCATTGCTTTTTGATAATACCAAAGATGGCGACGGTGGAGACTATTTCCTCTATGTGACCAATGAATATTCCAGCAATCTGTATAGAGATGAGTAGATCAGAAATAGTAGTGTCAGGAGGTAGGAGCTGTCAAAACTACACTATTATCAGAAGTCTAGTGGAAGTATTGGTAGAATCTAGTAGTGAACGTAGAATCAGTCAATAGATGTGGTGAAGCTTATAGGAGATATGGCTCTGGTAATGCCGCGGGGCTGTAAGGTTTGAAGTGGTAGCCAACAAGAGGACTACACTCCATCACAAGGTGACTCTGGCTGTCGAAAGTCATTAAGGTCCAATAAATAAATAAATAAATAAATAAATAAATAAATAAATAAATAAATAAATAAATAAATAAATAAATAAATAGGACTAGGCAAGAGTGGAGATCCAACCTAAATGTTCAGACGATCTACCAGACTGCAGCTCAGAAGGATACAGCACATCTCATCCTCACTATACCATGATATATCACATTGGCATGGTGAACAGCAAACGAAACACACAACCATTAGCATCTTGTTAACAATATGGATAAGACGCCGTTTTTTAAAAAAAACTTTTCTCTCCATCGCTCTATAAACCCAGGAATATTTTTTTACTCCAGGAGTACTTACAAATACCTAAACCATCACGCTTCCTATATAGTTATCTTCAGAACACACCAATACGTTTCAGAAAGTCCCCATTTCATACTTATTTATCGTTATTGCCCGGAACCCTTTCCTCGAATCTCCGACATACAGGAGGAAGATCGTTTCAGACGTTTTGTCATGCACGCATTTTTCTGCGTTAGCTTGACAAATCTCAACCAGGCTCTATATTCAGCGCCCATACAACCAGTCTAATTCTATTCGAAATTCGACGCTGTTGTGGCTTGGAAGCAGTCTACAGTTAAAACTAGAAGTCCTGTCATGAAATGCTCACAAATAGCACGTTGATATGCGCGTTAATATGCGCATTATGGCCCAAGTAAAGCTATCAAATTCTTTACATATGGTCTATGCACAAGCAATGTTTCAGCCAATGGACCTCCGGGTAACCCGGAGGTCCATTGGCAGAAACATTGCATGTGTTTGCTATGAGTAACCACAAGAACCTGCCGTGCTTTGGATGCCATTCGATATGGCAATTGCGCGCAATTCCAACGCGCATTTAAGCCTACATAAGCGCACTATTCCTGACAGGACTTCTAGTTTTAACTGTATGCCTCAAATAGTCCATCGCCAATTTTCGATCCAGTCGTCAGGAATATTTCAGTTGGTCGATAAAGCGAACCAACGGTTCTCCCTATCCACCAACTGATTCTAAATAACTGAATCAAAAAATACCATAAAGATTTATTTTCTTTGAATCAAGGCAAGAAAAGTTGCTCAATCGAGATTTGATTTGTCCGACTCTTTCATAACCTTACCATTAGAAATAAAGACATACCACAACCATGGCTTTATTATTGCGCCGCTAATTAATTTACGTACTTACTTTAACACTAATTATGTTACTATCGTGGTGGTTTAAAGGTGATTTAATTACTTGTAAATCGGAGTATCTATAACTAGAGTACCAGAAAATATTTACACATTTTGTGTGCAAGTGGGTCACCGTATAACATAAACGGTATGATGTGCGGAAAGTTCAATGAAATGTGGGTAAACACACAGGATATAACAGCGTCGAATTCCGAAAATAATTACATTGGTTACCGGAGAGCTTGGGTCTTCTTGTTCACCAATCGCATGTTTGTTTGCAAGATTAATACATACTGTTCTGAATTGCACTTTGGGCCTCCGTTAATTAATTAATTAATGGGTTTACGTTACCGTGCGTTTATTGTAGGTATCGAATAAGTGTTCCTTTTAATTAATTATGGGCTGTGGCACGCATTCTATAATAGCCGTATTCTTAAAACAGACCGATTGTCAGTAGTGTAAATTAACCTAAAGAATCATTTATAATGGCTCAAAAGAAGTGACGATAATGCCAGAGGCTCGCCAAAATGGAAAATTCTTAGACTCGTTTCATAAATATTATATGAGAAAAACACTCATTCCATATCCTCTATATATCAAACACACTTGAAAACTATGCTGATAAAACGCAGTTGTCACATGTAGTGATAAACCATATCATTCAAAACAATGAAATATCACTTATTTCATGAGAGCTTGTGTCTAAATGTACACCTATCGCATGTGTTGCGCATTTTAATTAAATATGTACTATGACACGTATTGTTTCGTAACAGAATTCTTAAAATTCCGATAGAGTGTCGGTGGCGTAACCATGGCGAATGATTTCTGTCGGCTCAGAGGAATACACGATCAGAATGGCGCTGTGTTCATGTACATATACATTTCCAATCATATTTGTTCATCTGAAGGACACGGCTCTTCTTATCAGCACTGATCTGTCATCAGACAGAGGACGTTTGAAATTCATGCTAATAAAACGCAGTTGTAAGATGTAGAGACAGACCAAACATCATTCAAAACCATGACTCTCAACTGTTTTGATGATTTCGTTTGGAGTTGTCGAACCTGATTACTGTCAGATGAAACAGCCAGTTTAGATAAATCACGTGAAGGTGCAATAATTCAATTGCCTAACAGCCATCTTTGAAATTTCAGCGGAGATTAACCCTTTCACAACTGGCGTCCAGGGAGGAATCATTTCAGTCATTACTTCCAACGGCGAAATGGGCGAAATGGGCGAAATGGGCGAAACCGTCCCAGTTTGTTGGGAGGTTCAGTAATAATTTAATCCAACAGCTCGGTCGAGCTGTTGGATTAAATTGTTATCGAGCCTCGCTTCTGAATGTTTGCTCTTTATATCGTCGGCTCGTCCACAACCAATGTTTTCTAAACTCAAAAATTTATGTTCACCTGGTTGAAAAGTTTAAAGAAAAACCTTCTTTGTGAAATGAGAAATTGGAGATAGACACATAGTTTGTATCTTCCTTTTGATTTACAAAATTCAGTCTTTGCTTGTTCTGAAATGCTCTCCGGCTAGATTATTACACTGACGGAAAACATAATAATTTTCAGCCTTAGTAAGCCTTTTTGAACATTTTACATTGAGTTGTACAGGAAAAAAGGAAGAAAAGTGCAAAACTCTAAATCAAAACGGAAGCTCCAAAACATGACACTCGCGATATAAATCATATAAAACTGAGAAGCATTTGTCATAAACTCCGTGAACTGATTTATGACTATTCCAAAAACATTTTTTTTTTAAAATCTCAACTTTAAATATTTTCTCCATAGAGTCCTATTGTAAATTTTAAGCATCGCCAAACTCGAATCTTCGCACAAGCGTATCAAGGCAGGTAAAAATAGTTGATCATGGACCGTGAGGTCGAACAATAATATGTTTTGTGTGGAACGTCCAGATATTTTTTTGTTGGGTTCAAGCTTGGAGAAACATGAAAGAATAATTTCGTACCATTTCGACTACTGACGGTACCTAAGCTGAAAGTATTTGTTCGTTTGCAATTATTTGTTTTACTTCCCTGTAGATAAGTAATAGCTAATTATTAACACCACGCTTTCTAGCCGACGATCCAATTATGTAAGATATTTATGCTGTTATGGCTTGGAACAAGTCTAGCCCTCAAATAGGTCATCGCTCTTGTCTAGATATGCGTATCAAGTGGGGGTGAGGTAACAATAGTTGCTCATGGACCTAAGGTCACAAAATTATTTATTTTTTGTGGTACGTCCAAATAGTTTATGACCTGGCTCAAGCTTGGAGACATAAGAAAGAAGAATTGTGTACATTTCTGCTTCCGGCAGTCCCTAAGATGAACGCATTTGTTCATTTGCAAAAACAGATTTGTTTTACTTTCATGCAGGTAAGTAATAGTTAACCCTTTGATTCCCAGAGGCCATTTTTCCGGCCGGGTCACAAGTTACGTCACAATGATATTAAGTGGAATGGCTACACGGTAAATGTGTGGTGTGGTCCCTAAGGCTGCACGTTGAAAATATTAATTGGTCTTACCCCAAATAATGAATATGGACTCTTCCAACTGATTCCATTTAACTTACATGGAAGGCACCATCAGGGTTCAATGGGTTAATGATAACCACCAACCTCTCGAGTCACCAATCCAATTCTGTAAGATATTTAACGCTGTTATGGCCTGGAACAAGTCTAGTCCTCAAATATGTCATCGCTCATGTCTAGATTGACTTGTCTGGAATATTTCGATTGATGTGGTTCACTTTTCTGATCAGTTGATATATTCCGTATGATAAAATATGAACTATTCCACAAAGATTCATTTTCACAAGCTACGTCACAATGTCATTAAGTGGAATGGCTACAAGGTAAATGTGTGGTGTGGATCAATTAATATTTTCAACGTGCAGCCCTAATGCTGCACGTTGAAATTATTAATTGGTCTTACCCCAAATAATGATTATGGAATCTTCCAATTGCTACCAATGAACTGACATGGAAGATACAACCACTGTTCAAAGGGTTAATGATAAACACCAACCTCTCCAGCCACCAATCTAATTCTGTAAAATATTTTACGCTGTTATGGCCTGGAATAAGTCTAGCAATCAAATAGGTCATCCTTCATGTCTAGATTGACTTGTCTGGAATATTTCGATTGATGGGGTTCACTTTTCTGATATTCCGTATGATAAAATCTGAACTATTCCACAAAGATTCATTTTCTATTGATTAAAGCAAGAAATGTTACTCAATCGAGACTTGATTTGCTTGACATGTTTGATGACATTATAATCGGAAATGAAGACTCACCGTAAGCCACAAATTTATGATTATGTCGCGTATAGTTCCACAAAGTATGTTATTATTTCGATGCTCTCAAGAGAAAACGAACCTACGAATTTTGTGGTGACTATTCAGGGCTGGGCTGAACCTATTGTGTTTAAACACATGCATTCAACAATGTAACACGACCTCACAATACGAATCTTTTAGTGAGAGCTAGGTATGGATGGAAGAAACGGGTAGCAAAGCCATTCACCCTTGATCATCACCAAGAGACGTCAATTATTACGCATGTCAAATACCTGTAGGATTTCACCAACAAAACATCTTACAAGCCGAGAATATGAGCTGCGTCAAATTAGTAGAAAGCGCACTCGCCCTTGCAGCTGTTACTCGACTCCACAAACCTAACATTGTATCAATCGAGTAACACAGGTAAGCCCAATTATTTTAAAGCACATGTGCACACAACGCCTATATCAATAGATGCCTATCGTGAAGTCTGCCCGCCACTATTTCGTCAGTACATTTTATATCCTTTAGTTAATACCTAAGTTCCAGCTTCCCATACAGCACTCCATTGCACAGATGTGTTCTTTGCAGATATGCTGTTTGGCTGGGCTTGTGTCATTCGAAGCTCAGAAACAGGGCTCGATTTGAAATTGACCTGGAGTTTCGATTCGACTCAAAACAAGTTCCACTGATTCGAAAATGTCCGAATCGAAATATTTTTAAAATCCTACCAAGAATTATTGCCTCCTCTTGAACTCGTCGACTTCTACCATCTTGTCTCCGACAGAAGAGGATTGGTGCTAGAATTCGATTTTATAGAGGTCCTGGTTCCGAAACTACTTTGATTTCGTTTTTGAAGTATTCCGCCTTTTGGTTGACTTGGCCAAGCAGACGATCACCGTTGAATACAAAACTAAGATAGATATTGTTGAAAGAAGGTACAGTGGTATAATTTTAGTAGCAGAGAAATTGAGTTCGAAATTCGATTCGATTCGAAACCTGCTGCCGGATTCGACTCGACATTTGTAGGGCCCTCTCTGGGCTCTATATCTATAACCTACAGATAACATCACGATCCATTTATTGCACTCGAATTGAGAAGGAGAAAGTGGTAGTACGAAATCATTGGTACAACATCTAACATTATGGGCAGGAATCCAGAAGTAACCTCATGTTGAGGTGCATAATGGGTGGAAATATGTTGTTATGATAGTGGGTAGCTATGTTGTGACGGCAATCTGCCCGAGAGCAGCACAGCGAAATGTCATGAAGATACGTGTTTGGGTCGTCCAGTATGTTACTTAGTGGTAGCACTCTTGGAGTCCGTGGTTACAGTTAAAACTAGAAGTCCTGTCATGAATTGCGCACAAATAGCACGTCGATCTGCGCGTTAATCTAAGCGTTGTTACTATAGTAAGGCTATTAAATTTTGTACATATGGCCTGTGCACAAGCAATGTTTCAGCCAATGGACCTCCGGATAACCCGAAGGTCCATTTGCAGAATCATTGCCTGTGTTTGCTATGAATAACTAGAACCTGCCATGCTTTGGAAGCCATTCGATATGGCAATTGCGCGCAATTTCTTCGCGCAATTAAACTTAGATAAGCGCACAGTTCGTGACAGGACTTCTAGTTTTAGCTGTACTTTGGAAACAAACTGCGGAGGAAAAAAACATGTTACAAAGAAGTTGGTACTGACTTGCATGTTTTATTCAGTTATTGCCTGGTAGGATTTAATTTACCCTGAATGTTGGACTTTGGGGGTATTTTGAAAAACTGCCACACACAAGGAAGCAAATCTAGCCAAAATTGCGTCATGTCCAATCAAGGAGAGAATAATACTTTTAAACACCAAACCATTTACCGCTTAGATGTGTCGCCCTGTAGTCGTGTTAGATAAAAGATTAAATCTGTGTCTTTTATTGGATCCAGCCATAGATTCTCATCCGTTAGAACACGACAAAGTAAATTAACGGGGGAACTCCTACAGTAAATGTGTTGGGGTGTGATTTTAAGTTCGAGGTAAATTAATTTAACCCTTTACCTAACATGAAAAGCGGACAACACTTGCAAAAAAAAATTCTTGAATAACTAATTTTTTTCATTTTTTTTTTTCAAAAACATAGGTTATGACACATAATTGGAACGAGCTCGACGAAAAAAATAACGAAAATGAATTGGCGATTTTTTAGAATAGCGCTGGCCGGTTTTGGCCGTTACGTCGTGTAAAGGGTTACAATATTGTGATTTGTAGTAAGCAAAAGTAGCCTGACATCTGAAAGCGCCGCATTTGACCTCAGTTGTTCCAATATATGAATTGTATACGCTATTTGTCAACTGAAAGAGCTTCATGAGTTCTGCGCTCATGATTGCCTATGCTTGGTACTACCATAGAGCAACCCACACCTCAACCCATCTCACACAAAAGCATCCCGATGCTAGACAAGCATGGCATATATTAAATGGCATACGCTCCACCCCCATATTTGGGAACGAGATACTAACCATCAACACCACAGTTACCATCGCAGTTACCCGTTTTAAACTGGATAAATGTCGAGTAGCTGTATCTTTCACCTTTAAACTTTCCAATAAATGCCGGCTAGGAATGGGGCCACGTGTAAAATGAACCATCGATGATGATGGACAGAATCGCATTTCGAACTTAGTCTGTGATGAGCTGAAAACACAAAAAGTATATTAAATTTGTTAAAGGTAAGTTGAAAAGTGCGGTGTTTGGGTATTTTTGAGGTGTGTTCAATAAAAGCATCTAATGTGTTGCTTACCATGGACTGGATAAAAAAAAAACTTTGTTCCTGTTTCCCGGGTGCTCAATGAGCGGCTGTCCACCCGCGCTGAAGACGTTACTGATTGCTTCCCCGTTTTCTTTTGAACTTCAACAAAATTGTTTTAGAATGGTGATCTCTGAACATCAAGGGGGATTACTCCTTTGTATACCTGCATTTGCATTTGAGGTTTCATCGGATTGAGGGAAATAGCGGGGTTTGAACAAGCGTTATTAAGTTACAATGCAGGCTCTCGGGCCACTAGCCCAATGTTGTTGTCCTGGTTATTTGCAGGTGTCGTGACAACCGTTACCTATTCCCAGTTCCTTATTCGACATTCGTTATCACGAAAGCTGAATAAGGAACTTGGAACAAGTAACGGTTGTCACATCCGCAATTTGCGAGCAGATTACCAGTGACGTAATGCGATGGCCTATTTGAACATTACATGTACGAATATTTTCTAGTGCTCCAGTTATAGATATTCCAACTGGAAAATACTAAATCTACCTTTACACCCATCACAGTATTGACGCAATTAGTGATTCTTCATTTCCAACGGTAATGTCATCAACACGTAGGACAGATCAAGTCTCGATTTAATCGTATTCCAAGCTTTGCTTCAAATAAAATCAATTTTTTATGACATTTTTAGATTATATCGTCTTCAATATATCAAGTGGTGAAAAATACGAACCATATGTTCGCTTTTTCAACCACATGAATTATTCCAGACGAGCGATTCTAAACATAGGCGATGGACTATTTAAGGGCTGGACTGGATCCAGGCCATAACAAAGTCGAATTTCGAAAAGAATGGTGCTTATGGTTAGAAATACCTAAATATTTTTCTTTTTTAGTCGCGACTGTACTGGTCTTCTATCTCCACATCATATTATACACGTTTGAGAAGAAAAATCTGTTTCCTCCGTAAACATTAAAACATTAAAATAACCAAATTAAACAAACTATGTGTCAACATATGATTTCTAACGTAAGGTTTCACACTGAATCCAACAAACAAACGATAAGGCGATATCGTATAGCATGCCTTTGTTATTCGGCGATTCGGCTATAGGACCGAGATGTCTTCTGGGAGAAAGTTCTATTACACTGGAATACTGGGTAGGATTTTCCCAGAATCGCATTGTTCTGCCTATTACAAATGTTATTCAACCTATTATAACACTAGAAACTAGTCCTACCTACTCTAATACTAGCAGTTCAACTAATCCTACCTACTATAACACTAGCAGTTCATCTAGTCCTACCTACTATAACACTAGCAGTTCATCTAGTCCTACATACTCTAACACTAGCAGTTCAACTAGTCCTACCTACTCTAACACTAGTAGTTCGACTAGTCCTACCTACTCTAACGCTAGCAGTTCAACTAGTCCTACCTAATCTAACACTAGCAGTTCGTCTAGTCCTACCTACTCTAACACTAGTAGTTCGACTAGTCCTACCTACTCTAACGCTAGCAGTTCAACTAGTCCTACCTAATCTAACCTTAGCAGTTCATCTAGTCCTACCTACTCTAACACTAGCAGTTCATCTAGTCCTACCTACTCTAACACTAGCAGTTCAACTAGTCCTACCTACTCTAACACTAGCAGTTCGACTAGACCTACCTACTCTAACACTAACAGTTCAACTAGTCCTACCTACTCTAACACGAGCAGTTCAACTAATCCTACCTACTCTAACACAAGCAGTTCAAGTAGTCATACCTACTATAACACTAGCAGTTCATCTAGTCCTAGCTACCCTAACACTAGCAGTTCAACTAGTCCTACCTACTCTAACACTAGCAGTTCGACTAGTCCTACCCACTCTAACGCTAGCAGTTCACCTAGTCATACCTACTCTAACACTAGCAGTTCATCTAGTCCTACCTACTCTTCCACCTTTCTCTAACACTAGCAGTTCATCTAGTCCTACCTACTCTAACACTAGCAGTTCGACTAGTCCTACCCACTCTAACCCTAGCAGTTCATCTCGTCCTGCCTACTCTAACACTAGCAGTTCATCCAGTCCTACCTACTCTTCCACTTTAGCTATGTACACAACAGCAATATATTTTGCATTCTTCTTTTGTTGTTTTTTTTTTGTAAATAAATATTGTTGTAACTGGTCCTGCCTACTCTAACACTAGCAGTTCAACTAGTCCTACCTACTTTTTCACCTATCTCTGGACCTATCCCGACCTCTACCTCCGTCTAAGTCTTATAATCACCAGTTAGATTGCTAGATTCCCCATAATCTGTACCTACGCATACAGAGTTGTCTCCCTTGTGTACAAAGAAGGCATATAGGCTTCACAAATCCAAAGGACAATCGAGCAGTAACTGGAACATGTATTGCTCGAACGACACGAATCCTATCAAGCAAATGAGATATAGAGCAATTGCTCGACCGAGATACTGCACTGCGACTCATCTCGGTATTTGAGGATACCCATGTCCTGGAAGTGTACTATTTGAGGATACCTTTTGAGGATACTTGCTGAGGATACCTTTTGCAGGAAACCTTTAGGAGAATACCTTTTGCAGGATATTTATCTGAAAATAGTTATGGCTGCTATACAGCATCTTTGTCGTACATCACCTTCATAGCTCAAGGCCACTACTTGTCCATAGTCTATCTATCAATGATCAACCTGTATTGTATCCACCTAATAATTATAGCATTCTACCAACCTTGCATTTTTTGTACAGTTACGACCTTGTACCATTACTTTTGGCTACCATTATTCTACCCCGTGTCCCAGCCGTTACTTGTGGTACTACTTCAGTTCAGTACATTAATGATGCTAAGGGCTAAAGTTAATATCACTTGCATCCCATTAGTGCTTGATCGAAAAACTTTTTCATACCTATTCCAAGTTCCCCAAAAAAATCTATCGAGCAGTTACTAAAAAGTCTTTGCTCGAACGACTCGAATCCCATCGAGTAAATAAGCTGTCTTCCGAATTCTGTCCTGTCTGAATGGCATACAATTCTGGAAATGTTTCATTTAACCCTTTGCCCAACTTAGCGACAAAACACGACCAGCGCTATTCTCAAAAATCGCCAATTAATTTTCATTATATTTTCATTTTTTTGTCTAAAAAACATAGGTTATGACCCCTCTTTGGAACGAGCCGCTCGTCGAGCTCGTTCCAATAAGGGGTCATAACCTATGTTTTTGAGACAAAAATGAAAAAAAGTTAGTTATTCAAGAATTTTGCTCTTTCGACTTGAATCTCTTCGAGCAAATGAGCTATAGATCATTTTTTGGAAACAGTGACTCAGAATAGTGCTCGAGACTTATCTCGGATTGTGAAGATACTTATGACATTGTATTGTACTAATTGAGGTTACCTTTTGAAGACACATTTCGGGGATATCTATCTGAAGATAGTTATGGCCTCTAGCTTCAATACAGCTTCTAGATCACCCATTACCTTCAAGGCCCCAAGGCCACTACTTGTCCATAATTACTATCATATATCACGTGATCCAACACTAGTATTGTATTCACTCAATACTATTTAAGGATTAGTGCATGGCTTGGAGTTTACTACGCCCATATAGTGCCCAGTGAGGTGGTGTAGTTCCCGACGCGAAGCGGACTGAACTACACCACCTCACTGGGCACTATATGGGCGTAGTCAACAAGACATGCACTAATCCTTATATTATATCGAACACGCATCAAGAAAAACATCTGTGCTATTTGTTAATCTATTACCAAGATAGCAGCCCTACCAACCAGCGTTATATAGAAAAAAATACCATGTAGTCCAATCGATTGTAGTTTAACCCTTTTCCTAACATGAAAAGCAGACGACACTTGCAAAAATAATTCTTGAATAACTAATTTTTTTCATTTTTTGTCTCAAAAACATAGGTTATGACCCCTCGTTGGAACGAGCTTGACGAGCTCGTTCCAACGAGGGGTCATAACCTATGTTTTTGAGACAAAAAATGAAAAAAATAAAGAAAATTAATTGGCGATTTTTGAGAATAGCGCTGGCCGGTTTTGGCCGTTACGTTGGGTAAAGGGTTAAATCACAACTTGAAGCTGTCATTCTCGGTACGAAACGCTAACTTGGATTATTGATATGAGCAGAAGACAAATTTTGAATCGTCGGCAAGGGTAAACACTTGAAGCTGTCATTCTCGGTACGAAACGCTAACTTGGATTATTGATATGAGCAGAAGACAAATTTTGAATCGTCGGCAAGGGTAAACAAAACATTTCACCCAAACGGGACTGTGTATTCTAGAATCGCGCAACTCGCGAATGAAAGCTAAAATTTTCGAAATTTGACAACGCAGTTTGATAATTTCCACACATTTGTCACACATATACATTACCGAATGGGTCAGTACGGGATACAAAACTCCGATGATTCAAATGAATTCCATTATTTATTCGTTTACTGCCCAAAACATACAATTAAATAGCGAAATAATATGAGCAGCGAAACAAACGATTTTTCATACCCGGACGTGTTCTCATGAAAGTTGTATCCAGGTATGGTTCCTTCTCTTCGAAACGAGATATGGATCATCTTCTCAAGGAATAAAATGAACGCCTTGAAAAATGTGACTTCAACAATGGAAAGGCGATATAGTTTTCCACAAAGATTTCTTTCCGGGTCGTTTTGTGGATGTTGTGCCTCTGTGAATCGATATTTAAATTTAGCCTGATCAGTTTTATTCGCCCAGTATGAAAAGAAAACTGATATAGTAGTGTGCTAAAAATAGAAAACGTGTAGTGCCTGGGTGTAGTGTCTGGTCAGTTCTGTGGATGCAAACTACACGAAATAGGGGTGCAGTATTCGTCCAATCAGGAGCCTAGAAGGCCACGTGAGATATAATATGGTGTTATAACAGTATTGCAGTATTTTTGAATTTTTGAATAATTTGAATGATGATTTTTGTGAACAGCGCGGACCGGTTATGGAAATAATGTTAAGTACATAATTAAGTAAACTTGGTTAATTTAGTTCCATCCAATATCCAGAGCGCAACGCCCAGCAAAACTGTACCAGGGGAAATAATTATGACACAATTCACTTACTTCCTTTCTCTTTTTATTACGTGTTTTAGATGTGCACGGAAAGTATAACAGAAAACAAACATGAACATAAGAGACGATATTTTCATTAAAGCTCTAGCATATTAGACTCATATCATTCTGAAGGAACAAATAGTTAAAACATAAAGTCTATATACAGGTACCGGGGAGGGCGGGGGGGGGGGGCGCAGTGGTTAGAGAGTTGGACTTGAAAACGGAGTGTTGACAGTTCGATTCTGACCAGAGGTAACTACAGTTAAAACTAGAAGTCCTGTCACGAAATGCGCGCTTATCTAGACTTAACTGCGCGTATGAATTGCGCGCAGTTGCCATATTACATGGCATCCAAAGCCTGGCAGGTTCTCCTGGTTACTCATAGCAAACACAGGCAATGTTTCGGCCAATGGACCTCCGGGTTACCCGGAGGTCCATTGGCTGAAACATTGCTTGTGCACAGGCGATATGTACATAATTTCATAGTCTTACTATGGTCATAACGCGTAGATTAACGCGCAGATCAACGTGCTATTTGTGCGCATTTCATGACAGGACTTCTAGTTTTAACTGTACGTGCCCTCGAACAAGACACATAATACCAATTACCCCTCATTAGGTACGGTAGCACTATGTATATGAAGGCATACTACACGTCGACGATGCACTGGCCTTGAACCTTAAAATTGTCCGACACGATGTGATCCCGTTTGAAGTATCGCTAAACCCCAACCAAACAAACAATTCAGAGTTACATTGCAGCACAATGCCAAAAACATCAAGCTGAATGATGATGACAAACGAACTTAAGGCATATATTATTGTTTTTGAAACAAAAAGTGGGAAGAAAAATCTTCATGAATTTTGATACTTCCAAACAAAAAATAGTTTCTGGTTGGTCGTCATCCATTTTCAACCAGTCGTTCGATTAGAATGGGAATGAATTTCTTTAACCCTCTTCAGCTAACATGATTCGGACATTTTAAACACGCGTCACGGGATGGTCACATGATATGTGTAACACATAACGTATCTTGCATGCGCTTCATAAACAGCGTGTTCACGATTCTTTAAAATGGGGAATATTCTGTTCAGAAAATATGAGTTTCAAATCTTAGTAAAGTCATTAATTTACATCACACTCGAGGATCAAACAGTAATACAACAAGGCTGGAATTAACGACCGGAGTTGGAGTGTTCCCTGTATTTCTCGAGGGAATCACAGCAAAAATTCTAACAAGGGTCGTTCACTCCACTTACAAATGTACTCAGGAATGTGGCGACAGGGGGGTGAGGTGGGGTGGGAGTGGGGTGCCCCCCCCCCCCCCCACCGGTAAGAGTATTTTTTTTTCAATAATTGGAAATTCCGAGGTAAAAAATCAAATGGTTGGAAATTCAATAAAATAACATCCTTCATGAAAAATTTTAAAATTCCAACTAATGATGAGAAATGTTGATCTTTTATTTCCAACTGGAAACTTGAGTTTCAAATTTCCTACTCTAAAATTGACATGGCCTCAAAATTTCCACTCTGACATCAATCCGGTAAATGTTCTGACCCAGACACATTATAAATGATGCTTTTTAGGTTTCAGGAATAGTGAAAATGTTCAGAAGGGTTCATAACCCTTTACCTACCGCAGACGATTTCAAAATTCATTATTTTAAATATCATTTTCTTAAATGTTCAAAAAAAAATTCGACAAAACCATATGATGTGACTCCTCTTTGGAACGAGCTCGACGAGCTCGTTCCAAAAAGGGGTCACATGATATTGTTTTGTTGAAATAATAATTTTTCAGTAGCTGTATTTGCATATTACGCAGGAGGATGCGGGCGATTTATTGGGTAAAGGGTTAAAAGATATCAGCCAGCGCTGCAGTGCAACCACCTATAGAAACCACTCACAGTTGGAAAACACCGGTGGCACCCCCCCCCCCCCCCTACCAGCTGAAACCCTCTAGCCACATCCCTGAATGTACTCTACCCGAGTAGTAATTTTAAGCGGACAGCTCTTGTGTGATCCGTTAAAAAGTACATTTTGTGTTCATATGTCCTCTTGTTAGACTCGTTCTTATAGTTTACTTTCGTTCAGTGGAAAATAACCAATAAAAATTTCCAGGTATATTTATTTGTCGGAATTACCATTTCTCATTACAAAACGCAGTGGCGTAGCGGAAAATCTTGTGCCCCCTCCCCCCCCCCCCCCCCCCGCGAGATAGAGACGGGGCCCTTTCATAATGGTGGTTGCCTTTAAAACGGGAGCAAATTTAGTGTTGTTACCGTGCACAGCATACAGGATTTCACGTAGTATATACGCCATTAATTAAATGAAGGTATAGCCTATAGGATCGATTCTAAAAGTACGACTCTGTAGATTTTTTCATTACATGTTTTAAGTTCCACCCCCACCATCCAACGATGCACACATGCACGCCCAACATGTGTGACCTGAGAGGCACCATGTATGTATATTGTCCATTTCTCACCCCTAACAGTCACAATGATGTAGCGTTCACTTTACCCTTTATCCAACCTGAAAAGCAGACGACACTTGAAAAAATAATTTGTTCCATTTTTTGTCTCAAAAACATAGGTTATGACCCCTCGTTGGAACGAGCTCGACGAGCTGGTTCCAACGAGGGGTCATAACCTATGTTTTTGAGACAAAAAATGAAAAAAATAATGAAAATTAATTGGCGATATTTGAGAATAGCGCTGGTCGGTTTTGAACGTTACGTTAGGTAAAAGGTTAAAAGAATAATACATAGACTACAAAGAGTACGTCGTGTGGAAGTGAGAGATTGAAATTATGTGTATTTGGTAAACAGTCTCGCATTCTCTCTCCCTTTCCCTCTTTCTTCCAGCGTTGGGACGTCCTTCAAGACGCCCCCCCCCCCCCCCCTCTAGCCCCCCCCCCCCCCCCCCCCCCGCAATGCGGGCCCCTTCGGGCCCATCCCCTACGCCACTGACAAAACGTTTGATGCACATATATAATACAAAACTATCGACAGTCATCACAAATACATTATCGACACCAGTAAAATAAACAGTGAAATTCCACCTTTGCTTTCTTCAATGAAAACTTCTAAAATGTCCAATTGGTTTTCGACACTGTTGCATTGAGCGGTACATGGTGCAGACCGGTCTGATACGAGACCTGCTGTGTAATCATATTAGATTCACTCTTCGTCAGTGAAGCAGCACAAGTTTGGAGGGGTGCCAGTGTAATGATGCTGAAATGACTTTCAGTAGTTTGTACTGGGGGAATAAAAATGTTAGGCCATCACGTACCCACTTCTGATATTCTTAAGTAAGGTGGGAGCACGACCATGACGAGGGGAGGGCGGTAGATAAACCTGACCTGATGCAACATTGTCAATTTTATAAGACGGCTTCCATGAAAAATAATAAATTATTATGATTGTTAATACATAGTGACTTTCGGTGTAAGACTAGCAATTTAGATGCCGGATTCTCACTATTTCACATCAACTGCCAAAGTCTAAAAGCTCACTGGGATTCCTTCCAACACTTGTTATGCAATTTACAAACAGAAAAAAAATTATTTCGACATAATAGGACTTACCGAAATATTCCGTATTCCTCCAGACACTTCGTTGAAACTTGAAGGTTTTGCCCCTATGATAAAATGTATGAGACCCGATGATGATGATGGCCGGGGTGGAGTTGGGCTATACATTAAAGAAGGGATAACATATAAAGTCAGAAGAGACATCTCAGTCTTCATTCCTCATGTCTTCGAATCCCTATTTATAGAAATAAAAGATAAACATAACTCCAAAATTATTGGCATCATATATCGACCCAACACCCCACCTAAAGCCGACATCAACCTCTTCTTATCAAAATTAACTGAAATAACGGATGTTTTGAATTCCGAAAATAAAAAAGTTTATATTATGGGAGACCTGAACCTCGACCTTTTAAAGGCATCAACACACTCCAAGACAGAAGAATTTATTAATCTCATGTTTAGCCAGGGATTTTTACCTTATATTACTAAGCCGACGAGAGTTTCTAGACATTCTGCTAGTTTGATAGACCATATCTTTACAAACAATACTTCACAAACAGCACTACCGGGAATAATTTTATCGGATGTATCAGACCATTTTGGGTTTTTTTACACTGAAGTTACACCCAAAATATGTAATGCACCACTGTTCACTCTGAAACAAATTATAAACGCAGAAAGAATCGCCGAATTCAAAACACTTCTCTCAGAGAGTGATTTTAACCCGGTAATGGAGTCGAATTGTCCCAACGAGTCATACGAAACTTTTCTTAGCATCTATATGAAAGCCTACGATAAAGCTTTTCCGTACAAACGTGTTCGTAAGAATAAGAAATTTATTAAGAAGCAGCCTTGGATGACAAGGGGGCTTATCATATCCTCTATCAATAAAGACAAATTCTACAACAAAAAACTTAAGACCCCCAACGAACAGAACGTATTAAATTACAAAAACTATTGTAGAATCTTCAACAAGGTATAAAAGCAGTGCAACACCATTTATTACAGAGACATCTTAAACGAAAATAGAAACACTATGCGAAGAACATGGCAAATCTTAAATGAAGCTATAAATAAGGGAATACGCGAAAGGGGGTTGCCATCGTTTTTTATACAGGATGATATAGAAATAAAAGAAGCAAATAACATAGCAAACGAATTCAACAAATTTTTTATCAGCATTGGAAAGGCTGTAGCCGACCAGATTCAGAAACCAAACAAGACGTATTTAGACTACATGAACACTAATATCTCCAATAACTTTTATCTGTTACCCACAGATCCCACAGAAGTCAGCCGAATAGTAAATAAAATGAAGCCCAAATTATCAAAAGACTGCGATGGTATAACTAGTAGTCTTCTTAAACAAACAATAAACGAAGTATTGGATCCCCTCACACATGTTATTAATAATTCTTTTATTAATGGCAAAGTACCTGATAGGATGAAGATTGCAAAAGTGATACCTATATTCAAAACAGGCGACGAGCATAGATTTACCAATTACAGACCTGTTAGTATACTTCCCGCGTTTTCAAAAGTACTGGAAAAGCTAATGGAAACGAGACTTACAAATTTTCTAAATAGATTCAATATTTTATACCCCCACCAGTACGGATTTAGAAAACGCCATAGCACCATTCACCCAATCCTCCAACTTCTGAAAAGCACCGCAACAGAAAACAATAAACAGGATAAAAACAGCACTTTAGCACTGTTCTTGGATTTGTCAAAGGCCTTCGACACGATAAATCACGAAATTCTATTATGTAAACTCGAAAAGTATGGTATCCGAGGCCTCGCGAATAATTGGTTCAGAAGTTACCTGTCTGACAGGCTTCAGTATGTTATGTACGAAGAACACAAATCAGATTCACCGAAACAAAGCTGTGGAGTCCCACAGGGCTCAATTCTGGGCCCTGTACTCTTGCTTTTATATATCAACGATATTAGTAAATCAACATCACTCGATCTATTGTCGTTTGCGGATGATACCACGGTACACTGCTCCGGTTCAGACGGGAATGCCATAACTCACTATTTCAACAACGAAGTTCAAAAAATATTTGAATGGTGCTCGGCGAACCAACTGCTGTTGAATGCTAAAAAAAACACTTATATTATACTTAACCCAAATAAAGGTAAGAATAATAATTTCTGTCAAGAGATAAAAATAAATAATCAAAAGATAAGCAAAGTCGAGGGAAGTGAGACAGAAAAATCTCTAAAATTTCTTGGAATAAGCATTGATGAACACTTAACCTACAAAGCTCATATATCTAGGCTATGCTCGAAAATAGCTCACGCAAACTATAACCTCAACAAAGTAAAACACATTCTCCCACGCAAAGTCCTGAAAACATTGTACTACGCCCTGGTTCATAGTCATTTGGTGTACGGGATTTTAGCATGGGGCAATTCAAGAGCTGTTAATAAACTAGTTATCATGCAAAAGCGCTCATTAAGAATAATAAATAACAAAAAGTACAATCCCCATACAGACCCCTTATTTAAGGAAAACAAAATACTCAAAGTAGATGACTTGTTCAAATTGCATGCATTACTGTTCGCGCATGACTGGCAAAATGGCAGATTACCGGCTTCTTTTAACGATACATTCAAGGTTACTGACAACCCACTCGGTAGGACAACCCGGCAGTCGGGACATTTATACATAGAAAAAACACGTACACGAACCCTAGATAAACTTCATCTATACGCCATCCCGAAACTATGGAACGCTTTAGACGACACAGTTCGAAATATCAGTAACAGGGTTACATTTAAGAAAACATTGACCTCAACATTCCTTTCGTCATATTCGACGTATGTCCGTTGCGATAATCCCTACTGCCCAGACTGTACTTAGTAAATATTGATCATAGTGACACTTTAGCAAATTAAACAAATCCGCAATAGAAACATACTAGTCGTGCGATATGTCTTAATCTTGCACCCTCGTCCAATGCAACCTGCCGAGTTTTCCCCTCTAGTTGCCCCACTAACCTCGCGTAGAGACACACACGGTTAAGAAGCTCCAAACAATACTCTTGAGGAACAAATTTGCGTTCTGGAACACGTATTTAAGCAAGTGCTTGGTCAAGTCGGTCGGCTAATCATGGGAAGTCGCATGCGGTGAACTGACCGACACCTAAATGCTGTCAGCTAGTTTACGGCATTCGCTTCCCATGGTGCGCCCACCGACATTGACCCCTCGTCCAATTATAAAGATCATGATCTTTCTAGTTGGAACGATATTATCCACTCGATTTGACTATTTGTGTCTCTTAACTTAATGCAGAGCAATGATGGTAATTTAGCAAGCAGGTTGCTCTCTGCGGACTCTGCCTAAACAGAAACACCACCCTCCCGCTGGCTTCTTATCCTAGCCTCTGGCTTCTTATCCTAGCCTCTCACACTTGAACGTAATTTCGACCCAAGGAACGGAAGAACCAGCATCCCTATCATAGACCGGATAAATCGCCCTATGTTTACTCATCTAGTCACAGTCTGTTCGCGAGTTATGTTTCCTTTAGGGGGTGGCAGGTAGACAGCCAATCTGGCTATGCCACTTCCCACGGTATGCTATTTGTTACTCATACATAATCTTTATTTTTGTTTACATCATACATATATGTATATCGTGAATAAAGAATCTGAATCTAGATTGTAATACAATATTTTCTAAACCTAGATTCATGTGTATTTTAAGAATTAATTTTTTTTGCCAGTATTTCTGTTTTGTACAAGAATATTGTTATTTTGTTTCAACTCCCAGTATCAAAACTTAAATCAAATGCCATCTACATGTATTAACTACATAGATTATGAGATGGCTGGGGGGGGGGGGGGGGGTAGTGAAGATTCGTTCTCCTCCCTCCCTTAATGGCTCAAATAGCAAGGGCATGGTATTTTCAGCACAGATTGTACAGAAGGAGGGGTATTTTTTTTTTTTAATTATAGCAAATTTCAGGGCAATGTGCAGAGTATTTTCAGGGGCTACCAGGGCAAATCGAATGTGGGGGCAGTTAGCCATATTCTATCAGTACTCTTTAAAACTACTTACTGAATGCAAATTCAAAATAATTCTAAATTAAAGATTGAGAAGTTATTGGTCTAGACCCCTAACGAACTAGTTTTGTTTTGAACCAGGAACCAAGAGAAAGAAAAATATTAATAAAATAGGTAACGAGTTGGTCAAGTATGTATGTACAAAATAATGAAGATGTGATCAATTTTTAAAACTATTATCTATAAGTTGCAGCTAAGCTAAGTAATGAGAACAAGCTCACCCCTTTTATTTCTCTTTCAGCCTCTGAAAATGATTTATGTAATACCTCATTTCGAGAGCTTTTGAGAAAATGGTGTTTGGGAAGAGATGTGTGTGTGTGTTTGTGAGAGTAATGGAGTAAAACTGGTATATTAAACAAAAAAAACATGACATTTTTTGCAGTTATCCTACAATTTGTTTCTCTCTTTGTATGTAGTAAATGTGGACTAAGTAAAACCTACATTGTAAGTTCAGTCTATTTCAAACAATGGTTATCAAGAATTCGGGTAAAATAAAATGAAGGTTAAATTTCAAATTAGAAACTTTGGTGAAAAATAATCTGTTTATCCTTTACCTAACATGAAAAGCAGACAACACTTGCAAAAACAAATCTTGAATAACTAAGATTTTTCATTTTTGTCTCAAAAACAGGTTATGACGCCTCATCGGAACGAGCTCGGCGATTTTTGAGAATAGCGCTAGTAGTAGGAGAGCGATGAAATGGGCCTCATTGGGAGGACCCGCAGGGGACCCCGGAAGTGACGTCATGTCACGTGACCTGGTGACGTCATGTTGTGTTGTCATGGTAACCCGTATGAGCGGCCATCTTGTGACGCCATCTCCATAGTGATAAGTGGTGTGAGTGCAAATGCGCAGCGCGTGCTGTTAGGGTGATACGTGTTTCCGTCGTCCATTTTGTATACTGGAGGCCGCCATCTTGGTTTCTATGGTAGCATGTGGTTGCTATGTGTCCCAAAACCTTCTAACAAGACAGGGGTATGTTCGGAGGATGTGTTCCTTTGCAGGAGAGTAATTTCCCGATTCGTAGAATTACCCCAAACAACCCGACAATCCCTCCAAATTACCAAAATCCACCCAAAATCACAGAAATTGACTTTATTTGATACGGATTTCCCATGTTATTGGTTTTATTGACTTAGCTATAGTAGTGCTATAGTACTAAGGTGGTACCGGGATGCGTTCGATTGAACAGGAGTAATGTTCTGGCTTTGAATTCGCCCAGATTCCCTTTTTGGATCCCTATCCCATGACGTTTTTCCCATTAAAAGACACGTTCCTTTGGTCATTATCCAGTATTCTCTGCTTCTATCTATATATGCAATAGTTTACGTCTACCTGGCCATGTTCCTTTGTTCTAGAGTATACTCCAGTAGCGTAGAAGAGCCTATTATTTGGAACAGTTTATCTTATTATTACTATATTTAGCAATTTCTGGTCTATTCTTGTTAGTTCTGACCCTATTCCGTATACTCTTGTTCTTTCATTTATCTAGATCATTTATATAAATTATAACTAACCAATCAGATTGCCTGATTTCCCATAACCTGTATGCAGAGTTATCTCCCTTCTGTGCAACAAAAGCCAATATCATTTCCAAAGCCAATATCATTCCCAAAGCCAATATCATTCCCAAAGCCAATAAGCTATCGAGCAGTTACTGATAAGTCATTGCTTTGAACGACTCGAAGCTCATCGAGCAAATGAGCCTTAGAGCAATTGCTCGATCGAGTGACTCAGCATATTGCTCGAATGACTCGAAGTCCGTCGAGCAAATGAGCTATCGAGTAATTGCTCGTTCGAGTGACTCCTCGAACGACTCTTCGACTCATTTCAGTATTTGAGGATACCTGTGGCCCGGCATTGTATTATTTGAGGATACCTATCGAGGATACCTTTTATAGGATACTTATCTGAGGATACTATTACCTATATCACAAGGCATACCTATCCCAAATATCCCTTATAAGCTAAAGAGCAAGAGAGCAATTGCTCCATGAGCAATTGCTCGATCGACTCGAAGCTCATCGAGCAAATGAGCCTAAGAGCAATTGCTCGATCGAGTGACTCGGTATATTGCTCGAACGACTCGAAGCTCATCGAGCAAATGAGCTATCGAGTAATTGCTCGTTCGAGTGACTCCTTGAACGACTCTTAGACTCATTTCAGAAAAAAGGGTGCCGAAGGCCATATGTTTTCCAAAAAGGGGTGTCGAAATGGGGGTGCCTTCTGGAGAATCCCTTTTTTGTCAAATGAGCTATCGAGTAATTGCTCGATCGAGTGACTCGACATGCTGCTCAAACGACTCAAATCCCATCGAGCAAATAAGCTAACGAGCAATTGCTCGTTCGAGTGACTCCTCGAACGACTCTTAGACTCATTTCAGAAAAAGGGATTCCATAGCCATAGCCGTTTTCGAAAAAGGGATTCTTAAAAAGGGATTCTGTAAAATGGGATTCCTATTCGAGTCCGTAAAATTTGGATTCCGTGTTTTAACATCGACACTCGAGGGTATTCCCCTTCCCTATTGGAAGAATTCAGTTTAATGGGTTGTATTCTCGAGTTAAAATTCAGATCACCTTCGTTATATTTTCATTAAGTTTAAAATTTATTAAGTTAAACTTTGTTCAGTTCAAAGGTGTTAACATTGGGATATAGTTAGGGGTTATACTTCATTCAGTTCAAGGGTGTTAATACCTTCATTTAGGTTATAGTTAAAAACTTTCTGGACTTCAAAGGGGTTTTAATTACATAAAGTTCATTCAGTTGAAAACTTTGTTCAGTTCAAAGGGTTCATTCAGGTTTGTTCAATTTAAGGGGGTTAACAATGGGTTATATTTAAGGGTTATAGTTCATTCAGTTGAAAACTTTGTTATGGTCAATTCACTTCGATAACTTAATTGGATCTTCGTTCACTTTGTTTTGTCCCCATCCATCTTGATTGTATTGGATCTTTGTTCACTACGACTTCATTCGAACAGGTGTCTTGTATCTGTTCATAATTTAGATCTGTTCAGTCTGTCCAACTAGTTCGATCAATCCGACTAGTTTGACATTCTTTCACTTTGTTATGTTTACTTCGTTGTTTTGTAGTGACTGGTCGTATCTGTTCAGAGTCTTGTAGTCATTGTTGAATTGGTTGTTATCAATCCCTTTCCATACCCTCGAGTGTCGATGTTAAAACACGGAATCCAAATTTTACGGACTCGAATAGGAATCCCATTTTACAGAATCCCTTTTTAAGAATCCCTTTTTCGAAAACGGCTATGGCTATGGAATCCCTTTTTCTGAAATGAGTCTAAGAGTCGTTCGAGGAGTCACTCGAATGAGCAATTGCTCGTTAGCTCATTTGCTCGATGGGATTCGAGTCGTTCGAGCAGCATGTCGAGTCACTCGATCGAGCAATTACTCGATAGCTCATTTGACAAAAAAGGGATTCTCCAGAAGGCACCCCAATTTCGGCACCCCTTTTTGGAAAATATATAACCTTCGGCACCCCTTTTTTCTGAAATGAGTCTAAGAGTCGTTCGAGGAGTCACTCGAACGAGCAATTACTCGATAGCTCATTTGCTCGATGAGCTTCGAGTCGTTCGAGCAATATACCGAGTCACTCGATCGAGCAATTGCTCTTAGGCTCATTTGCTCGATGAACTTCGAGTCGATCGAGCTATTGCTCATGGAGCAATTACTCTCTTGCTCTTTAGCTTATAAGGGATATTTGGGATAGGTATGCCTTGTGATATAGGTAATAGTATCCTCAGATAAGTATCCTATAAAAGGTATCCTCGATAGGTGTCCTCAAATAATACAATGCTGGGCCATAGGTATCCTCAAATACAGAAATGAGTCGAAGAGTCGTTCGAGGAGTCACTCGAACGAGCAATTACTCGATAGCTCATTTGCTCGACGGACTTCGAGTCATTCGAGCAATATGCCGAGTCACTCGATCGAGCAATTGCTCTAAGGCTCATTTGCTCGATGAGCTTCGAGTCGTTCGAGCAATGACTTATCAGTAACTGCTCGATAGCTTATTGGCTTTGGGAATGATATTGGCTTTGGAAATGATATTGGCTTTTGTTGTACAGAAGGGAGATAACTCTGCATACAGGTTATGGGAAATCAGGCAATCTGATTGGTTAGTTATAATTTATATAAATGATCTAGATAAACGAAACAACAAGAGTACACGGAGTAGGGTCAGAACTAACAAGAATAGACCAGAAATTGCTAAATATAGTAATAATAAGATAAACTGTTCCAAATAATAGGCTATTCTACGCTACTGGAGTATACTCTCGAACAAAGAAACATGGCCAGATAGACGTAAACTATTGCATATATAGATAGAAGCAGAGAATTCTGGGTAATGACCAAAGGAACGTGTCTTTTAATGGGAAAAACGTCATGGGATAGGGATCCAAAAAGGGAATCTGGGCGAATTCAAAGCCAGAACATTACTCCTGTTCAATCGAACGCACCCCGGTACCCCCTTAGTACTATAGCACTACGTGCTAAGTCAATAAAACCAATAACATGGGAAATCCGTATCAAATAAAGTCAATTTCGGAGATTTTGGGTGGATTTTGGTGATTTGGAGGGATTGTCGGGTTGTTTGTGGTAATTCTACGAATCGGGAAATTACTCTTCTACAAAGTAGCACATCCTCCGAACATACCCCTGTCTTGTTAGAAGGTTTTGGGACACACAGCAACCGCATGCTACCATAGAAACCAAGATGGCGGCTTCCAGTATACAAAATGGACGACGGAAACACGTATCACCCTAACAACACGCGCTGCGCATGCGCACTCACACCACGTATCACTATGGAGATGACGTCACAAGATGGCCGCTCACGCGGGTTACCGTGACAACTCAACATGACGTCACCAGGTCACATGACATGACGTCACTTCCGGGGTCCCCTGCGGGGTCCCCCCAATGAGGCCCGTTTCCTCGCTCTCCGACTACTAGCGCTTGCCTGTTTTTGCCGTTACGTTGGATAAAGGGTTAACTTATCAAGAGTTCATACAGATTAGAAATTGGAATCACAAATGACCCGTGTTAAACCAAACGATCGTGTGAATGCTCAGGAAGGTTAATTCTTGCACAAAAATATATTTTGTTGTCCAACGTGTTATTTTGTTACAGAACAGGACAGAAATGACCGATGTCCGCAACAGTAGCCAAATGTACCCCCAAACCCGAGTTCTACTTTAGTTTCATTTTAAAAAAGACGAAATTTAAACAGAGCGACTATATTTATTTTTCGATCCTAGGACTTTTTCCATCCTCCAAATATAATGATGCCTGCACACAGACACTGTACAAAACAATTAATTTTCAGAGCTCATAATTTCCGATATCTGATGTGAAACGCGATCCTTTAAGTTTTGACAGTTCAGATAGACATTTTCCGGAATAAAATGACTCAACATCGATTTTACAGGTCGCAAGCCGAAATCTCAAGACTGGTTCTCTGAAAAAATGCCCGTTTCTCAGTAAAATCCTTTCAACCGTTCAAATAATTGATTATTTATTTCAATTAGCGATTAAGTACAGTGAATTCTTTTTCACATCCGGGTGTGTAATGCAGAACCACATTTATGTTTGAATGGGTTAACGGTTACTGGACTCAGGCGAGTGGAGCTGTGATACCACTCGAATCTAACGGCTCTCTTGGTATCTACGCACCACTCGCTCTTGCCCAGTAAATGTAAACCTATTCAAACATAAGTGTGGTTCTGTATAATTATGTATACTACAACAAACTTGGATTAAGCGAATGAAAATTTAATTGAGTTTTTTTTTTTGCTTCCCCTTATTTCGTGTGTTGTGTTTTTTTTCGTTTTTTTGTGGACATGGACGGTAAGTTTGCTAGTTTGTCAAGGGTGATGAATCAACGGTAAGTACAGTGAGTATTGGGGTGCAAACGAAAGAGGCAGTTGGCATCAGTTAGAGGGTACTGGGTGGCTTAGAGGTAGAGGAGTGTGGGGAGTGTGGAATGGTGTACCACGATGGTCGTACGATGGATTGGCAGGTGGGTTGGTGGGTGGGTGGGGATAGGGGTCGGGGGGGGGCTGTGATTACTGCAAGAGAGTCTGAGGTTGTTGGAGGCGTATGTAAAGATCGATGGGGAGATGGAATAGTTGAGGGGGGGGGGGGAAGAGATAAGGCGGGATTACTGATGGTTACCCCAATGAAGGTAGCATTTGATGGTGGATGGAAGGTGGTTGGTAGCTTAAAGAGATGGGTAGGTGGAAAGAAGATAACTTTTGATGTCGAGGATGTGGGGCTAGTTAACAGGAAGGTTCATAGAGAAGAGAAGTCTCAATGGGGATGGGGGTAAGAAGACTAAACGGTCTTTAGGGTGGAGGTCTACGCGTAAAGAGGAGGAGGTGTCAGCAAGATGAAAGGGAAGGAGGGAAGATGATAGGGTGTAGCTCGAAACATAGATTCAGTGTGTTGGGTGGCGGGTAGTTCTGATGGTCCGGGGGAGGTGGTCGGCGAATGAAAGGAGATGCAGTCGGGTGGTGTAATTCAATCTAGGAAAGGATGGAATAACAAACGATCGCAGGGTATGGTGGTTAAGCGAAAGCTGGTGGTAGCAGTATAGCTACAGTTAAAACTGGAAGTCCTGTCACGAATTGTGCGCTTATCTGGGCTCAATTGCGCGTAGGAATTGCGCGCAATTGCCATATCGAATGGCACCCAAAGCATGGCAGGTTTTCCTTGTTACCCATAGCAAACACAAGCAATGTTCCTGCCAATGGACCTCCGGGTTACCCGGAGGTCCATTGGCTGAAACTTTGCTTGTGCACAGGCCGTATGTGCAGAATTTGATAGCCTTACCATCGTCATAACGCGTAGAGTAACGCGCAAATCGAAGTGCTATTTGTTCGCATTTCAGGGCAGGACTTCTGGTTTTAACTGTAGATGGGGGGGGGGGGGGGAGGGGTTGTGGTCCGGATAGTCTGAACCGAATTAACCTTTGTTTCTCCAGATGGTCATAGGGGAGATATTAGGGATGGAGTGGATGGTACTGTTAAAGGTCAGACCCAGTGGTGAAGTGGTGGTGGTGCGTGTGGGCACAAATAATGCCAAGGAAATGAGGCCCGTTCAACTTATCGATAGTTACAGGGACTTGATCATCAAGTTACATAGTAGGAATGCGACTGTAGTAGTGTTAGGGCTTATTCTAGTGATGAGTGATGGGAGTGAACGGTGTTCAAGAAATATTGGTGTAAACGAGGAATTAGAGTATTATTGCGAGGATATTGAGATACCCTTTATTGACAGTCCAGGGATATTCTGCGAGTAAGCGAGATTTGTATGGAAGGAATGGTCTCCATTCAAGTCCAATGGATATGGAAGCTTTGGGTAGGAACATGCGGCTGTTACTGGAACCTTTTTGGGCACAAGGTAGGGAGGGTGGGAAAGGTCTGGGTACAAAAGCAATATCTAAACTCTGGAGTGAAAAGTAAAAGGAGGGATAAAAAGGAGGCCCCAAAAAGAGATGAGAATAATAATTCAGGGAGATTAAACGTTTTCAAAATGGGATACAGCAACATGCAGGGTCTCTGTAGAAAAATAAGCGAAATTACGACCATGGTGGAGGATGAGAATCTTGATTTAATAGGCCGTAATAAGGCATTGATCAGACAGGATGAAAGCGCTGATTATTTCAAGGGGTATGTGTGAATTGAAATGGGGCGATCATAAGGTCAGAAAAGGAAAGAAGGTGGGGGGGGGGGGGGGGGGCTAGGTACGAGGAGTTAGACCTCGTGAGGATGACAGCCTTTTCAAAGGTAACTACAATGAATCAAGTAGAAAGCATAATATTATGCGCAAAGATAAGATGAACAACAGAAGTGTCGAAGTTGGGGTTGTAAATTTGGCAGTTGAAGGAAGTCAGCCTGAGTGGAACGATGGAATAAATACGACACTCGGATCCAATGCTACAGAACTGGAAAATATGGGGCTCCATGTTGTATTAATGGGGGATTTGTTTGGACACAATGGGGGGGGGGGGCACAGTGGGTGGGGACAAGAAAATCAATGTTAAGGGGAGGAAACTCTTAGGGTTGCAAAATGGACATGGGAAAAAGAACGACAGAGATACAATAATCGAATATGTACTCACTGATCTAGAGCTGTGGAGGAAGGTCATAAACGTGCAAATAGACAACAAAGAAAGTTCGGAGGTAAGCAGTGACTACAACCTGATAACAGTAAGCGATGGGAACAATAGAATACCAAAGGAATGGGCGGTGTTTAAGGACATTTGGAAACTGTGAAAAGATGCAGACTGGTAGCACCTTCAAGAGAATTTAAATTCAAATGATTAAAAAGAAAATGTGTCAACCAGAGATATTATTCAGGAATTGGTCGATTCAATAATGAGAAGTCTAAAAGATGATGAGATAGAAAACATCTAAAAAATCCAAATAACTATATGTGGAGGCAAGAACAAAGCTGAATGTAACCAAAGTCAGAAAAGGAAGCGCGAAGTGGTAAGCTCATTAAAACCATAAGAAAAACAGGGGGTGGGTTGGTCAAATTCCAATATATTCTGGAAAAAGATAAATAAAACGAACAAAAGCAATACCACACAGAGTATTGAGGTTGATGGAAAAGCACTGACGAGCGGCAATATAGAAGTAGAAATGGTCAACAAACATTTGGAGAGTGTAAATGATACGGGCGTGTGTGCGGGGAGGGGGTGGGGGGATTCCTTCTAGAATATCCGACTTAGTTTGCAGTGAAATTGAGGTAGGGGAAAGCAGTCACCAAGTTAAAGAATGGCAAAGCAGTAGGTACTGACAAAATTCTAAATGTGTTTTTAAAAAGAGGAGAGAGTACACAATATGAGCATCTTGCAGCATGGCTATCAGAAAGCAAGAGATCCACATTGAGCGGAAGGAAAATCGAGTCGGGTAGCCTTTATTCATATAAAAGTAGACAGGGAAGTTGTAGGTAATTTTAGAGGGTTATCCGTATACCCTTTACCCAAGGAATCGGCCGCATCCGTCCGCGTAATATGCAAATTCAGCAGTTGAAAAAATATTATTTTTTCTAAAAGTTTCAACAAAACCATATCATGTGACCCCTCGTTGGAACGAGCTCGTTCCAACGAGGGGTCACATGATATGGTTTTGTTGAAATTTTTTGAAAAATTTGAAAAAATGATATTTAAAATAATAAATTTTGATATCGTCTGCGTTGGGTAAAGGGTTAATAGCAATATTGTGGAGTTATTCTACAAGATTCTCTATGGTAGGCTTGCCTTAGTTGTGGAAGCGGAAGGAAAGTCAAAAATAGGTTCCAGAAATGAAGAAGGGCCGCTGACCACTTATTTACTCTTTCGCAACTGAATCAACAAACCGTCAACAGGAAAAAGATATTTGTGGCCTTCCTAGATGTGAAAAAAAATGATTTGGAGGAAGTTTTGAAGGAATCATGAAAGCATTGTACAGGAATGTACAGCGTGGATTCAACCTGTGAAACATCAAACAAAAAGTGTCCCAATGAAGATTGCCTTTAAGCAGGGAAGTGGGGTGTGGGGGAAATATCCTGTCCCTGATTCTGTCTGCATTGTGTATAACCGAAAATGACAAACACAGATGGGAACAAAGTTAGAGAGAAAAAATCAAAGGGTTATTCTTTGCAGATGATATGATTTTATTGGCCGAGAGCGAAGAGGGACTAAACGACTATAAGAAAGCTGGGAATAAAAATGGCGATTTGAATTGAATGAAAACAAGAGTAAGATAATACCCGTGGGCCGCATTGTAGACCAGTCCCGAAGTTGGAGGGTGAGTAAATTTTCTATTGGTGAAGGGAAAAAACAAGGATATAACATTGTGGGAAACAGGGGAATATGGATACGGCGAACGTATGTGTCACAGGTGGACGTATAATCAGAAACCAAACCAACAAACTTAACACAAAAGGGGAAAAGAATACTCAATCAGTTAATAAGTCTGGGAAGAAACAGCTTTAACAAGACGTTCGTTGGAAAACAACTATTTAGGAGAGGGTGGATTACCAAGTATAACTTATGGAACGCGTGTGACCGCTTTGAAACAAAGTGTAGTGTGGAACTTGGAGATTCTGTAAAATGATGTGGGTCAGTAGATAAGCGGGTCATGTAACGCAGCCGCACTGGAAGCGGTCAGAGGGGATGGTTGGATGTCTGCTAAAGAGAGAATAGATGCGGAAAAACTATGTTACTTGAATTACACAGTAAACCTTCCAAACAGCACTTGGTGTAAGGCGACATTTAACTAGGTATTGGGTTTCCACATTCATACAGGATGAACAAGGCAGGTTACGGAGATAATGGGTAATTATTCCAATGAGACTGGAAATCTAGAAGGGAGGGTTAAACAGGGGTAGGTTTTATCAGTTGAAGGGTACATGGTATTTGCATTGCAAAATTGTGAGCTGGAGTTAGGGCCAGGAGCTCTATGGACGGGCTATACAAAAAAAATACCCAGACTGATGACTAGTACCTCGATGGATCGTTTGGGAATCTTTGTTGCTCAAAGTAATATCAAAGTCACCCGAGTTGAAGGGTAAAATCGAGAAAAGCGAGGACAGAAGGTTCCAAATGTACATCTTAGGGGCATTGCTGACCCTGGGATATTTCGTTTTAGAATGCCCAAAATATTTGCCTATAAGAATGAGATTCCTTGAAAACCAAATGGAAGAATGAGATGAAAACCAAAGAGATGAATGGATGAGGGGTGACACGGGGGAAAGAGTATTTAATTTTATCACAGCTGGGGAAACTGAAAAAGCGCCAGTAGCGGAAATAATAGTACAGTATGTACGGGAATGTTGGGGGATGAGGAGGGCTGGTGAGGGAGGAGTGCCTGGGCGGGTAACGAATTGATGTAAAATGCTCCCTCCTTAGCAGACCGCCAGAAATTAGCGGAAAGCTAAAAAATTATTATTATTACTGTTCAGAAAGTTGATAAAATATTTTTTATGGGTGTTGCAAAAAGGGAATAACAGTGGTGGGATACAAGAATGTTGGAGAAAATAGCGGTTTGCTATTTACTATTGAAAGGAGAATGAAATATTAAAAAGAATATATCCAAATAACAGGATGTAAAAGAATAAAAAACCTCTCCAGGATGAATTATGAAGAAACACAAACTATAAAACATTTAGTATGAGATTTCATATCAAATTTGAGATAAATATTCCGGAAACACAAGTGGGAGGTCTAACAAGATGCGGAAGTGGATTTTTATAATTTTTGACTTTTGTGACACCACCCCCAACAAAAAAAAAATATAATGAACGAAACAAGAACCCCCCCCCCCCATTCACCCCCCCCCCCCCCCAAAAAAAAAAAACCCACCCTTTTGATCGTCCCGCAAATAGACTGGAACACAGACAGAGAACAAGGTCTCTGTATTGTCAAAATCAAACTTAAACACCTTACATTGTTCAGCTGTTATGGCAGTCTTCTCACACCTTCTGAATATAATGATAAATGTGACAGGAAAGCATCGTCATATACTCATCAGCGGATTGGTGAGAGTTCAGAGAGTTCAGAGTCATCGATGTCGTATGTCCACTTTTACAAACGTAAACACAAAACATAAACTGACCCCTAATGAGAGCATTCACGTTCATTTGCTGATGTAAAAATGGATTTCGTAGATATTTCAAATTGATACCCGGCGGCATTATATGTTCCTGTGAAGGATGGTTCCGGGAAAGAAGATTACAATTCATGTAGAAAGGATTTTTGCGGTAGATACTTATTACCCTACACCCACACTAGTCTGGCGTGCTAAGAGTTGGGGGTGTCCCACGCTGAATAAGGTTGAAATATATCTACAGGAAATATACTGAATCCCAAAAGAAAGTATAAAAGAAACAAATGTGACAAAATAGCATAAAGGATGAAATATAATAGTTCTAATGTTGCTTGTTTGTGGACAAGAAGTCGTGCAAAGAGTTTAATGACATTTTGTTGTCAACCCAACCGTATATAATTTTGCTACGGATTTCAAAATAGCACGTGCTACCCGTGAATGTCAAATTGATTGGGTGACCGACGATATTTTAAAAAATGCTAAGGTTGATCGAAAATCAGAGGTTGCGTGCCATTGGTATACACGAGGCTGGGATACCTCAAGATGAGCTCGCTGCGGAATTCGGAGTCACTGTGGCCACTATTTATCGTCTTATTGGAAAGTAAGCAACCACTGGATCTACTACCGACCGATCGCATTCAGGTCGACCAAGAATTACGAACCCTGCACAAGACTGACACTTTTGGACGTCTCACTTGCGGGATCGCTTACTTCCGGCGAGGAGGACAGCTGCAATTACTCCTGGTTGAACTAACAATAGAACCAGTGCACAAACTGTCCGCAACAGACTTACTGAAAACGGCATCCCAAGTTGGCGTCAATACCACGGATCAATCCTTACCCAACGTAATCTAAACGTCAGAATGGAATGGGAACGTCAGCGTGTCCACTGGACTCAGCAGCGTTGGAGCACAGTTCTTTTTAGTGATGAATCACGATTTTGTGTACGGTACGCTGATGGTAGGTCAAGAGTGTACCTCCGACGAGGAGAACAGTTTTCTGATGCTTGCGTGTGGGAATGGGAGCGTTTCGCCAGGGGTAGTGTAATGGTTCGGTCAGGAATTTCCTTGCACCATTGAACGCAGTTGATCATCATCGATGGTAATCTGAATGGACAGCGATATAGGGACGAAATTATTTTCGCTGTTGTTGTCCCGTTGTTCAACGCTAACGTTATTCCAACAAGACAATGCCCGATGTCACGTGGCGCGTATCTGTCTTGACTTTTTTGAGGAGCAAAGCATCGAACTTCTCCACTTGCCCCAACTTTCGCCCGATTTGTCGCCAATCGAGCATCTTTGGGATCACATCGACCGTCGGGTACGACTTCATGATCTTCAGTCGTTAAATGATTTACGTAATGTTCTAAGGCACGAGTGGAACACAATACCACAGGGTGACATCCAGAGACTTATCAGGTCCATTCGCCGTCGATGTCTTGCCATCCAAGAGGCAAACGGTGGACATACACACTATTGACTGCATGTGTGAACTTTTCAGTTCACCCCATGTCTGAATTGCGACGTCCTGATTTTACGCTGGCAACAGTGAGAACATAAAATTATGCAAATTCATACAGCTAGACTAAAAATATGAATTTACAATAATTTGTTTGGGATTAAAGTCGATACTACTAAAACAATTGATCCTCAAAGTTTGTGATACTTTCTTTTCTGACTCAGTATATAAACAAAGTCCTCTATATCATAAATACACTATGTACATGTACATTTAACCCTTTGAACTCTAGTGGCATCGCCCATGTCTGTTCAATGACAATAATTGGACGAGTCCACACTGATTATGTGGGGATAGACCAATTAATATTTCCGACGTGCAGCCTTGGGGCTAACGTTGAAAATATTGTTTGGTCTACCCCACACATTCGCTGAGCGGCAATCCTACTTACTGGAATTATGACGAATCATGTTCCTGGACAATAAAGTGGTCTTTCGAGTTCAAAGAGTTAAGAAATTTATCTAGCATGTGAAAATATAAAAACAACTTTTGCATTTTACAAGTTAATAGCATAAACTGAATAAGCAAACATTCCACCACACATCTGTGTTGCATCAGCGGGGCACACACGATTGCAGCTCGTGTCTGGGTACTTCCGATACTTCCCGTAACTATCACTACAAGTACAATAGTTTGTGAACTCTAACCCACAGTATTTGTATCCTGAAAGTAGATATAAAAACAATCTGAGATTTGGATATCTACTCTAATCACAACCTTGCATATGAAAAACTATAGTGAAAAACATTTTCAACAATTTTGACATTTCAAATGAATTTAAGAACTTCCCCCCCCCCCCCCCTTTCTGTAACTGGTCATATAGTCAAAACTGACATAAAATAAACTACGAAATACTATATTTGGACATTTGTGAGTAAATGGGAATGCAAACGTTCCCATTTTGATGACAGCATTCAACCAAGATCTCCGAAATTCCCCAAATAAGACCTTAACACGTTCCATCTCACATTTCTGAATTGTAGCAATTAATGCATAACTATCATCCACAAAATGGACATACCAAGGCTTCCTAATCGACATTGCTAGTGGTACCTGTATCTGCAGTACTTTGGACACTCTGGCTTTACAAGTTCCAATACCGAGTGTATCGGTACAGTCTCACACATGGCCAACGCACTAGGGTTTTATTGGTTTCTGCACAAAGTTCAAACCAACACTTGACATTACGACTTTATAGCGTGGGGTTATGACGAATCACGGAATCAGGATTATGACGTATAACAGGGTTTCCAGAAATGACATGCCAGAACTCTCTTCAAATGCAAATATTCTGTAACTTAGTTATCTAACCCATGACATGTATTACATTTCCCAAATCCATTAAAAACATTTTTGAGTGAATGGGATTCAAACTTTCAAATTTTGATGATAGCGTTCAACCGAGATCTCTGAACCCCCCCCCCCCCCCCCCCCCACACACACACACCCGCAAATAAGACCATAGCACTTTCCATCTCACATTTCTAAATAGTAGCATTTAATGCATAACTATCGTCTACAAAATGGAAATACCAAAGCTTCCAAATCGATATCGCTAGTTGTACCGTATCTGCAGTACTTTGATCCCTCTGGAGTTACAAGTTCCAATACCGAGTGTATCGGTACAGTCTCACACTTGGACAACGCACTAGGGTTTTAAGTGGTTTCTGCACAGAGTTCATATCAACACTTGACATTACGACTTTAAAGCGTGGGGTGATGGTTGCTCTCTTTAGATATAAAAGGACAAAGAGCTTAATTGACGGGTGACACACGGACATGACACCAATTATCAAAACGAAAGAAAAGACACCATGACTGCAATTCTGTGGTGATAAATAACAACCAGGCTCTTCATAATTGCATTCTATCATGAAGACAGTGATCCGTGTTTAAGAAATGTAGTGCTCTAACTTAATATGTGTTCGAAATGTGAAGTAAATTCAAAAAGCTGCGAAATTAGGCTACATCAACAAATTTCTCAAAATTTTCACTTATTTCCTTGCAGTTGTGCTAAGATATCATTTGATGAATGTTAGCTATCACTAACAATTACACACAAACCAGACATAATGATAAGTTGTTTTCAAAAATGGTGTATTTGGAACTCAAACACATGTAAAGAACCTCTTGGTTCAAGAGTTGACACTGACGGCAAAATGCTATTAAGGTTCCACTCCACAGATATCCAAACATTTCCAGAAATGACATGCCATACTCTCTCTTCAAATGCAATCCTCTGTTACTTGGTTGTCTAACCCATAGCATGTATTACATTTCCCAAATCCATTAAAAACACACAACACTATCTGATTAGGTAGAAATAAAAAAATCTGATTGTGGATGAAACAATGTTTCTAAAATGCCCCCAAAAATGTATGGGTTTCCATTTCATTTTTTAGTTACATGTCTGGTAACAAACCCGTGTAAAAATGGCATTTTAAAACATAGCCAATTTTTTTAAGCCACTGTTTCCCATAATTCATCTGCTAATTTACCCCTATGCATCAAACTCCAACTTTGGGACCAAAACTTCAAATTCTCTTTTCCAGCAAATAGTCTAATGTAATCATATTTCTGATATCAAAAATATATTTCCAATTTATATGGCATTAGTTTCAATATATGCATTATATTTAGAATTTTTCCCCTGTGGAATAGTGTAAAACAGTAGAGCGGTACCTTGATTTACGACTTCATAACGTGGGGTTATGGCGGAATCTGTTGTTCTTTCCGCCCATTATTGGGTATATTGTCCCCAACTAGTCAATTATTGGTAAGTTCTGACAATTAGTGTATCGGTCAACGTCCAGTACGTTGCAAAATCTGCCCATTATTTCAAGAAAAGACTATTTCCTTTTCAGCTGATTGGAGTGTTATATATAATACAATTTACTTTTAATATCAGAGTTTTGGTGATCGAATTGGCGGCCATAAGCCTTCAATTTTCAGAAAGTGTGAATTTAGTGAATTATGCAATCAACAATTGTGTCATGTATCCGTGCGCGCAAATGAAGACGCTTTGTCGTGGGTGTAATGGGGACTTCATTGTTTTTTGTCTTTTTAACCCTTTACCTAATCTGAAAAGCAGACGACACTCGCAAAAACAATTTTTGAATAGCTATTATTTTCATTTTTTGTCTCAAAAACATAGGTTATGACCCCTCATTGGAACGAGCTTGAAATGAAAATTAATTGACGATTTTCGAGAATAGCGCTGGCCGGTTTTGGCCGTTACGTTAGGTAAAGAGTTAAATAATATAATTATCGTTAATAATGAAAAGTAATAAACAGAGTAATCGCTTGACTGGACTGGTTACGTGAAAAAATTCATTAGAGGCGAGGTACTATATCGCGCACTCGTGTTTGTACAACGCACCTCACCACTCATGAATTATTTCACGAAACCAGTCCAGTCAAGCGATTACTCTCTATTTTTTCACTTTTCACTTCTGGTTGAAAGTTTCTACCTTTGGTGGAAAAGTTGTCAACCTTATGGAAAATGTTCCTTTAGGGTTGAAAGTGTCCACCTATTGAGAATACTTTTCACTCCAGTAGAAAAGTTTAAGCCTCGTGTGGAAAATGTTCATCCTGGTTGAATAATCTGCAAATTTTGTGGACAATATCATCCCAAGAGAAAGTTTCGCAGCAAGACGAAAGTTTTCGAAATCGAAAAGATTTTCAATTTGAGTGAAAAGTTTCGATTGAAGGTGAAAATTTTCACACTGGAGTATGGTCGAGAATAAAGTTTTAGCAATTTTGGATATTTTAGTCCCAAACAAAGTGTGGTGATGCCAAACCGCTGCTGTGAGGTTAAGGGTATGTTTTCGCTGTCTGGTTCGCAGTTAAAACAGTATATACTTTAACGCTCGCGTCCCCAAATCTCTCTTGTAACTAATGGTTTATATGAGTTTTACAGATTTAAAAGAAACATTGCCTTTGGTGATTCTGAATGTTTTCACATTCAAGAGTTTGAAGCCTGAAGGAAAAACAAACTTTTGCCACATATCGATACATAGACACTATTAGACAGAACGACACGCGCGTGTGAATGTGTCAATCGATATGGCACGATTGTCAGCGTGGAAGGATAGAACGAGAGGCCGCAGGCCATATCGATTAACCCATTCACACACGCATGCCGTTCTGTGTTTATTACACGCCTTCTCGTCTATAAAAGCGATTATTAGAAGGACACTGAGCAATTCATTTGACAACTATCAACAAAAAGAACACATTTTATCGCAAACCGAATTTGCTAGGGGAACCCGTGTTTCACTTTCGTCACCTGAGTTCCACATAGGGCACATCGGAAGTCTGGAGACGATTTTTAGCTATCGTTAGCGATTCAAATTGTAATTGCGGTGCACGATTTGTAGAAAATTTCAGTGAAAATTCGCTTTTTTTATAAAAATAGTCCGTCAACGATTTCCGTTCCGCGCTTATGCGAGGAATATATTTTTATTTTCCGCATGGCTTAGTGTTGCTGTGGAAGGGGATTTCATAGGACAGGCGTGTAATACAAAAATAGTTTTGACAAATCAAATCAGTATTGGTAATAGCATATTTAGTGGCAAAGCAAGACCTTACGATTACCAAGCAGTGATGCTTCGCATGGAAAAAATTATCTCCGAAATTAAAGGTCTCGAACCCCATCTTACGAAAGAATGTCTCCTCAGTTGATACTATCAAGTTATGAAAAATGCATGTCCAGAAGACGAAATCTTTTCAATTCTGACTGAGAAGCAACTGGCAATTATCTCAAGAGTGAACAAATGATTGATCACGAAAGAAATCCTACAGAACTCGGAAGTTCAGACAAAATCCTCGATAGTTGAAGACGTTATATCCGTGCCACTGATTCAGTTAATGGTCAAGCTGAATGACATGCGTTACCTGTTGATGACGCTTCACACAACTTAACGGCCAAATCCAGGCCACCATTATTCACAACATTCACCATTTATTTTTTATTATTTTTTTCTTTGTTGTCTCAAAAAGATAGCTTAGCTCGTTGCGCTCGTTTCAATGAGGGGCCATAAGCTATGTTTTGTACGTAAAAAATATTTATTCGAAAATTTTGTATGCAAGTGCCGTCTGCTTTTCGTGTCAGGTAAAAATGTGTTAAGAACAGATTAATTGAACAATTAAATTTAATACCCTGGTCTTATTTGGTCAACATGAAAAATGTATCTAATTAAATGTTGCATCTTATTAACCTGATAATCTACAGTTAAAACTAGAAATCCTGTCATGAAATGCGCACAAATAGCACGTTGGTATGCGCGTTAATGTACGCGTTATGGCCCATGTAAAGCTATCAAATTCTGTACATATGGCCTGTGCACAAGCAATGTTTCAGCCAATGGACCTCCGGGTAACCCGGAGGTCCATTGGCAGGAACATTGCATGTGTTTGCTATGAGCAACCAAGAGAACCTGCCGTGCTTTAGATGCCATTCGATATGGCAATTGCGCGCTATTCCAACGCGCAATTAAGCCTAGATAAGCGCACTATTCGTGACAGGACTTCTAGTTTCAACTGTATAATGTTTTATTAAAGAAAGAAACAAAATCTCATTACATTGACATACAGTTGCCATTCCTGAAGGAGAGGCCTGCAGGTCAAATTTGTCCAAACACACTTTCTTACAACTTTTCACACAGTCATCGGGTTTGAGAGTTTCGTGAAAATCAGTTATAATTGATTATATCATTGTACCTTGAGTACTATTAAAACTATATTTGTTGATTGTTTTATCATCGATCGAGCTCTTAATTGCTTCAATGGGTCTTCTTCACAAGACAAAGGGATGTTTTGGTTCCGAAGCTATGGCTAACGGAGATATTTTCGTGCCAAAACAATTTTTAGTGAGCCTGAGTCAATTGCCATCTGAACGCGGGCCACCTTTTAAAACATTTTCATAAGGTGATCAATTTTCACCCGAACATTAGACTTTCCACCCAGGTTGAATATTTCTTGACCAATGCGAAACCTTTCCACTCGAAGTGAAAACTTTCTGCTCGTGGAAAATAACTTTCCATCTGAAAAGTAAAAAAAAAAAAAAAACTTTCCACCCGAAAAATAAAAAAAAAATAAAGTAAAAAAGTAGAAAACAAAAGACCATAACAATGGTGTTAGGAGATATAGTCTTCCCCCAAAGCTGTGCACCAATGCTCCCTTAGTCGCCACCTTGTGCCCGTGTTGAGCAGAAGTATTTGGCTGTTGGGATTTGCCCCCCCCCCCCCCCCTGCAAAGATTGATTGTTCAGTCGACGGAAACTGTGCCTGTGACTTCAATGTGCATTGAAAAAGAGAAGACAAACACACTTCCGTGGAACGCTGTAGACGAGTACTTCTACTTCTACTTCTACCGGATAGTAGCCACCATCAATATTTTGATTATTCTGCTACTTTTTGGCAGGGATGCGCATCTTCTCTCCTCACACACCATCTCTCTCTCTTTCTCTTTTTTTCTTATTTTTGAATTTGTATATTTTTGGTTGTCTTTTTTTTTTGTTGCACTGAGGGGTTAATACTCTTATTCTCTGTTCCTGCATTCCAAATATTAGGTACCGGTTCTGCCCATGTTCTATTTCTTATTTCCGAGAACAGAATAGCTCAGCCGCCACCTTGTATCACAGTTGTTGTTAGAACCTAAGATTATACATGCAATTTTGTTTCCCACCTCCGCATTCGGACATTACTTCAAATTAGAAATTAAACACAGGTACGCCTTTGATAGAAGGCATGACATGCCCCCAACTAACTTATCCGTCCACCAGTTACGAGAATGTTTGCATCTTTTGTTTCCATACCACAACTGATAAGTCCTAAACCTTACGTCTACCTACGATGACGAACGTCTTTGTTTACATGGTCTTGAGATACATCTAGCAAGTTCTCGAGTAAACCAAGCACACGGGGGAAAGGCGTTCATACAGTATTCAGTATTCAACATTTATTTAGTAATAAATGTACCTTAATAGCATACAATAAATTTGAAAGCATATGCGAGTTACAAATAGTGATACAAATTATAAACAATATGTATTGATTATGTGGTACAAAAATTACAAGGAGAGGGCATAGCCAGATTGGCTGTCTACCTGCCATCTCCTTAATACAAGTCGGATTTATCTCTTGGAGATCTGCAGATCACAAACAAATACCCGTATGTGCCTATGGGCTAGGGCACATTGTGTCACATTGTGCCTTTTCACATAAGCACATATCGGCACATAAATCATGTGCCTATGTGCTAGGGCACATTGTGTCACATTGTGCTTTTTCACATAAGCACATATGACAAAAAGGGGTGCCGATGGCCATATGTTTTTCAAAAAAGGGAAGCCGAAATTGGGGTGCCCGGGGATATTGCCATTGGATATAGATGTGATGAGAATCTGATACAACTTCGTTGTAATAAGGGGAGATAACTCTATACGATTAAGTACAGGTTATGGGAAATCAAGCAATCTGATTGGTTCGTTATAATTTATATAAATGATCTAGATAAATGAAACAACAAGACACGGAATAGGGTCAGAAGTTACAAGAATAGCCCAGAAATTGCTAAATATAGTAATAATAAGGTAAACTGTCCCAACTAATAGGCTCTTCTACGTTACTGGAGTATACTCTAGAACAAAGGAACATGGTAGGATAGACGAAAACTATTGCATATATAGATAGAAGCAGAGAATTATATTCTGGGTAATGACCAAAGGAACGTGTCATTTAATGGGAAAAACGTCATGGGATAGGGATTCAAAAAGGGATTCTAGGAGAATTCTCAGCCAGAAAATTACTCCTGTTCAATCGAACGCACCCCTTATACCCCCTTAGTACTATAGCACTACGTGCTAAGCCGATAAATTGGGGAAATAAAGTCAATTTCGGTGATTTTGGCTGGATTTTGGTGATTTGGAAGGATTGTCGGGTTGTTTGTGGTAATCAGATTTACTCTTCTACAAAGGAACACACCCCGAACACCCCCTGTCTTGTTAGAAGCCATTGGTAACATAGCAATCACGTGCTACCATAGAAACCAAGATGGCGGCCTCCAGTATACAAAATGGACGACGGAAACACGTATCACCCTAACAATACGCGCTGCGCATGCGCACTCGCAACACGTATCACTATGGAGATGACGTCACAATATGGCCGCTCATGCGGGTTACCATGACAACACCACATGGCGCCACTAAGTCACGTGACTATGACGGTCACATGAGATCCGGCAATGCAATCCGGCAACTGAGGCCCCAAAACCACATTACATACTATTGACGTTCCAAATCGTCTTGGAGCTTTTTCTTCTATTTATTTTATAAAGGGGTTGCTGCGCGTCTTTCGACATCGTAACTACAAGCTGTGTAGCACACAAAACATCACCCTGATCTCCCAGTACAATGCTACATTGGCTTTCCTGTACCTACATGTAACCCACAACTACCAACCCACATTCGAGCATATTACTAAAAATATAAACATACTGACATTTAATATCTCATAGCACATTAAAATATTCGATTTTCGGTACAACAAACGTCCATTTGATCTCAAAACCGCCATGCACAATATAACAACTGGCACTGACTTCAGCGACGCCAATGGACATGGACGCTCAATCAGGTTCCATGGCGTGACCAATATTATAATTCGCCTAACGATTGCGCTACCAGAGCCCCCAACCACGATCAAGCAAGAATGAATCTAACTCCTAATAGCCACCGCCAAGGCATTCATAAACTGAGCACAATCGACAGGACAGAACTAATAATATAAGACTGACATATTTTCCAAATGATGCCACTCATGTCCCAGAGTAGAAATTTCCATTCCAATTATGCGAATTATCGACTCTACAGCGAATCACTTCAGCACAACATGACAATTCATCTCTTTCCATACTTTTGTCACCGACCCGGAATAGGACCCATCGCGGCAAGCTCACGTTTGATCTACCGTGAGATACAATTTTACCTGAAGAAATAACTTAATAAGCACCTCAACAGATGATCAACGTCATCTTGCTGCCAGTGTTGTTTCGGTGTCTGTGTCTAAAACGTATTTTCATTATATTTCCACCGTTAATATCCGCTTCTGTATGGGAAATGTTAAAAACAAGGTTGAAAAGAGAAGGTAAACACAAAACCGTAAAATTGGCACCGCTGACATGGGAGGTAACATTTTAATTCCAAAATGGAGGTTGAGAATTTCAAATGACTGGAAAACGTCGTTTGAAGTCTCATAGATGTGTGATTGGTATATGCGAGCTACTGGAATCGCAACGATAGAGTTTTTTTTAAAAATGAAACATGACAAAACAGCCTGTATTTTGAAGTGACATAAAAAGTCAAAATGGCGATAAATCGGAAAGCTGGAACAGGCATCTTCATTTTTGGAGCTTTATAACATACCAAAATTTCATAAAAATCTGACGTATTTTCATTTTTGACCCTATGACCACTTATGGCGTCACATCAGAGTTCGGTCATAACGGGTTGGAATTTCCTAGTGCAATGGGGTGGGGCGCAAAAAAATGCCGGGATACAAGGTTCGGGTGGGTGGGTCTGAGCCCCAAAGTTTAGTTTTTGACGGTGTCATGCAATTTTTTGCCAAGTATCATTTTACAAACAAGTAATTACAAGCAAAGTGAATTCAAGCGCTTAGATTCATAACTTAGAACAGAATAGAGCATTGATAATGTGTTGGGGGCTCCATATTAGAATTTTTCCCCATGTTTTACACTTCATTAGGGGGTGGGCCCTGTTCTGGGTCTGGCATTGGCAAAAATTTGCAAAACAAAAAAAGTGATTCCCAGATATTTGGTCATGATTTTCACTCCTTCATATTTCTACTAAGGCAGTCTGCCTCTTATTAGTGCTTTGTAGCTCCTACATGTATTATTCGATTCTTCTGTAAGCCCCAGGGTGCCTCATGCCATTGGTCTAGTGTGCTTCCATGTATGGAATAATTGGAAAGATTGATAGAGGAAAAATCTTGATTGTGGAAAACGTGTATAATTTCAAGGTAGATGTGATTCTAGTGACACTAACATAAAAAAATCAATAAGAGGCAATTCATCTCAGACAAGCCATCCTGGCATGGGTCAAAGAACTCCAGTAGTAGGTCTCTCTCAGACCAGCTGTACAAACTAAACATTTAACCGAAAAGTAATGAAATGAAAAACAACTATTTCTTGTGGACAATTGAAGATATCCGGGTGGGAACAATAAATATTTTGGGCAGGGCTTCTTGGAGGTGGGATTTGACTGGTGTCTGAACAGCATAGACATGTTGTACATTGGGGTAAGGGTTGTGTTGCTTAGAACATGAATGGGTGTATATCTGCAATTCAGTTGGTGGAGGCGGGTTCCAGTGGTTACCTAGGGGTGTGATGCTGCATTTCCGTTGTGGCATTATATGCAGAGAGATTGTTTGGGGGCCATTTGTGGCTAGGGATGCCTTGGATGCCCAAGAGCAGGGCTGGGACAAGTTGGTTTGCGGCACCTTTCATGTTTAGGAAAAGTATTTATTTATTTATTTATTTTTGATTTAGATAATTTGAATACTTCGTCATACAGACTTTATAAATTGGGGTGGGTCCCCAATTGTCTTTGAGGAAAAACTGTGCGGAAGGGGTGGGTGTCCAAGACATGACTGGCCAAAATTTGCATTTCGGGGGTGGTGGGTCCCAAAAATTGAAAATGTAAAAATGTTCTCCTTGTATCCGTAATGTTTAGCCCGGTACAATACCAGATGTTTAGATATGGGTTTTGTTGGAGATTCTATTCCCCAAATTTCAAAAGACTGAAATGTATATATACCACACGAAACGTCGTTAATTTCGACGTAACAACCCATGTCTTATTTCCTGATTATCAACTAGTGTCTAATCGGCGTGGTCCCATAGCAGCAGCAGCAGCAGCAGCAGCATTGTATTCTTGACATGACGTTCACATGACGTCAATTACGACAACAGGCGCAAGAAAAGCGCATTCATGAATGTCATGGTGTGAAGCGTCTGAGCCAACGAACTGATTGTCGGTTGTTTTGGGAGAATTTAGCGACAATGAATTAAATAAAAAGTGTAAAAAACATTCGAAAAAATTCATGTGATATACAGAATCTTTAACCCCTGATGTTTGGATATAAGATTTTTTGAAATTCTTTGATGAATTCGATTCACAACTCGCCTAAAGGCTAGTTGTGAATCAAATTCATCAAACTCGTTTCAAAAAATCTTATATCCAAACATCACTTGTTTGAGATCCTCTATATACGAGATAATTAAATCTCGAACATGGCGCTTTTAATGGAATATAACAACATAAATAAATCTAAATTTTGAAGTGACGTGAAAACGTCAAAATGGCCATAAACCAAAGACAACAAAAACTGCTATCTCCTAATTCTTTGATATTTATGATACTAAAATTTAAAACAAAATCCGACCCATTTTAATTGTTGACCTTATGATACTCATAACGTCACTCCAGAGTTCGGTCATAACGTTTTGGAATTTTCTGGTACACTTTTAGATACATGTACGTATTTGTTGGAGATTATATTCCCAAAATTTCAAAATTTCATAAAGGCATTGAGGGATATGTCCAGTCGTGTGAAAAATGTAACAAAAATAAAAAGGCTGATAGAAGATCTAAATATCGTCTGACGCAATATTATTCTGGATCGCCAGCGGGACGTGTCCATTTAGAATTTTTTTGGATCATTGCCCACAGCAGACAACAATAATGAATAAATTTGATGATTGTTCACAAATGGTGTGGTTACCAGTGATGGGGGTGGGTGTGGGGTGGGGGTTGTGTGAGGGAACAAGCTAGTCTTTAGTGTGTATAAACCTTTGGGGTTGAACAAGTCTCGTCGAAAAGTTTTAGGACCAGTACGGTTTAGACGCAAAACCTTGATCAGTTTTGTTGAAATACTATTTTCGTCTTTAAAAGGAAAGAAATTGCTAGATTTTCCCCAAAAAGGGGTGGCGCCAGAAAACTTCTGACTTGGGGGCTAAATCCCCGACTCGGGTGGGGGGGGGGGGTGGGGTGGTCGAGGCTACACTATCCGACAGGGGGGGGTTGGCGTCAGACCTATTGGACCGACCCTAGCTCGTCCCGGTGTGGAAAATTCTGATAATAAGCCAATGAAAAACGGAATTCACTCCCTTGGAAAAAAAATTAATTTCGTGACCTCTTGAAATGAAGGCATTTCTGTCCAATATTTTTTCTAAAAGTCACTTTCCAAAACATTCTTCGTGTTATTAACTAAACGAACAATCCACTATGAAATTTCTGACTATTTAGGGTGATCCGATAGTCACGCACGGCAGATCTGCGGGATCGCCACATGAGATAGTCTCCCTGACGAAATGGCCAAATTCCCCGACTGGGAGGGGGTGGGGTGTAGGACCCCCCCCACCCCCCACACCTGGAGCAACCCCTGTCCCAGAAGGGCATCCAAACATATATCCAGGCCCATATTATCATTGTGTTCTTGTTGTTGTTTTAGTGTTGTCTGTATATGAAAACTCCGATTTTTTAATTTTCGGGGCAAAACATAAGCATTTACCCAGTGGCCTGGTCTCCGTTTGCTTTGCCTAAAACAGCAGATTTTAGATTTAGTTTGCAATTCTCTTGATACGTCTTACTACACACCGTCGCCGTTATTCCAAGAATGCAAAGTGGATCAAGCCATCATCATGGTCAATGTTTTGATCTCCAACTTCAATGTTCTCCCCCCCCCCCCCCCCCCCCCCCCACCGCCCCAATTCCCCAAAACATGCAATTAAAATTAAATGAAAATAAAAGGGAGACGCAAACATATCATGTTGTGAACAGCATGACGAATCACCGCATGTGATTCCCCACATGTCTGTGTTATGTGTGTGTGTGGGGGGGGAGGGGGGTGGGGGGGGGGAGGGGGTATATGTGTTTGTGAACCAATAGGTCGACGGTTCCAACATGGCTCGCACCATTCGCGTTCTTTCCTTGGGCAAAACAGACGGGTGGGAGCACGGTGGCGCTGTGTACTTTGACGCACTGCACGCCGGGTGCGCTTGCTTTCAACTTCTGCTAACCCTGCTTCAATCGGGGTAGTAAGTTGGAGAGCCTCACAGATTTTCGCCGTAGCTCGGTGGTTCTCTTCGGTTACTCCGGCTTCCTTCACCCCCTTCACCCCTAAATCTGTCCGACACTATATGACTCCTGATGTTAATAGTCTCGTTAAAACCCAATAAAATGATGAATAAATCAACAAATGTGTGCGTGTATGATCTTGGGTTTCTTGGTAGCTAAGTCATAATTATGAGATAACTAAGTCATAATTAGGAGATAACTAAGTCATAATTATGAGATAACGAAGTCATACTTACGAGATACCATATCATAATTATGACATAATAAGTCATAATTACGCGATAACTAAGTCATAATTTCGAGATAACTAAGTCATAATTATGAGATAACTAAGTCATACTTACGAGATACCTAAGTTATAATTATGACATAATAAGTCATAATTACGCGATAACTAAGTCATAATTTCGAGATAATTAAGTCATAATTATGAGATAACTAAGTCATAATTACGCAATAACTAAGTCATAATTTCGATATAACTAAGTTATAATTATGAGATAACTAAGTCATAATTACGAGATACCTAAGTCATAATTATGACATAATAAATCATAATTACGCGATAACTAAGTCATAATTTCGAGATAACTAAGTCATAATTATGAGATATTTTTATGGCATAATTATGAGATAAATTCAACTGCATTTCATGTCACACGGAAGTGCGCCATCATTGGCCCTTAGATATGACTGCATCAATAATGTCAGTTTCATTCTAGCGGTAAAGGGTGACCATTTGCGCCAGCTTTTCGAAAATGTCAAAAAAGCATGCAGTTTTTACACCGCACACGATAAACTTCTATTTTATGGCTATTGGTTTTACTTTCTCCCTCTGATGTACACTTATAGTTGTAGACAAAAACCTTGTAAGATGTAGACTACATGTACATAGACCTACGTGTTCGAATTTATTCTGTTTTCTAACTGGAGAATACATTCAACTCTTCAAGCCAAAGTTACAAAAGGGGAAATTGTTCTCGCTGTCCTTTACGTTTACGCCGTCGAAAATCCCTTTGCTTTCGGAACAGCGGCGAAGATAGCTTTCGCGGGTTTGTGAATTTAGGAAGCGGGAAGGGGCGGATATGGCATCAGACAATTTCCGACGGGCCAAAAACAATTTCCCAACTAAATTTAAACTTATACAACAAAGATGACTCACAATTTTTACACCGGTCCAAAAAATTTCAGATAAAATTGGTGGGGGTGTGGGGCAGAAGCCACTCAGGGCATAACACTTTTCGACCGCCTAAACGCTGAGGATATTCCAGAAACAAATTTCTTCTGCAAATTTGGATCGGAGAGTTGAATATTTTCTCCAGTCAGACTGAAACAGACTAAATACGAACACACAAATTGACACAATGTCATGTACCTCTGGCAAGGTTTACAACTATCAGTGTACGTCAAAGGAATAAAGTAAAGCCCGCACGATAGCCATGATATCCAGGCTTTTTGACATTTTTGAAAAGCTGACGCGAATGGTCACCTGTACAGCGAGAACAAAATGGAACTGACATTATCGATGCAGGTACATCTAATGGCCAATAGGGAGGTACTTCCCTGTCACGTGGAATGCAATTGGATTTATCTCATAATTGTGACTAAGTTTGTTACATTACGAGTTCCACAACAGCGTAATATAACAAAAAAACGCTCTCAGAATAAAGTTAGGGGATAACTATGTTGTATTTGATTGTTTGGGGCCGTAAACGATGGTTTTACTGTCGCAAATTGAGTTTTGCCGGCGACGCGTTAGCGGAGCCGGTAAAACGGATATTTGCGACAGTAAAACCATCGTTTACGGCCCCAAAGAATCAAATACAGCATAGTTATCCCCATTCTAATATAATTCGGCTGAAAACTGAGATAGTATTTGATCTCCCAACTATAAAACAACGCCTTGTTGAAGTCAACAATTTAAATTTAAAAATACAGTCTTTGTGACGTCATGTGGGAGTTCCGAACAAAATCACGAAATTTTTTTTTACGCTGCTACAAAACAAATAGTTCCAAACGTTTTAGTCATTTTATCACCAATAACAAAATATGTTTATATTTGTACTGACGACATTTATCATGTTTAAATGTTTGTGACAATCTGAAAACAAAATACGCCGGCTGCTTTCCCTGTTCAAAGTTTAGAGTTCACATTGCGATTTTTCAGTCTGAGTCGGGAAGCACTCGAGGATTTACCACCTAAAGTTAAAAATATTGAGATCTTTGATTGGAAGCCCTTGTTCAACCGTAATAATTACTTATGGTTACAGAACAATTATTCATTTTAAACTGTTCTGGGAAGTCATGTCTGGTGGAATTTGGGCTACTGGTAATGACATAACTTGCAGAACGAATAGTCCACCTCTCTCAGGCTCAGTGGTGAACGCGTTTCTGCAGTTGTACATGTTGGTGCCACGAACGCAGGTGACAAATTAGAAAATGAAAGGACCGCTACTTGAAGTCGATGTTATAACATCGCTAGCGGATCGGTCAGAAATTTTTGGCTTTGGACAATTAAAACTTTTATTGCCAGTTGTCGGAATTTTGGTTTTCTATTTCGCACATAGCGCCCATAAATTCTTCACCGTACGAAAAATTGCTACTTATAAATTGTCAGAATATCACTGACTGGTTCCACACGGTTGTCGTTAAGCCTGTCGGAATCAGTTTTTTTAACTCTCATTTCATTACTCAGCAGTCTCTGCCAAGTCTCATCCACATTAATATTAAACTTTCCAACTTCATCCATATTAATTACAGTTAATTACGAGAAAGATAGAAAACATTTTTATTTTACAGAAAGACAACGCGTTCACAGCGTTTGTTTACCTTGGATGTGGTAGTCAATGACACTAAATGGAACGAAAATAGAACGCCCACGAATACATCTTGACTTTCCTAAAATAGTTTTTGAATACACAAAATTTGCGACAGGTTACGCCGATTTTACTGTCGCAAATTTTATTGATTAACCAATCAAATTTCGAGATTTATAGTAATTGTATTAGAATATTTATTTGTCGGCCTCACATATTGTTTAGTTTAATAAACCTTTAAATCTGTCTGTAAAGCTATCACGAGTTGGTGCATAATGGTTATCTAATCTATTTTGATATCTGGAGTATGATCAGACAAATGAAGATGGGCGTGTACGCGTCATGATGGTGAAGACTCAGCTATAAATGTAGTATGTGGAACGTGGAATCCTTCGAGTCGACACCAGGGCATCATAGCTGCCGAGAAAATACCACTTTCCTACAACAAGTTTTCACACCTTCTCGTTTTGATAATGTATTCTTGAACAGTATTGAAAACAAAAACGTTGTGCGAATCAGAAGTTCAAGGCAAACGCACCGGCGTGCAGTACGTCTAAATACACAGCGCCACTGTGCTCCCAGGTGTTTTGTTTTGCTCAAGGACAGAACGCGAATGGTGCGGGTCAGGATCGAAGCGCCGTTCTATCGGTTCACACACACCCTCACGCACACATACCCATGCACACACGCACAAGTGGACAGTCGCAAGAGCCGATTCGTAATCCTCTTCATAACATGTTTGAGTCTCCCTTAAATTTTCACTTACTTTTAAATACATGTTCGGGGGAATGGGAGGGGTGGGATGGGAGCTGAAAACATTAAAATTGGAGATCAAAACATTGACCCTGATCCACTTTGCATTCTTGGAAATAGTGCATTACAAAGCATCCCAAGTGCCTCCCAGAGGAAATGCCTCCGATCCCACCAAAATGAGAGAGGGGATACACCCTCTCGTACTCTCCACCATCGCGCTTCAGCACTTCTAGGGTGATGCTGCTCATCATACCGTGAGGGTAATTAGCCCCCTTTTCAAATTTCAAGAAATTCTGTGTCCGCATCTTTGGGAGGGGGGGGGGGTGGAGCATGAGGGTCAGTAACTCTGAACGTCTGAGAGTTACTCATCGCTCTTTTGTGGTTCAGTCTAAATTCTCCGCCTTCTCCCACCCATAAAAGTATCTTACATGAATGACCCCAGCTCTTAGATGTTCATAACTATAAAATTTGTAAATAGTTCCTTCTATTAACATAACTGATTCAGAAAGTTTTTTTTCCAAAAAAGTCTCTTACAGATTTTGACACAGTTTTTCACTCACAAATGGTGTGGTTACCAGAGATGGGGGTGGGGGGGGGGGGGGAGGGTAGGGAACAAGCTAGTCTTTAGTGTGTATAAACCTTTAGGATTGAACAAGTCTCGTCAAAAAATTTTAGGACCAGTACGGTTTAGACGCAAAACCTTGATCAGTTTGGTTGAAATACTATTTTCGTCTTCAATAGGAAAGAAATTGCCTAGATTTTTCCCCAAAAGGGGTGGCTCCAGAAAACTTCTGACAGGGGGCGGGGGTGGGGGGTGGAGGCGAGGCTACATTCTCTGACAAGGGGTTGGGGGCATCAGACCTATTGGGCCGACCCTAGCTCGGCCTGGTGTGGAAAATTCTGAAAATAAGGCAATGAAAAATGCAATTCACTCCCTTGGAAACAGAATTATATTCGTGACCTCTTGAAATAAAGGCATTTCTGTGCAACACTTTTCTAAAAGTCACTTTCCAAAACATTTGTTATTCAATGCAAAAAATGAATGAACAATCCACCATGACATTTCCGACTATTTAGGGTGATCCGATAGTCACGCATGGCAGATCTGTGGGATCACCACATGAAATGGTCTCCCTGACGAAATGGCCAAATTACCCAACTGGGATGGGGGGGGGGGGGGTGGGGGTGGGTATAGGATCCCCACCCTTGGAGCAACCCTTGTGTAATGAAATGCCCTCCATGGAACACATAGGGTTAATATAATTTGACTTGGGAGCCTTGGCTCCCTAAGTGTAAATAAGAGTGGCCAAGTCCCACTTGGTAATAATTCTTTGGAGAATAGACTTTAATAAATAGGAAAACTGTTCTCGAATACTTCTTAAAGGTATGGCTGTGCTATCATGCTATTTTACAATATTCGGATTTCTAATTAAAATTATATAACAGTATACAAACAGTGCATACGAACCACACGTTCAGTTCTCACACTCTTGCACGTAAACACCAGATGCAGTCTGACCTGCACTAACCTCATCAAAATGTTTTTGACAGTAATTATTATTATATTCTAACCTGGCTTAACCTCGACACACCAAGTTCTACTTTTAGAGGTGGGAACTTGGTAAATAAGCACGTACCATAATAAAATGTGGGCGTCATATGATAAATTCCTAACCTTGAGAATAAACTCCGGCAAGCTGAATAAATGCAAACCAACAGCATGCCAACGTCATTTTAGTGTGAGAATCCATACTGATAGCACGGGATGCCCCCGCTATCCCAGAAAGGAGATGAGGGGTTATGAAACACCTCTCCACCATCTTGTGGTATACGTGGTGTTTTGTGGTATCAACCTTCCCATTGTGCTCTTGTGGATGTGACTAGCTGCACTCGTAGAATCACGTACACAACAATATATAAACTGGCGGAAAGACCCGAGAACTTCACTTCTCTCTGGGTTTCCAACATGTACAAGAACTTGAAATCACTCTCCTATTTTCGTGGAGGAACGCTGCCAGGCCAGACAACAGTTGGAGATGGAAAACACGATGAGAATGACTTAGTATTTTCTGATTTAATTTCGTTTCGTCTATTTCGAATTCTTCTTACCAGTAGTGGGAGAAACAAGTGTAGCTTTAGGTATTTTACAATAGGGTTTCAATAAATAGAAAACTGTAAGTACATTTTTATGTGTTTTGACTTCACCCATTCACTGCAGCTGCAGTACTTCAAGAACTTTTGCAGACTCCAAAGAAACCGGTTTCCTTTTTGAATGAACTCTTTAAATTGTCCTGTGGTTAATTGCCATGATTGAAGTCCTAACCTAAATCCACAAGACGTTAATTTTTTAACGGGGTACTTAACCCTGGTTTGCCACAGGCCAGTTTATATGGTGCCATGACCAGGATTTGGACTCTGACTACTAACTTTCTTGAGACGAACGGGTGAACATTCCAAAGCATCTATTGACCCTAACGGACCCAGTGAAGCTGAAATTGACTTGCCGCTGTGGAACACCGTGACTTTTGAGAACTTTTGAATGATACTATTAACTCTTACAAGGGACAGTCATCTCTTGAATTACTGGTAATTTCATATGACTGGCAACAGACACTCATAATTGCCCTCTGATCCCAATGGTCGAAAATTTACTGGTACAACTATATGGTGGAATTGACTGCATGTCCGATTGAATGTCCAACGTACCATTATTTACTCTTACACCGTCCAATTGCTTCCATATTCAAGCCACACTTGACTGGTTGCATCGAGCGTTACTCATAAGATATATAGAACTTCTGACAGACATCAGGGGAAAACGGAAACTCAGAAAGCAGTGCAAAATCTTCAGGAGTTCAAGAAAATTCTGGAAAGGCTTCCACGGGTGTTTCAAAATCTGCAGCACTAGCAAGGTAAGTGCAATTTTATTCATTTCTTGTTCATTAACGGCAAAAATTGTAAATTAATTGAAAAATGGCTACGCCACGAGAACGAGAACAACAGTTGCTAGATGAAATAACTCGAATAAGGTGAGAGACGGAGGATCAAGCGATTCAGTATGAGAAGCAAATTTCTGACCTCAGCGATCAGGTACAAACTTGGTCGCAACAGCATACTGCCTTGCAACAAATGCTCCAACAAACGCAGACAGCCCTCGCCCAAGCTCAAGCGGCATTGGAACAGCAAAAAGCTGATTTGTGTCTGCAAATAGCCACTGATAAAACTAATGCGCAAGTGAAGTAGGCAAAAATAAAGAAACAACTGGCGGAGGCTTTGGAAAAGGCAAAGATATCAGAGGACCCAACAGCCTTTGCTATCATTAACCTTCACGAAACCCTGTGCCAGAGTGAGAAGAGTAATGCAAATACTGCAAATGCCACCCAGGCACAGTCAATTAACTCCCATATTAAGAAATTCGATGGGAACCCCCGATCTTTCGAGGATGGATAAAATCCCTTGACCTTTTCTGTGAGACTAATGACGTGGAAGAGGAGCGACGACCCAAAATTGCCGCTCAAACCAGTGAATTTGTGGTAGCAGACTTTATTTTGCGAACAATGAAGAAAAATCCTCATATGCCTTGGTCCAAACTGTATAGCGAATTGAAAAGTTGCTATAGCACCACCATGGATAACTCCATGGCCACCAATCAGTTACGCCACATGCGGCAAGGGAAAAATCAAATCCTTATCTCATACACTGAGCACTTGCTCAATCTTGCGAAAGATCCTTATGATCAGGAAATTGATAATCCAACCATCCAGAAAAACCTCTCAGATTACTATTGTGATGGGTTATATGATTCTGATGTTCAAATGAAATTGATCCATCGCATGCCAAAGATGCTAGAAAATGCCGTTAGTCAAGCATTATTCAAAAATGCCACGAAAATCAAATTTCACACATGTTCTGAGGCTTCGAAAGGGAAAGCACCCTTTGGAAAAGCATTTGAATGACAAAATGAAGAATATGAACATTATCGGGACCCCGCATTTCGAGACCCCATAGATGAACATGAGGAACCTGTAGATCTCCAAGGGGAGACAAGAGATGAAACTCCCATGGACATAAGTGTGGCACGCTGAAGACATAAGGTTAATATGTTAACGAAAAATTACAGTGGTGGTTATTCACAACCTCCATATCAGAATCAGAATAGAACTCAGTATAATAACCCATACAGAAACAGAGGAAGTCAAAATTATAACAGATATCAGAAACCGCCACGATTTACACGTCCAGTTTGCAATCGCTGTAATCGCGTTGGCCACATGAAACGCGATTGCCGCGTGAACCTGACAAAACAAGTTTGAACGCTTGATATTCAGCCAGCAGGTGAAAGGTCACCAGGGGCGACCTTTTGCTGCTTTCGATGTGGGAAGCCAAACCACTTCGCCCGTGATTGCCACGTAAATTTAAACGAGGGAAAAGTATACAGGTCTGGTATAACTCAGGTAGCTGCTGATGCTATGCTGAATGCAGCTAACAGCCAATTGACCCATGGTGGAGGTGTTGCCAGAGCTATAGCTCTTGGAGCTGGTCCAGCTCTTGTACAAGAATGTCAACAAAATATCCAACAACATGGAGATCTTCCAGTAGCTGAGAATATGGTTACCACTTGTGGAATGTTGCCATGTTTAAAAGTTATACATGCTGTAGGACCATGGTGAAATGATTATAGTGATAAAAATAAATGTTTAGAAATATTATATAGAACTGTACAGAAAGTATTACAGGTATGTGATAACAACAATTTTGCAATCATAGCTATCCCACTGATCAGTAGCGGGATATATGGTGTACCCAAACAAAAGTGTGCAGATGTTTATGCTAGATTTATACAAAACTTTACCCCTAAACAATTAAAAGAGATACACATTGTAGATGTAGACCCTGATATTACAATTTATATGAAACATGCTTATGAAAATCAACCAGGTAAGCAGGTGTGTGTTTCAATAAAACAGCAGAAACAGGAAATATTCGAATCACGAGATAAGAAAAGGGGAAAAAGGAACCAAGATCAATCACATGGGAAAAACCCAAAAGAACAAAACAGGAAAATCCCAAGGGGAGATAATGGGAAAAACCCATGTCAACAGGAAGTGAAAGACTCCATGGGAACCAAGGGAAATAACTTAGTAAACAATGATGATTACTCAAATAGGGAACAACAGCAACATCAACTTAGACTTTCTCAATCAGAAACCATAACCTTTAATTATGGAGCTGCTTCTTTGAATAGTGTCTTAGTGAACATCAAAGGACAGAGAGTACGTGCCTTATTGGATGCAGGGGCACAGACAAGTTGTATTAGTACTAAATTTTGGAAAAATCTTAAACACTGACCGAAATTAGTTGGTGACAAAAATACTTTGCCTCACATTTCAGGTATCACTGGGAATGACACTATCCCTCATGGAAAAGTTAGACTTGAATTTTATATTCAAGGAATTTATCAGGTGTATGAGTTCTTAGTGTTAAATGAATTGAATTGATGCATGTTGTTAGGAATGGATTGGATTAGGGGCAGTCGAGTTAATTTATATTGGGAATTTCATAAGTTAAGATTAGATGGTCACTATGTACCCATTGTTCAAGACATACAGGTGAGTTGTCTTACTCAGCTGATTAATCAGGTTGAACTTAAACCACAGTCCACTTGTTTATGTACAGCAAAAGCTTCCGGTGCAAAATCTGTCTTTGATACAAAATACTTAAAACATCATGGTTTGACTAAAGGTCACGTGGCTGAACAGCCTGGCCTCTTAGTAAGTAACAGTATAGTAACTAATGGTAATGAAACCATACCTGTACTGTTGGAAAACAGTACCAACAAACATTACACCTTAAAGAGAGGATGTTTGATTGGAAAACTTGAGCCAATAGAACAGGAAGAAAAAGTCTTAGAAGTTAATCAGATCTTAACTCAAAATACAAAATACTCCTGAAGATCAGATCACAGATGCTGACATACAGGTGCTTGAAGACAAAGGGCACCTGTTGATGCCAGTCATCAATAATAATAAAGACTTTGTTTGCAAAAACTGATAAAGAATTAACAGACAGATACAGTTAAGATGCACATCGACACTGGTGATGTGCCACCAATAACGATTAGAGCATATAGGGTTCCATTACTTAAGAGCAAAATTATGGATGAAGCACTTGAGGAGATGCTTCAGTCAGGAATTATCTGAAGATCAAATAGTGCATGGAGTTTTCCTTGCTTGCTTGTAGATATGAAAGATGGCTCGAAATGCTTCTGCGCGGATTTCAGGAAACTTAATGAGGTCACGAAAGTTACAAACTGGCCACTCCCATTAATTAACAACATTTTTACTTTGTTGAATGGATGTTAATACTTTACCACACTTGACAAGAAGTCAGGTTACTGGCAAGTCATGATGGATGAAGAGGACAGACCCAAAACAGCTTTTGTTTGCCATAAGGGCCTCTATAAGTTCAATGTGCCTTTGGCCTCGTTAATGCACCCTTTGTGTATCAACCACTCATGACGATCGTCTTGGAGGGTCTAGAGGACTTTTCTCTGGCCTACCTTGACAACATTTTTATCTTTAGTTGTGACATAAAATCCCATATTGACCATATTAAACAAGTATTTGTCCAATTAAGAAAGCATAAATTGAAACTAAAAGCTAAGAAGTGTTCCTTCTTCCAATCTGAAGCTTATTATCTTGGTTTTGTAATTAGTAAAGATGGAATTAAACCTGAGACATCAAAGGTCAAGGTCATTTGAAAATTAAGATCGCCGAAGATGGTGACAGAGGTAAGATCTTTCATGGGCATGACCTCATATTATTGCAGATTCATTCCTCGGTTCAGCGAGATTGCTCAACCATTATTAGAACTAACAAAGAAATATGCAAGATTTCATTGGCGTGAATACATCAAAAAGATTTTCAAGAGTTAAAAGATTGCTTAACTCAAGTTGCTCATTTGCCATATCCAAATCCCAGAAAACCTTACGTGCTTTACATGGATGCCAGTGGCTGCTGTGTAGGCATGGTTTTGGCACAGCCATGTGAAGATGAAACAGGTCAACTACCAGGAGTACCTGATGAAAAACCCATTGTCTTTCTATCCCATAAGTTGGGAGAAACCCAACAGAAATGGTCCACATTTGAAAAAGAAGCTTTTGCTATCTCTTATGCTTTGGACAAGTTCAATAGTTACTTACAGGGAGCAGAGTTTGTTATTAAGACAGACCATGCCCCCTTGCAGTACTTGTTGAAAAGTCCACAAAACAATACCAAGGTACAATGCTGGTCATTGAAGATAGCTAGCTACAATTGTAAGATTGAATACTTACCAGGTAGAAAGAATACTTGTGCTGACCTACTTTCTTGTTTACCTGAGGGAATACCAAATGCTGACCCTGGGTATGAGATGGATAATGTAGAAAATCAGAAAGCACTACAAATTGGAGTTATAAGTAGTAACAAAATTGACCCCTAGAAATATGTACATGTCATCACAGATGAACCTAATGTTCTGCCTGAACCACAGGCAATTAATTATAAGGATTTGGACATGAAGGTAGAGCAACAGAAAGATGAAAAGATTGTAGGGATAATTAAGAAATATCAAGGTAACAATACCCCTGCACACATTAGTAGTAGATATCTCATGATAGAGGGAGCATTATATTACATTAGTACAGTTAATGATAATCCGCGAGTACGTTTATGCATACCTGAACAATTACATGCAGATGTATTGAAACAATACCATGACGAATTAGGTCACCTTGGCATAGCCAAGTGTACAATAATATCAGTAGAAAATATTATTGGAAAGATTTATATAAACATATTTATAAACATGTAGAGAATTGTCTTGTGTATTGAGTTAGTAATACCAGAGTTCACACTTTACCCTTGCTAGAGACTGATCATTTTCCATATCCCTTTGCTAAAATAGCATTGGATATGAGTGGTCCACACCCAGAGACTTTATCTGGTAAATATATTGTTACCTTTATAGATATATATTCTGGCTGGACTGAAGCGTTTCTAGTGCCTGATAAGAAGGCGGAAACAATTGCTAACTTGATAATAGATCAAATTTTTTCAAGATTTGGATGTCCTTTAGAGATATTAACAGACAATGGTTCTGAAAATGTAAATGCAGTGATGAAATATTTAACTGATTATTTCAAGATACATCATGTAACCACTTCCTACTTCCATCCACAATCTGATGGGAAAGTAGAGAGACTGCATAGAATACTGAATGACATCTTAGCAAAACTAGCTCATGAAGAACTAGAAACATGGGATTCATTCTTAAACCAAGCTATGGCAGCCATCAGGTTTAATGGTAGCAAATCTTCTGGATTCTCTCCATGTATTTGGTGTATGGCAGAGATGTGGTTTTACCACTCGACAATATACTTAAACCACGAGAAAAGTATGTAGGTGAAGAACCTCATAAGATAGCCCTTCAGGAACAACATAAAGCATTCAGAAAACAACAAGCTGCACAAAAGAAACAAGTATTAAAGCAACAAAGGTTGCACGATGTTACAGCAAAAGATATCGCCTTTGACATAGGTGATCCTGTCCTGTACTCGTCACGTAAATCTAAAGGAAAATTAGAATTGAAATGGGAATACCCATTTCGAGTCATTGAGAAAACAGGTCCAGTGTGTTATAAGATACAAGATCAATTAACTCACAGAATAATAAAGTGTCATGGTGAAAGACTTAGTAAAGCACCTCAAGAATGGGAGGTGCCTCAACCTGCCAGAGCGCGGTGAGTACAACGTTATGCTGCACCACCAGAACAGTCCTCTACTGAAGACAGTAGCAGTAGTGACAGTAATGATGAAAGTGATGATAGACAAGGGATTAAGAAAACACCCCTTAATGTCATTCATTAAAAATAAATGACAAAGATGAGAACATTCATCTTCAGAAGAAGAGAAGATTGTGTTCCACTTGCAGAGTTAAGACAAGTACAACAAGTATGAGATTACAAGAAATGTATGAAAGAGCTACAAGCTCCTTCTGATGATCAACAGCCATCATGATTCATTGCTGATGATCAAATCAATCAATTAAATGATTCTACGATGGAAGTTGATCACTTATGAATAAATGAAGAAAAAGGACAAAGTAGTGAGCCTCAAACAAAACGAACAAGTAAAGATATAACTGAGATGATCTCTTGCATTCAAACCATGTTAAGGGATCATGAACAGATTAAAGAACCAGGTGAAAAACTAGTAGGAGGTGTAATGATACCACCTACCACCTTGAGTACTAGTGATTAAAATGTTACCACAGGAGGAAGTGCAAGTGAGTAACAAAATTATATTGAGTTATGATTTGTCCAGTAACAAAACTATAAGTGGGATCTAGTCAACCCCGTGAACTGACAGAGACTCTCTTGCAGTTAGATTAACACTTCTGACCTTTTACATCCGGAAGTAATTTGTCAGAGCGGAAGTAATTGTTTTGAGTATTACTCATTGCACTAACTCTTGCTTCCTTTCTCATTGTAGGAGCAAGATGTTGCGTTGGATGTTATTAATTGGTCGTTTGACTACAATAATAGATGGACATACTATTATTAGAAACAATGTTATCTTTAAGAAAGTGAAAGAAGTAAATATGGTAACAGGTGATTGGACTACAAATTTTGTTTATGAACTTCAACCTTTCATACAATATATGCGAAGACTTGTTTGAAGTATGAAATATACCATTGGCTTGTATGACATTACTGAGAACATACACCCTCATCTCGAAAGAAACGAGGTTTGTTCGATTTTGTAGGAGACGGATTGAGTTTTCTTTTCGGAACTGTTTCCCAGTCAGATTTGAATGGGATAGCAGACAATTTAAGACGTTTAAGTACTAATCAAGCAATGATACAACATGTCCAAAAACAAAGTTTAACCTTCATTAAAATGAATCATGGAGCGATTCTCAAAAACAGAGAATTTATGTTAAATTTATCACGCGAACTGATCCTATTTCAAGGTCGAGTGAATCAAGTGGTTCAAAATCATGAAGATAGAATAATATATCTTGAACATTTCACTCAAGCTTATCATCAGCTTGAGTTTGTAATGAGTCAAATGGAATCAATGATAGCTGCTGCAGAAACAATCCTGTGGGAGGTACATGACCAAATGGATATCTTAGCTGATGAGAAATTATCGCCAAAAATAGTGGATCCTTCACTATTGACCTCAGTATTATTGAGTATTAAAATTCAATTGGATGATAAGTCGATGTTGCTGCAAGATCTGACAACAGAACTATGGCAATATTATCATTTGCTTACAACGGCTACCATTTATGACGACGATAAACTGGTGATCTTAATGAAGATCCCCTTACGTACTTCAAATTTACAAATTGAAGTGTTCAAGGTTCAGGCTTTGCCTGTACCCTTTGTCGATGTAACTAAGAACACGTCGCGAGCCGCAAATAAATTAGTAGCAATATATACCCTTGAATCTGATATATTAATTGTTAATAAAGAAAGGACGAAATATGTCCCAGAGATAGGACATGATCAATGTGTAGATAATAATAAGTTGTTTTGTCCTTTAGTAGGTGCGGTGCAAACGATACATACAACTACAAGCTGTATGTTATCTTTGTTTCTGAATATGAAACCGGAAATAACGCAATTATGTCAAATGGAAGTTCGACTGAATATCAACCTCCCATTCAGTACTAGAATCGATGAAGGAATGTGGTACATCACAACAGATGTCCCACTACGATTCTCAATTACGTGCCCGAAACGAAGAAATCCAAAACTGAAACAGATTCTTCCGCCAATTGGAATTTTGGATTTAAAACCTTTATGTATGGCATCAAGCGGTCAATTGATGTTACCAAGTAATTTCCATAAAAGGGATAATTATCCTTTTCAGCTCGTTACAAAGACGGTGTTACCAAATTTCTTGTTGCTACAATGACAGATGTGGAAACCCGTAATAGGGAGACTCAACATTTCGACTTTTACGATACTGAAAGGAATAGAACATTTAAATGATTTACTCATGGATGACTTACTCCAGGAACTTGACTCACTAAATTTACAAATGATGGAATCATTTGAAGTCCCTAAGTGGGCTTATGCTCTCGTGACTATTGTGTTAATAATAGGAATATATCTGATTTGGAAGTTCTATTGAGCCAATAGACACAAACAGATATACAAATGGTTAAGAAACCATAAATGAAAACCAACTTTTTCTGCTGTTGATGATAGTGAAATGTCTACTTTTGCATTTGCCGATGATGAAATCTATACTAGTATGGGACCTAGACCACAACCTTCAGCTCCTGCTGCTCTGACTGGATTACAACAACAACAACCTCCTGAGAGTATTAGAGACATGATGAGAAAAGCTGTTAGAAACTTTACACCTTCTCCTCAACCTAATAGGAAATCAATATATCCCTGTGTACAACATGATGTGGATTCTGCCACTGTCCACGTAACTATGTTAGATATAGACAAAGAAACTGAAAAACAATAGTTCACACACTGTGTGTTTTTGTGTCAGTGTGCAATGGCAGAATCAGATTCTAGTGTTGACAGTGGAAATGATGATTTCCCTGATTACCAGAGTTATTATTATGATCGTGACAATTTATATGATGAAACTTCAAGTACAGTTAGTACTGGGACAGACAGTAATAGTACCGTTTCATGAGAACTTTTCCAAGATACTAATTCATCCAGTTTGGACGTAAATATAAATAACAATGCATCTGATATTTTTGTACCTCTATTGGCATCAATAAGAGTGTCACCTTCGATAGCATCTTCTGACCTTTTGTCAACCCCTCCAAGTAGTGTTCAAACTCCAAATGATTCTATTTTATTAGACTCACCTCATTCTCCTGACTATTCTCCTGAATGGATTCCACCTTATTCACCAATGGATACTGTGGAAATGTTAGTTATTCCTTCAAGGTTACTTGCTAGAACACATGATGCAATTATTGATCGAGACCCCGAGAGCCAAGATGGACTTGGTGGATTGTTTATGACATTACAGCAGTATCACATACTTCTTCTAGTATTACCACACCCCCTAGTGAATCTATGCCTAATGATTCTACCACTGTATTGGATACTGACGCAGCACAGTCCGTTATCAGTGTGATACAGGATGAACTTGCGCGATCCAATATTGGATTAGAAAGACACACTCCTCCTCTAAGTGATGTGGAAGCAAGGCAAATTGCTCCCTTACCTACTGATGTTGTCCCACGACCTATAGTTGATATTCGACCAAGTCCGTGGGAATGGGCAAGGAGCAAGTTTTTCAATACACCTCGCCCATTGGCCACTCCTCATGAATTTGCTCGAGATATCATACGGCCCAACACATACGAACAGGATTTTATAAAAGATACGGCAGTTTTGGGCCTTGAGGATGAATTTGGATGTCAATATTTTGATTTTGATTTGAATTTGCTATATATAGAGATTGAGCATGAATTGATATATTATCATGACAGTGCTATTGATGCTCATTTAACTTTTGCAAATAGGTCTAGATATATAGTGATATATAATTGCCCTGATTTGCAATATCCAATGATCAAGGTAATATACGTGATCCTCTGCGGTATTATAGTCACCGGGTGGCAACTACAAGCAGTGTACATCATAGATTTCACATGCCAAGAAATGTAGCAGAATTCACCCCTTTTTGTGCAAGATATCATGACTATAGCCGTCGAAAACGAGCACAATATCACTCAGATGGACGACCAATGAGTTTTCAACCCTTTGTTGTCTATTGACAGTACCATCCAGATTATGTTGGACATTTCACTGAGTCAACGTTCGATTATCGAACAGGCCCAAATACTATGTATCGGCATTATCAGTTGCCAACACAGAATAAAAATCTTCAGAGTCAAGACTAAATGATGGAATATCATCATGATTATTGTTATTATAAGCAGAAAAGTCTAAACAAATCATATATACTATAAGATTTTCATGGATCTGGTTTCCCAATTTTATGCATGACTCTTAATTGGAAATCTGATGCATGACAATCACGGGTCGTCTGTGTTTGTCTTGATTTATTCAAAAGTATTAAAAGTTGATAATTCTGTAATTAGTGCAACACAACATTATTAAATTTGGAGTTCCTGGAGTGTATTAGGTAAGTTGCACACAGGACTCCCATAATCGAGACATTCAATTAATGTGAAAGTTGGTGGAAAGAAAGGTATTGGAGTGCACCAAGTTGCAGATGAACCCAGGGGAGCGAATTATCTGTGTAAATTTTAGTGTATAGAAACATAATACTTTATATAGTGGTTTCACTTTATTATTTGTGGTCATTTCTTGAGTTATTTTATATTTTTATTTGCTGAATATTGATTTTACAGATGGCTTCAGTGAATGTTACCGAATTTGTTGAATTTCAAGAAGAGCAGGAAAAGTATGATCAACACAAAAATGAAGCCATCCTTCATGCTCTCAGAACAGATGGGAATGGGAGAAACATAGTATTTCCTTTTGAATTATGGAGTCGCCGCCATCAAAGATGTATTCGGTATTGGGAGATAAGACATTATAATTCCGACACTGGTAACAATGAGCTAACACAATATGAGATATATTACTGTTTTTACTTCTCAGAGGAACAAAAGGTAATTTTTCCTCATCTTGTGTCTACCGTGGGACCCACAAGAATTGATTCACAGTATGAAGCCAGTGGTACCAGTCCCGATGAGGTCATCCACTATTGGAATGACCATTGTTGGAATGGCCGGTATTATGATCATCGCCAGAATGCACCGAGAAATGAACCAATACCCAATCCTGGACTGGTTCGTCCATTCCAGTTCATGGAGATCGGTGGTGAGGGTTTGAATAGTGATTACGAGAACGAGATTTGTGCTTACGAGATGCACAAAGCCTATCTTCAAAAATTCACTCTTCCATATGATGTAAAGGTGACATATGCATTCAACATACGTACATGTCATTATGATCTCCTTCGAGAAGCTCTCGTACCACATGAAATTCTGAGATTACAATGATTAGTAGACAGAAAAGAAGCTATTGCAATCAATAAATTACCGCCAATGGGAACTACTTATTATATGGGTTCAGGAGAGCCTTGTTATATTTCTTTAGAAAAAATATTGCGAAGATTCCAGAGTTGGTTTATGTGTCATCAATGTCGTCACCAAGTCCATTTTCAATGTGGATATAAATGGGCTGCATTGAAAGAAAATGCTACTTGTCCACACTGTCGAGCTCCGATCATGTGGACTGTTCATAAGCATAATCCTCCTGTACCATCGAAAATTAACCCCAATATGTTTAGAAGAATACGACTCCCTACAGCTGTGCGCCGATGGGTACTGTTGTCATCTTTGGATAATGTCTCTCACAAATCGTATAGTAGCGCAAGAAAGCCAAATTTAAGTGAACGAAATTGAAGCAAAAAATTATATAGTGACATTCTAGACGTGACTCCTAGTTTCATCACTATCGACAACAGAATAAAAACTATCGAAGAACCTTAATGGGGAAAGTAGAATTGTTCAACCGGCACAGCTGTAGAATAGTGTAAAATAAATTTTTGTGTTTATAATTTTTACCGTTACAGTTAGAGTATATTCATTCACTTTAGTTTTTAATTGATTTTTGGGTTATAATCTGCACTATAGTTTTAGTTTGTAGTTTAGCGTTTCAAGTGTTTTGTGCATTTTTATTGTAGTAAGTTATAACCTTAAAAAAAAATAAAAAGAAAATGGCCACCGCATCTGCATTCTGCATAGTTAACCCGACTTCAGAGGATTTTCTTCTGGAGCAACTAGAGTACTGGACACAGAGGTATTGCTTCCCTGTCCCTATGGTCTTTCGACATGGAACCACAGCTTTCCAGCGCTGGATCCGTGTATGGGATGTGGCCCAATTAAATGAAAACACTGGTCATCTGGAACTGATTAGAACTCAGGTCTTGTACCGGCATTGTCTCCATACTTTGGGAGTAGGACAAGAACTTGTGACACCTCACCTAGTGGTAATTGAACATGAGGCTCAATTAGCAACTCCACAGGAGGCAGCACACTCGAGCCGTCAAAGTGTCATTCATTATTGGAATGATCGACGATGGGACGGAACCTACTATGATCAACGTATACCCTATGAAACAGAGGATGGGACTGATTCATTTGTATCATCCACACTGATCTGTCCATTTCGCCCTAGTGAAGTTAGTCAAATTGTGATACCCCAGCATCCCCAGCAATATAGAATTTTAATTGTTGAGACCTTCCATCATGAGCAGGTGGAACATACTTATGAATGGGAAGTGAACAATACAGCTTTCAAGTACTACAGCATGCATTAGAACAGTATGAAAACCTTCAAGTTTTTCAAATAAATCAAAATTTAGTTGATGGAGACAATAGACAATGTGTGATATACTTGTTGGACATTACAGGGCCTCGTACGGCATATCATTGTCCACAATGTACTCAAATAGTGCACATGCACTGTGGGTTAACCTGGATGCAGGAAAGATGGAATTGTCCCCTGTGCCGTTTTGGCCTCTTCTGGGGAACGCCTTTGCAAAAACATAGTTTTGACTATACAAATTTCTATTACCAATTTTTTCCCAATCAATTGATGTGAGGTATAGATTATTTTTCAGATACTATTCAATACGGAATGTAATTCCTTATGGGAAGGTGATTCATCTTATCTGGCAGCATTCCTATAGATGTGCAACCAATATTTATGATGTACAAAGTCCATGTAGTGCATTTCTTATTTATTTGTTAACTAAACCTAGTCACTAGGTAGTGGTAGATCCTGGTCAACTCCTGATCACTTAATTGAGTATCCTGACCATTTCTTGGTCTTGATGACATCCTGGTCACATAATTGTCCTGATTACGAGATTGACTATGTTGATTATTGATTATCTTGATCACTTAATTCACCCGATCCAGACTCAAGCTCTGATAAACATTACTGGACCTCGCATCTTGGTTGGGAGGATTGTAATGAAATGCCCTCCATGGAACACATAGGGTTAATACTATTTGACTTGGGAGCCTTGGCTCCCTAAGTGTAAATAAGAGTGGCCAAGTCCCACTTGGTAATAATTCTCTGGAGAATAGACTTTAATAAATATGAAAACTGTTCTCGAATACTTCTTAAAGCCACGGCTATGCTATCATGCTATTTTACAATATTCGGATTTCTGATTAAAATTATATAACAGTACAAACAGTAAACGCGAACCATACATTGAGTTCTAACACTCTTGCACATAAACATCAGATGCAGTCTGACCTGCGCTAACCTCATCAAAATGTGTTTGACAGTAATTATTATTATATTCTAACCTGGCTTAACCTCGACACACCAAGTTCTACTTTTAGAGGTGGGAACTTGGCAAATAAGCACGTACCATAATAAAATATGGGCGTCATATGATAAATTCATAACCTTGAGAATAAACTCGGGCAAGCTGAATAAATGCAAACCAACAGCATGCCAACGTCATTTTAGTGTGAGAATCCATACTTTATAGCACGGGATGCCCCTGCTATCCCAGAATAGAGATGAGGGGTTATGAAACACCTCTCTGCCATCTTGGGGTATACGTGGTGTTTTGTGGTATCAACTTTCCCATTGTGCTCTTGTGGATGTGACTAGCTGCGCTCGTAGAATCACGTACACAACAGTATATAAACTGGCGGAAAGACCCGAGAACTTCACTTCTCTCTGGGTTTCCAACACGTACAAGAACTTGAAGTTACTCTCCTATTTTCGTGGAGGAACACTGCCAGGCCAGACAACAGTTGGAGATGGAAAACACGATGAGAATGACTTAGTATTTTCTGATTTAATTTCGTTTCATCTATTTCGAATTCTTCTTACCAGTAGTGGGAGAAACAAGTGTAGCTTTAGGTATTTTACAATAGGGTTTCAATAAATAGAAAACTGTAAGTACATTCTTATGTGTTTTGACTTCACCCATTCACTGCGTCTGCAGTACTTCAAGAATTTTTGCAGACTCCAAAGAAACTGTTGCCTTTTTGAATGAACTCTTTAAAATGTCCTGTGGTTAATTGCCACGATTGAAGTCCTAACCTAAATATACTAGATGATCATTTTTTAATGGGGTACTTAACCTTGCTTCCCCACACTTGTCCCAAAAGGGCATCCAGACATATATCCAGGCCCATATTATCATTGTGTTCTTGTTGTTGTTTTAGTGTTGTCTGAAAACTCCGACTTTTTAATTTTCGGGGCAAAACGTAAGCATTTACCCAGTGGCCTGATCTCCGTTTGCTTTGCCTAAAACAACAGATTTTATATTTCAACTCTTGGTCAAACAGTTCTACCCACTGACATAGGAGCCTAAATGTTGTTATGGCATGATTACTTTTTGTTCTGGAATTTAAAATAATCGACTGGTGGAAAAACAACTTCCCCACGTGACATTGAAGCAATCCACCTTTCTCTGATTTGTTTGTCGCATTTACCATAACAGGTTGCATGAAAGCATATGCTTTCCCAACACAAAAACTTCAGAATCATTTTTCAGTACGACATGGCAGACACAAAGTGTGCTGTGCATGTACCCGCCCTGTTGATCCACCTACTAAGTTATAATTACGTGATAGCTATGTCATAATTACGAGATAACTAAGTCATAATTACGACATACCTATGTCATAAATATGACTTATTAAGTCATAATTATGAGATAGCTAAGTCATAATTACGTGTTATTAAGTCATAATTACGAGATAATAAGTCATAATTATGACTTAGCTATGTCTTAATTACGAGATAACTAAGTCATAATTAAGTGTTATTAAGTCATGATTATGAGATAATATGTCATAATTACGACTTAGTTTGTTATAATTACGAGATAGCTAAGTCAACATTACGAGATAATAAGTCATAATTATGACTTAGGTATCTCATAATTATGAAATAAATTCCAACAAAAATTTCAATTACCTGGCACAAATACGCTTTCGTACTTACCAGCTTGAACACAATAATCTACACACTTTTCTCGACACATTTCCTCACCGAAATTCTGGTATATGGTCACATCTAGAAAAGCCATCGGATCCTCGTAACATCCCAAATACGTCACAATATATGTAGCTGAAAGACAATTATCACACCACATTAATAAATGTTCGGTGTCGTGTGGTGGGACACAAACACTGCCTGATTTTCATGTGAGTAAAAGGACACTCATTAAAGTTGAAAACAACAAGATATTACTCTCCACTGTCACGTAACACGTCCCCACCCCCCACCAAAAAAAAATGACACTGACATCATCAAAGAAATTTGGTCTTATTAGATGCTATAATGTTGATACGAAACGTAAGTTCCGAAAACAGCGCATAGCATCAGAATTAGATTCCAAATAACATAAAAGCTCACGTGAGTACAATGACGCCACACTGACAACCGACTGGGAATTTTCAATACGCTATAATACATTGTGTTGTCTGAAAGGCACGGATTTCTGGTCACATTTTTATAAGTTCTTTCAACTGAAGCAAAACAGTTTTAACCCTATAATACTTTTGTAAGTCTTATGACGAACGAAATCAAACAGCGCGTTGAGACTTTGTGGTCATTTTTTGTTATTATTTTTCGATTTTTTTAAAGATTTAACCTCAATTCCTATTTTCTCCAGAATAGAGCTCAGTGACAACCGTTGAGACAAAAGTTATCGCAGCTTAAAATACTAATATAATCCTGCTGTCAAGACTTCTTAACTGGTTGAATGCTAGAAGCCACTATCGGGGCTTTCCTTGCTTATATTTTATATTCAGTCAAACACAAATAATATTTTATTTTTATAAATTTGTTTTATTACAAATTATTGGAGATTGCATGTGGGCACTCTCCAATAATTTGTAATAAAACAAGTTTTGAATAAAAAATTCAGACCACCAAAAATAATCTAGCCCTCAACCAGATAATCACTAATGTGAAAAATATCTTGTTATTTGTACTTTCCGACGTTTGACGTCGCATTTTGAGAAACATTGAAGAAATTGAATTCCCAGTGACGTTTGAATGTCAGGATAATTAAAGTTTCAAAGGGTTAATGTTTACCTGATTGGATAGTAAATAAAGTTTGTAGTAACCATGTCACATGAGACCCATTTTAACCCTCTTCCTACTTCAAGCATACAATATGTCATTTGGATTTAGGGTGGGTCCCATCTACCCTCGGCTTATGGTGTGTAGTATCCTGGGTGCCCCTCGTCGACGAGTTCCGCCTTTTAATGATTAATTTGTCTAAATAATCATATTGCGGTGTCTTACTTTACAGTCATTTAACCTCTACTTCCAACTCCCCCACCCGATCCAAACAATCATAGATACCAAAACTACATCATATTTAGGGAGTACTCTACCGTGCGATTTATAGGGCAGGGGTCCGGGGCACCTCTGATTTTTTATTAGTGTGGTAATTTCTCACGTAGGAGGATCATCACCCCCAGTATTTTAGAAGTGGGAACACGGTGAGTCCCTAAGAATCTCGTCTTTAATGGTGCAGAAATTTCTCATGGAGGCTGATCTCTCCACTATAGTTTACAGGGTAAATCATTGGACACATCTTATTCTTCATGGTGCTAATTCCTCATGTAGGTCCACCCCACCCATATGGTTCAGGCAATAAGAGGGCGGGTTCCATGGAATCTCTCTTTTCTGACACCTACAGCGTGTTATCGTCTCATTGAGAGGGCGTTCCTCTACACTACGGTCACAGCGTTAAGGGCTGGTCCCCGGGCACCCCTCTGCCAAATTGTTATGACTGAATGAATATATACCTTGTTATTCTATCAGGTTTTCGCATCGCGGTTGTATTTTAACTCCGAGCCGCAAATCTCAGACTATATTACCGTCAATACATACCAATAACTTGTAATATTAAAAACATAAATACACAGACTGTAATATCCAGGAGTACCGTTATTGCCCTCCCTGCTGTAGTCCAGGGAGGCAATGCTACTTTATGTTCGTCAGTCCGAGTGTTTCACTGTGAAATGCTGGCTGTTAAAAGTAGTCAGAAGGACCTTTATCACTCTCCTTATTTTCTTATTTTCGAAGGATCGTGAAGAAAGAGGGAAATCACCCATTCTTAACTCATCATGCATGGACATGCTTGCACTAAAATGACGGTGGACCAAATAAACTGTGACATATATTAACGCGAATAAAAGGCATTGGAATTAAAATTCACACTTCGGTACAGCCGCCATGGACTGGTCATAATCCACGCGTGGTCAGTGATGTCCACGCATGCGTTTACCAGGTAATAAAAATCATCAACAGCAAAATTTTAATTAATGAAGAAACGCGTTGTACCCGGTGCTTCATTAATTAAATTTTTGATGATTATTCCCGTAACTAGTGTTTGGAATCTAATATTATTGTGTCCGTGGAAATACTGTCCACTCGTGGCAAGTAGCCAGCCCACTGCGGCCGCACTGTACAGTGCTCATCAGAATGAACAGCGGTAAAATGAGAACACGTTAACTACTCTCATGTGTTATTCTAATATACTTCTTTACGGTATCCTCACAGGAGTTGTGATTATTAACCATGAGGTGTGGGGAAATGGATGCGAGTTCAAAGAATAATAATTAGCGCGCTACCTGTATCAACGCCATAAAATGAAAGATGTCAAGCTAGTGGTTTTTCGAATACTTACAATAGCAAGTAACCTAAAAGATGGAATTAGCCTGTTAAAAACAAGAGGGGTCCAGTGACAAAACCCAAACATTTGGGCACCAAATCCCATTTCACACAGTAAATAGCACTTCCTAGGAATCCCGTGGAGAAGTCTTATTTTGTAAATTAATGTCCATATCATGGACTATTATTGCTATTATTATGCCATCACCACCGAAAAAGGATTTCGGTTGGGCATCAAGATTTGAATCCACTTTGTATATCTACTTTTGTTCCACGAGGGTCATCCGTAGACTGACCTTATCGTGCCACTAAATCAGTATTGAGTGTTCAAGTTTACAGCACTGCATGTTCAGAAATTTAATTTTCATGTCTCTTCCACTTTTCACACGTCTTCTGATGACGTCATCGTTAGTGGCAGTAGTCTAGTACCCCTTTTCTTGCTTGTGCCCTCTCTTTTAAATTTTTGTTTCCTTATTTTTCCGGAGTTTAATTGACCTGCTGATTTCCAGAAATGGCTCCATTCCCAAAAGCAATGCAATTATTCATTCTCTAAATGGAAGGTGTTAAATATTCACATATTGAATCGTCACCTGTAAGGCCGTCAATTGAAATAATCATTTGCTTTTGATTTCCAAAATTATTGTTTATAAAAATTTGTCATTAAAATAGTTTTTCGAAATGAATAATTTTAATTTTCTTCCCTAAATTTGAAAGCCTACGTTGATATAGTGGAGGAGCGACTATGGTGGTAGTGGAAGGTTGGTGGGATAATTTCGCAACAGACGCAGGGGAGGGGGGCGGAAGGGATGGGGTTGTGTGGATATAATTTGCAGACACAGGGTCAAAAAAAAATTGTTCTGCCCTTCAGACACTCACCACATCCTACCTGTAATTTTTATTAAAATACGAGGAAAACGCGCTGTCTAACCAAGAATTGTTCCATTTCTTAATATTTAAGACTATTCCATTGACTATTCCAGCATTTTAATAAACCCCCGAGGCTACGAGAGAGATAGTTCTAATGAGTTTGAATGGAAATATTAACAAAATATTATCAAAATAAGTGATTAAATCACTGAATAGGTTAGAATAAGTTCTGGAAAATCTGGGGTAATACATTCCCTGACATCACAGTTTGCACCATCTTTGTTCAGTTGATCTCTTTAACTAATAGACATTTATTTAATTTTATGTCAACTAAGCCTGGGGGGGGGGGGATAGTTGTTTTTGTTCTATTGTGGCATCAGGTGGTAACATGCAATGGTCAGAAAGATTAGAGAGGATAGATGCAAGCCCATGTTTATGCATCCATGAAACATTATACCATACTAAATCAGACTGATTTATTCACAATTTCAAGTAGTTTCAAGTTTATATTTGAAAATACTTGCCATGCATTTCAATTTGTCTGATGCGAATTTGCCAACGATTTCTCTATAACCATGTGGACTGCACTAACGACGGGTACCAACATTTAATTTACATAAGTTTGAACTTACCTAATATGATAGTTTATACGTTTAAAATGGCCTGGTTGGCATATCATTGATAGTAAAATGTTAAACGAGCACAGAACTTAGTGATTTTATGTTGAGGACAAAATTTGTATTTTTGGTCATTAACGCGTTTTTTTCCGGCCCCGAACCACCCACCCACCCCTCCCACTGTAGGGAAAGTTATGTGTGACCCCCCCCCCCCCCTCCATCCTTCCCGGACATACGTGGTATTTCTAGTAAGTGATCAGCCGATATTTATAAATGTTAGAAACGTGGTGATGTGAAGGTCTCAGTACCTTACACGGGTTGGGGGAATCATTTAAAATGCAAACTATTATCAAATGGTAATAGCCTGGTTTTCACTGAAAAAGATGTATTGAAATGCACAAGGATCAATCAACGTTAGCTTTTGTTAAAAAAAATAATCGCTCTCAAACTTATCTAATCATCATCCACTATCATTCACTTTATTGGGATGGAGAATGGAGGTGAGGGGGTTGGGGGGGGGGGGGGGGGGTCAGTGAAGTCGATACCTATTTTGTACCGAAGCGTAATGCTGCCACGTTAAAAAAAAAAAAACTTCTTGAAGTTTCGGAACTACGAAAACGTTTTCGGAAGTACGAAAACTATTTCATACCTGCGAAACCCGCTATCGTAACTACGAAAATATTCTCGTAAGTACGAAAACATTTTCGTAAGTACGAAAACTTTTCCATAACTACGAAAACACTGTCGTAAGTACGAAAACACTTTCGTAAGTACAAAAACTCATTCATCTTGCAGAACATGAAGTAGAGCCGGGAACAGAATTTACATTTCCACTCTCTACATCCATAAATTGTTTATACTGTGAAATCCGGATGGTGCTTCTCCAATTTTCCTATTACCTCCTCTAAATCGTCAACAAATCGACCAAATCTCCTCAATATTGTACATAAAAACAACAATTGATCCTATTTATTACCTTATTTCCCAACTTCTTGTCAGAACCACTGTTTACCTTTCCATGAAGGAAGCTTCCTGATTAACCCTTTACCCAACGTAACGGCCAAAACCGGCCAGCGCTATTCTCAAAAATCGCAAATTAATTTTCACTAATTTTTCATTTTTTGTCTCCAAAACATAGGTTATGACCCCTCGTTGGAACGAGCTCGTCGAGCTCGTCCCAACGAGGGGTCATAACCTATGTTTTTGAGACAAAAAATGAAAAACATTAGTTATTCATAAACTTTATTTGGAAGTGTCGTCTGCTTTTCATGTTAGGTAAAGGGTTAAATGGTTAACGCACTGGACGTCAGATTCAACTTGAAAATTAGCAAAACTGACCTTTACTATAACAATAACATGATTTTGAAGGGCTTTACAGTGTATTAACGGCTCAACAGAAATGGTTAACAGCCCAAAAGCTTATTAGCGGCCCGCGACGAAGTCGACGAAGTCGACGAAGTCGAGGGCCGCTTATAAGCTCAAGGGCTGTTAACCATTTCTGTTGAGTCGTTGATACACTGTAATGCCCGACAAAGTCATGTTATTACTATTATTGCCACTTTCGTACAATATATCTTCGAAATGCGAACTTTAGGCAAGGAGTTTATTCCTCAAAGATGTCATCACTTACTTTGTGTGAATTGCTTTCTATATTTGATACATTATCTACCCGTGACACAAAGGGAAACACTTGAAAAAAATGTGTTAATTGTGTTTACAAATTAAAAAAATCCGAATTGAATTTCGATCTAAATGGAAATCTGGGAAAAATATTGTTGATCGGCTGAGAGATGTGACGTCATTGTCTATATTTAGACGTGCCGGGCTGTTATTGACGTCAATAACGGCCCAACACGTCACATGACTTGTACTTGTTGATCATTACGAGGTTTCAACGCCAGGTAAAACATCGTTAATGTGCTAGGAACGCCCGCAAAAATGGTAATAATATACCATCAACCACTGCAGCACCAGCCATCACGACTACTACTATACCAATAACTAATACACCCACTTATACAACACAAACAACCACAAAAACACAATCAACCACTACTGTACAACTACTACAACTACTACCCAACAAGTCTTACACCAATGAATGTTACAACAGCCAATACAAAAAACGCTGTAATCATCTAAACCAACTTCAGCACCAACCACCGCAGCTAATAACAACATTGCTAACTACTACAACGTAAACCATTACAATCACTACCCCAACATCTACTACATCAACCACGATAGCACTAACCTCAACAACTAAAACCTAGACGTCACAAACACATGCAAATACCACAACAAACGCTACATCTACTACACCAAATACCACTGTACGAAACACTACAACACCAACCACTATAATTACCGAACAACCACAACACGTACAACTACAACAAAGACATCGACGGCCACTCCACTATCCATTGCTATGCCAGTCACTATAACACGAACACTGCAATGACTAACTAACTACAACACAATCAACTACGACAACGACCTACAACTACAACATCAATCAATATTATACCAACACTTCAACAGCAACAACTATAACAACGACCACTGCAATTACTATACCAGCCACACCACAACACCCACCACTACAATGACTAAACCAACTACAAACACTGACAACGAGTACAGGAAGCCCAATACACTCTGACCAGAACAACGTAATATCGGGTTGTATAGTGCACATCCACAGCGACTAACATTTCTGTGACGCCGCGTGCGCATCTTGACATCACCAAGTCATTATCAACGCCAACAGCTGCATGAAGAACACTTTCAAGAACCCCCCCCCCCCCTACACCTCAATTATCTACTACATATCCATACATACACACATCACTATACATACCATATTGCGACAAGTATTAATGCCCGATTCATACATGCATGCTATATTACTTTCAAAGAGTGGTGGATTAGCCCACCCATCGTCTCTCGTACAAACTTACCAGGTCTTTCTCCGAGCTGCTTTTGACTCCTAAAAGATTACCACCACTACTGTGTAGTATCAGTAATAAGTAATGTGTTTTTTGTACCTTATCATCCGAACCCCGGCCAGCCCCCGGAAGTGACGTCATATCACGTGACTCAGTCACGTCCTTGTTGTAGATGTTGGTGTTGTAGTTGTTTAGTAATTATAGTGATTGTTGTTGTAGTGGTTGGTATAGTAGTGGTTGTTGTAGTAGATGTAGCAGTTGTTGTGGCATTTGCATCTGATAGCATGGTCAAGGTTTCAGTTGTCAAGGTGAGTGTTATCGTAGTTGACCTAGTAGATTTTGGAGTGGTGATTGTGGTGGTTGGCATTGTAGTGCTTAACAAAGTTGTTGTGTAATAGCTGCGGAACCTGCGGTGGTTGGTGTTGAAGTTGGCTTAGGTATTACAGTGGTTGTTGTATTGGTCGTTGCAGTAGTCATTGGTGTGATAAGTTTTGATATAGTTGTTTTGGTTGTTGTACAGTAGTTGTTGATCGTGTTTTTGTGGTTGTTTTTGTTGTCAACGTGGTTGTATCAGTTGATGTATTAGTTATTGGTATAGTAGTAGCCATCATGCTTGGTACTGTGGTGGTTATTTGTATAGTGATGGTCGGTGTACTAATTTTGGAGTTGAAATAGTTGATGTGGGGGTGGTTGAGTAATACTGTTTGGAGTTATAGACACTGATATAGCAAGTGTGCGTGCAGTAAAGACTGATGAGGTATTGACAGACTTGCAGAACTGTATGTGTAAGCGGTTCCGCAGCTCCCCCAATGATGACTACCACTATACCAACCAACGTGAGACCACCTACTAATAACTACAAAAACAACAACCCCTATTTCAATCACTAAAATGGCTGAACCAGCCACTACATAACCACCCGTGACAATAAATAAACTACAAATCCACCTGCTACTGCACCCACTACTCCAATATCTACTACCACAACATCTAAAGCAACTACAAAACCAACTACTACAACAACAACACCTACAACATCAACCATTACCACACCAACCTTGACAAAATCAACAACTACGACACCGGCAACTGCCATAACAATATCTACAACACCAACATCTACATCATCAACCACTACTTTATCAACCACTTCAACAATCACTACAGCTACTATACCAATATAAGCTAAAAACAATCACAATAATACTAGCGACCACTACTACGCAACCACCATAACTATCACTGCAACGATCACTAACAACTACCCTCTACTACACTAACTACAACAATATCAACCCGACTACATCAACCTTGACAACACCAACTGGCACAAATACAACAGCAACCACTACCACACCAGCACAATAACAACTTGACCAACCTGTCTTCAGTCCACGGCAGTCCCCAAATGGTCACTGCCTTTGGTCTCTGATAATCTTCAACAGTACCACACGAGCTCAGTCTTCAGACCGCTCTGTCCAAAAAACACTACTATATTCAATTCCAAGTCGCAACTGTTTTCAGTTCCCAACAGTCCTCTAATTACCACTATATTCAGTCACCAGCAGTCCCAAACCGTAACTATACTTAGTCCTCCTAAGTTCCCTAACCGTCACAGTTTTCAGTGCCCATCAGTCTCCAAGCCACCACTGTTTTCAGTTTCCAAGTCCCGTCGGTCCACTGTTGTACAACAATCCGATGGCATAACGCATTCGATGGATCAGTATAGCTAATCAGTGATAATGGACCAACAGAATGTAGACAGTACATTCTATGCTACTATGACGATACACCTTACGACGCCATATCGGTCAGGTACGAGAAGCCAGATCCACTTTGGCCCGAACAACGTAATATCGGATTGCCCAGTGGTCACCCATAGATTTCGACATTTCTATGACGCCACGTGCGCATCATGAGGTCACCAAGTCACTAGCAACGCTAACCGTTCAATGGGGGAATACTTTCAAGAAAACTTACCTCCCACATCAGTCCTCAACTGCATACCATTACTTACACGCATCACTTTTTTATACCACAGCATATTATATATGAAATACGTATACCACTTGCAGAACGGAGTTCTGAATGGTGCAAAACATATCTCTCGTCGGCTCCACCAAAGGTCCGATAAGGCTCCATCAAAGGCTCATATAACAAAGCCTGATTCGTACACCTGTGATGTGGCGGGACAAGTCTACCCATCCCGTCTCTCATACAAACATATTAGGTCTTTCTCTGCGCTGTTGCTGACTCCTTATTTGTAATGTTCGAGTGAAATGATACGTTTTCAAGAGACCAGATAGAGTGACAGACAAGCACAGATTGCCCCAAGGGAGTCAACTTTACAGATGCCACCCTATCCCATTTTTGGAATGTAGGTTTCATATGGGCATCTGCTTTTCATGGCTTTATTGATATATTTTGCCGCCCAAGAGATGCCAGTCGATGACGATTAACCGTACTAACCATCTTACTACCCACACAAACACGGGGGTCATTGGTTGTGGGTCCCTGTACCATAAACTTGATGTGAGCTTTAGACCATTGCGCCACCGTCCTGCCAATTGGACAGTTGGGATTAAATAACTTGCCGAGGGTAAAATAGAAAAGACGCGGGTGGGGATAGTACCTAAGATTATTTTCGGTTTATAGGGCAGACGAAGGCTAGTTTCTCCATTGTAGCGGGGGTGTGGGCAGGGGCGGGGGGGGGGGACGTCAAAATTGGTTATTTTCGGTTAATGGAGGACAGGTGAGTGTCAGTTTCTCAACGTAATTTCGCTGCAAACATATCAAGGCATGATGAGTTAAAGATGAGCGATTGCCCCGGCTCGGTACGGTCCTCGCAAAATAAAAAAAGGAGAGGCATGAATGCTCTTTTTGCTATACTTTGAACTCTCAACATTGCACAGTAGAACTTTCGGACCGACTAAAACAAAGGAGCATTGCTCCCCTATACTAGAACAGGGGGTGGGGGCAATAATAGCACTCATAGGAATACACCTGGAACTTAATTAAGCACCTCCTGAAATGTTTCATGACAGTGTTGTTGGTGTTATTAATTACTAAGTTTTAATGATTGCTATGTCTTACATCACATTTCTTCTAGTGAAACATAAAGTTTCTGGTTGATAGCGTAACCCAAACACATCCACTCGCCCACGTGAAGCATTCGTCCCATGAATGTCACAAAAAACATTGTTATCCACATGCAATATTTGGGTACAAAACAAGATTTGTCACTTCCTTTATCAATAAATGTTGACATGGCAAGGATGAGACTATCAGAGGAACTAAGGTGGCAAATCGTTGGAATGCATGCAACGGTCGTCATTCAAAGCTATTGGAAGGCAACCCGGCCATAGTTATTCTGTCATCAGCAGACTTGTCCGAAAATATCTACAAACTAACGATGTTAAGGACCGACAAGGCCTGGACAACCCCCAAAAGACCTCTCCTCGGGAAGATCGGAATCTTAAACGCCTCGTTAGGCGTGAAACCTTTGCTTCAAGTGGGGTTTTGAAACGCCGTTGTCTCCCATACAGGCGTCTGAGCAACAGAGCTGTCCGAAACCGCCACAAAGCACTGGATATGAGGTCCAAAAGGGCCATCAAACGTCCAGATGTGTCTGGTCAACATCAAAGACGACGTTTGGAGTGGTGTGTGGCAAGACAACATTGGAATCGCAGAAAGTGGAGGAGAGTCCATTGGCCAGACGGGAGTAGGTTCCTGCTTTACGTCACAGATGGTCGCATGAGAGCGTGGAGGCATAGAAATAGAGTTTACGTGCCCAGGAACATCAGACCGACTGTTCCTTATGGTGGAGAAGCAGTAATGATCTGGGGATGCATCTCGCATGGTTGTAAACTTGATATGGTGACCGTACGTGGGAATCTCAATGGTCATCAGTATATCCGGGGCATTTCTAATCCGTATCGTGCCTCATTTTGACAACCACCTGTTTACTACTCGCCCTGTATTCATGGATGGCAATGCAAGGCCACATCGTTCCCATGCGGTGAGAGCATTACTTCAGAACAACGCTATTAAAACACTACCTTGGACAGCAATGAACCCCGATTTGGATCCCTCAGAACACATCCTGGACTTTCGTGGACGTCGTGGGTAAGCAAGAGATCCGCCTGTACATAATTTGGCCGATTTGGAAGCTGCGTTATTTGAGGGGTGGCAGCAGCTGCCTCTGGACCGTATCAGAAAGCTCAATGGTAGCATTAGGAGGAGGATTCAGGCTGTCAACGGGGCACGTGGTGGATACACTTACTACTGAGGTCGGACACTGCTAGTGTGTTCAGGAGATCACAAGTTACATTTTTGTCAGTAATTAACGGCATTGTTTCATCACAGACCGTTCCTACACCATACTTGTCGCGAGAACATTTTCCAACAAAAACATTAGTGACAGTGTAATTAGCGCTATTAAAATACTGTATATTTTCATCATTGTGTTGTCCTCCATTGTCATAGACTATTCTTTCCACAAAACAATCACTTTTGGCCATCTAAAAGCCAGAAAATAATGACAGTTTCTGTTAACAACAAGGCAGATAAAACAGAGGGTGCTTAATTAAGTTCCAGATGTATACTTCCGCCTGTATATCTATAATTTTAATACTACAAGTTATTGTGATAAATTGACAGTAAGATTGTCTCAGGTTTGCCACTCGGAGCTTATGTTCAACCGAGACGCGAAAATCTGCTAAAATAATAATGTATATATTCATTCAGTCATAACAATTTGGCTGATGAACCTATTGAGTAGGTTCGTAAACCCCAGTGTTTGGGACATCCATTCAAAATTAATGAGTCCACCTGTAAAACAGAAGTGCCCAAGGACCCAGCCCAACCCCCATACACATTGGGAATGGAGGGACGCAACGAAATTCGTGCCGCATTAAATGGGGAGGGGGGGGGGGGGGGCTGGACGTTCCCTTAACCCTGTGGCTGAAGTGGATATAAACGCCATCCCAATAAGAAGATAACACTCAGTAAGTGCCATAAATGAGAGGTTTACAGGAATCCACCCTCTTATCTTCTAAACCAAACGGGTGGAATTAGAACAATGAATGAAGAAAGAGATGTGCCCAAATGACCAACGAGTGCCCCTGAAAAAATTAGGGTGAAGCAAACCGACCTCATTGAGAAGTTTCTGCACCATAAAATGAGAGATTCTGAGTGGCATACCCGTGTCCCCTTTCTTAAAAAACTGGGGGTGGTGATCCCACCTCCACACCAATTTTTTCCAGTCAGGACATTTTCGTCAGGGTTGGAGTATAATATGCCAAGTCTGAACTCAGCAGAAATAATAAACAAACAAGCAAATAATATTTGCTACTAGGCTAACGGCTTAGAAGCTTTGCAATATTTATTGTAACAACACTCAGAGTATGACAAAGTACAACATTACATTTCAACACCTAAACTGAAGGTTTGAATACACTTCAGAAATTCCCCCAAACAAATCCTCGTTTAAAGACAGCCATGCCGACCAGGAACAACCAGAAATAAAACCCTTTTTGATTGTTTGGGACAAAATCCTGGAAACCTGTATCCAAAGTCAAATGCATGGATGTCTCGAGGGAGCGCTTGGACCTGCACTCAAGAATTACAAAAACATAGCATATCGCCCAAAGGTAAGAGAATTGAGCAAATCCCCTTCGTGTGAGTGCCTGCTTGGAAATGACACATTCACACATTCCTACATTATCACCCTTTACGGGACGAAGAACACCCTTCCTCATTGGTTGAAATTTCTAACTGAAATTTCAGCCGTACAACTCATCATGTTTAACCCTTTACGTATCGCCAAGACAATATTTTTCTTACTATTCTTCAAAAAACGAGAAAAGAACATTCTCTGTTGCTGGTAAACATGTATTCTCTTGAAGTACTTATCTTGATATTTGGGTTTGTGTCACACATACAATAGGACATACAAATGGAGGTTAGCATGTCCAATTTATAGTGCATGTATAAGTGATTTATTCAATAATAAATTTACAAGAATGCTGGAGTTTTTAACCCTCAACCAAATGTAACGGCCAAAACTAGCCAAGGCTATTCACAAAAAGACCATTCAATTTCCACTTGCGTCTCAAAAAACATGACTTATGATCCCTTATTGGAACGAGCATATTTAGCTCGTTCCAATAAGGGGTCATCAGCTATGTGCTTTTACTAGTATGAAGAACAATAGTTATTAAAAAAATTGTTTCCAGGTGCCGTTTTCTGCCTTTTAAAGAATTAATAAACGTTAGAAATTGAAATAATATGTAATGGTATTCACTATCTCTATTAAATATGTTTTTTTACTATACATTACGAATGACGACTCACCACAGTTCCAGTTGTATGATTACTCAGCCTCATTCTAATAATTGTGTTATTATCTTGATTTCAGAGTGAATTAAATACTTATTGATTGAAATACCTAAAGTTGGAGCTGGAATATCTGTATACTTTTGAGCAAATTGACATCACATTATATCAACGGTAGCCACGTGCACACTCCAATCCAGGAGATGTGGGTAAACAAACGGCCCGCAACAGCGTCGAGTTTCTTACACAATCTGACTGGTGCCCTGGCAGCTTGGTTTTACCAATCATTCACACTAATACTGGAACCATCACATTTCTCATACATAGGATTCACTTATCGGTGCCTATTATCCCAGAACACGATGTGTAGTAATCAAGGACTGATCCACTTCTCGGAGTACGAGCGTAAATACAAACTGTTCATATACATAGTTTATTACCTTCTTGTGGGTTTCCGAGATGGTGTATAGAAATTGAGACCGCGTCTCTGGGCATAGCTCGACGAGTCCGTTAGGACGAGTGGATATATGACGCTTGGGCGAGGTGTATGCTTCATTATTACTCTTTTAAAAATTATACAAGCTTCCTGATTGACAGAGTCCAATGCAACCAGTAAGATAATTTCACTTCAATGGGATGTACGAAGTTCAATGGGGTGTATGAGGATATCGCGTGACAGTTAAAATGATTGTACATACATTTCATGGTGCACTTCACCGATGTCCCTTTCATCCATCGCCTCAAACATTTTCGTCAGTAATAATAAGCATCCTGACTCACAAGCAAAATGAGAACAATGTTGATAATTGAGAATATTCCGAAAACATGAAACAAAACAGGTATACATAACCTCAATGTCCGATTTTACTGCCGGGAAGAAGAGGGTTTCTGTGATGGTGTGTCCAAACGACAGATCCGTTGTGGTTTTGAGAAACATGCAACCTCGTTATATGAATTGTCTTTTCCATGAAACATATTAAATCACTTGTACAAGTCTGAATATAGTGTCCCCGAATTCTCCAAGACACAAAAAGCACCACCGTATCGAATAAAACACTCATAAAGTCAACGTGTGTCCCACAATAATAGCGTTGGTTCATTTCCCAATATCCTTGAGTTGAAGTCTCCCAAATGTTTGAGTTCAATCGAAGGTAACTCCAAATCGTTCTTTTTCAATATTTTTGTTCATTTATTGGGGTTAACGACACTTCCCACAGCCAGTGTCACCTCGTGTTAGTTTTACGGGCGGAGGAAGCCGGAGTACCTGAGAGAACAACCGTGCAACTGTCAGGCTCCCCAACAAACTAACTCCACACAAGCATGGTTAGCATTCGTTGAAGACAAGTGCATTATCAACGTGCTCAGGGACACAACGCGGTTTCTTGTTCAATAATAAAGAAAGATGTGTTTATTTCAGCTTCTCTAATTAGTCCATTTATCAAGGTTTTCGTCACTGGAATACGGCATGGGGATAATACATTAAAACAAAACTCGACAGCGTGAAGGGGCAGAGTAATAGTTTCGTCAACCTCAGGAAGTACGGATCACAGAAGGGTAGTACAGTCCCGTACACCCCGCTGAAACAAATAATATTCCAACTTGGAAACTCACTTGGTGGTACTAATTATTTTGTCTTACAATATTCGCCCCTTCTTGACTTATTCGCTTGTATTTTGACCATCATTCAGCGTTTATGAATTGGTCTTTTATGAATGAAGATCATGATGGCATGGCAATGTGTTCTTGTGCTATGCATGATGTAGCTCCCATTCATTGTTCTACTTGTACTATAACCGCTGAAGTCTATAGCAGTGTTTCAGCTGTGTGTTTCCGTGTTTTATGTTTCATGTTTAACGTATGGTAGGCCTATACAAAAATATCATCAAGGTCAAAAGTAATCTATTCTAATTTATTTCGTTGAGTTTATTAGTTATCCTTGTGTTTTCCAGGGTGTATGGGAATTTACACCGGTTTGGGAACTCATACACCCTGAAGCAAAGCCGAAGGGTGTATGAGTTCCCAAACCGGTGTAAATTCCCATACACCATGGAAAACACAAGGATAACGGATTTATTTCCAAATTTGGTGTACTTAATACTTTAACCTACATTGAGGGCAATAACTGACAGAAAATTTGTACTTTGCAAGTTTCTTAAATAAAATCAGTCAAATATGGATGTTATTGGAACTGGCTCAATGAGCCAGTTCCAATGACATCCATATCTGTAATATTTTATTGCACATAAATATTAAATTTCCTGTATTTTTATTTTTGTCTAACATAACCGAGCAGAAGGTATGAATTAATAATTAAAAATGGTTACTTTTTTAGCCATATAGCTTGCTCTTGGATATTCTTGTTTTTACACCAGGGATAAACATGGTGTAAAAAAAGCTACTGTGGATTGCAAGTTACACCGTACCTCTCAGCCAATCAAAATGCAGTATTTTGTTTCATTTAGAAATAAGGTGATTTATCACTTAATTGTTGTTACCAAAAACGACCGCCTAGACATGTGTAATCTGTTTTCGATGAGTGCAGGTAAAAAATTCGAATGACCAGACGTGCTGTTGCTACCCTCAGTTCAGTTTTGTATTTTGTCTAGACGCTGTCATTTGTACTGGGGGGAAAGGGGGGGGGAGGGTATGCGTTCTTCTAAGATAAATGAAATATGTTAATATAGCGCCGCCCAAGAATATTTTGTCGTAGTTTGATGTGACTGCCTCTCTGTTGCCAGTGCTGTTTGGAATTTTTCACAAACTGAACTCTTTGAAAGTATTCTGTTACTTTCGCGCACAAATGTTCTAAAATATTTGAGTAGGCTTAAGGGACAGTATATGCATTATGGCGGGATAGTTTCGTATTGAGAATGCATGCGCTACACCTACTTTTGCAGCAAGCCCAAATGTACATACAGAGAAGACTCAACAGCTAAAGTCGTTGATAAAGAATTAAGTCAAGAGATGGGATTTTACATCACTACAACAGAGGAAGAAAACTATTTTTGAAAACTCCAGGAGGACACTAGGCCAACACATTCTTTTCAATTTTCGCGTCCTGGGTTTTCAGGTGAAAAGAATTGTTTGTGGTTTAAAGAAAATGAAATCAATTTCCACCAAAACTGGTTGTTTTAATTTTTGTTATTGGTCTGGTATGAATCAATTCTTGTTAATCACGGGCCGTTATTTTTGTTATTTACTCGATGAATTTGTAAATTCGAACATGTTTGAAATTGTTGAGTAGAAAAATAATCAAAATATACTTACAAAGTAACTGAATGTATCGGAATTACGTCACACTGACGGGTATGACATATTGCATCTTTACATACGTTTCCAATTCACATTATTACTTATTTTACAAAAATAGAGTGCAAACTATATCGCCAAAAAACTTAAGGAGGAGTAGGATCATTTCTTTGTTGCATTTATACTTTCCTATGTGAATAATTGATTCCTTCCATGTGATTGATTTCCACAATGAAAAGATCAGAAAAATAGTCTCAAAGATTGTATTGTTAATCGAGATAAAAATTGTTTTATTACAAACATGTCCTAGCGTTCCTCTATAGACTCTACCCATACGAAAACGATTATATAGCAATCGATTTGTGACCAGTATGGATACCTCTCGTTATGGTGCGAGTAGTTACGCAGTTTCTCAGTTACCTAACAAGGATTATGCATTGTCAGTACATTTTGTACCGCACAAGGGCGGAGCTCGAAACGAATATGAAATTTACTCGCATCGCATATACTACATGAGGTCACTAACAAAATACATAATGTATGAGTTCTGTAACTGACTGACAGATGAAAGAGCTGTCACTTGTTCAAAGAGAAGTGCTTATCGTCTGCGCCATCTTGCTGTATGGGGATCACTCGAACTCTAAAGTAATACTGTGTTTGCCCTTATAAAAAAGTACCATGGTAAACCATGGTAAATCCCAAAATCCTTTTTGTATAAGGGTGGTAATCGATGAGTAACTGCACATGCAGGCTTTTACCCATAGAAATTACGGAAAGTGTGAAGAAAGTAAGGCTTAGTGTGGTAACGTTTTTACAGTTGAAATGATCAGGGCACAGTCTGCGAAGTCTCCGTTTGTGTTGTTATCCAATTGGCTATTTAAACATACATAGCAAACTGTCACGCAAAAGACGATACGGGGAGCAAACGACCCAGTGAGCGCAGATACCTACTTAATTTAACTGATTCCTCACACAAATGAATATTATTTTCCCTCATTGGAACAAGATTAACGAGATTATATCAATGAGGGGACTGACTCATAAGCAACGTTTAGTGAACAAAACAAAAACTGAAAAAGAAATGTTTTAAATGATTTCTTAGTGAGTAGAGCCTTCCTGGTTTAGTATGAATGTTGTTGTTAATTCTCTGTCGGGTTTATCTTACTACATCATCTGCTACATATTTAGAGAAGCAAGTGGATTTTCATTTTTTACAAGCATTATTCAACCACAGTTTTAGGAGACAGACGTAGACCGAAATTAGTATACTGCGTTTCATCATTTACTTAGATAGTACAAGACAACTGTATAGATATAGAGTACTCACCGGGGGCGCGGTGGCGTTGCGGTAGCCGGTTCTCGTCAGATCACCGAAGTTAAGCAACATCGAGCCCGGTTAATCCTCGGATGGGTGACCGTCTGAGCGATCGATTCGGTCTCCCGCGTTGTGTCCTTGGGCAAGCCACTTAACCCCGATTGTCCACATGGGGACACGATGACGCCATGTACTGGGGCGTACTGCACGTCGATGATGCGCATGTCTTCAACCAATCTAACCTTGCCTGTGCTGCAGTGCGGAGTTGCGATGTTGGGGAGATGGCAGCTGCTCGTCGTTGCTCGGTGGTGCCCTCCGGGTACTCCGGCTTTCTCCACCCGTAAAACTGTCACTGTCATGATTAGCCATTGTCCATAAGTATGTAACCTTAAACACCAATAAATAAATAAATAAATAAATAAATAAATAAATAAATAATAAATAAATAAATAAATAAATAGAGTACTCACCGGTGGAGCTAACATCCGTCTCTGTGGTTGTTTCTTGAGTTTCTACAAAAAAAGAACTTTCATTGTACGACGTCTTAGTGAATAGTAAGCTGCATCGGGTGACAACCATCAAAAGATAGCTGCATGCTGAATGTATTGCAGCGATTTCCCTACATACTAATCACAATTGCACGGAACGTCCCGGTCTCTGCAAAGCAGGCCCTTACGAAGTCTCGGATTTAGATGTTGACAGTTCGCATGCCGCAGTAATAATAATGACACATTGACCGGCCGCTGATTTTGCGCGGTTCTCATGTGAGAAGTCCTTTGTTATCCCAGTGCTTCCAACAGCATCCCTATTCCCACGCCTCTTCTCTCTTCCAGACACTCGTGGTCGAACTACTTCATGACATACCGGGTCCCCTTCTTCCCAGTCTCTCCGAAAATCTACTTTGTGTCACCCACTGACCACATGCCATCCATTCTCCCATACCCTTTCCACATTATATGCCCAGTGAGTCGTATTATGTTTGACTTATATTCTGGACATTCTGATGGAAAGTGTTCCACGGTTTCCACTACGCCTAAATCACACATTTGGCACTCCATTTCACTGCCTTTCCCAATTTTTCTCTAAGCTCCAGCAACTACGACTCACTTTGAACAACAGTGAACCCTCAAAGGTGCCTTCAAGGTATTCTTCCAAACATGGCTTCTTTTGATCACGCAGGTAACTCAAATGCCTTTTTAGTGACCCCCCCCCCCCCCTCCCCCTCTCGCCAATTAACCCTTTACCCAACGAAGCGCACGCATCCGCCCGCGGAATATGCAAATTCAGCAACTGAAAAAATATTAGTTTTCAAACAATTTCAACAAAAACCATATCATGTGACCCCCTTTCGAACGAGCTCGTCGAGGGGTCACATGATATGGTTTTGTTGAAATTTTTTGAAAAAAAATTAAAAAATGATATTTAAAATAATAAATTTTGAAATCGTCTGCGTTGGGTAAAGGTTAAGGTTACAATCCTACATGACTCTTTCTCTGAAAATTGTTTTACCCTGTCAGATTTCTTCATTGAATACTTTTTTACCCCCCTCACTCGGACCATCCACACTGTCTTTGTGCTTGAATTCAAACAGACCGGAAGCTTGTACAGGCGAACGACACAATGTTAATCTCTTAGTTTTAAAATCGTTTTTCTTGAGTTGGAGCGGTGATGTAGACGAAGAATTTTATATATTTGTAGAGGGTGATGTGTGGCTCTAAATTTTAGGCGAGACTGTGTTGCTGTTACAAAGTGGAGTTTGTTTTTTAAGTCAACTTCTTGTGAAACCGAAATCACGTCACCTAATTTCGACATATGTTCATCTTGATGTATGTCCGACATTGATGTTGACATTTAGTTTTGCACATTTTTCTTTGAATTTGGGTGAATGACAGTTGTACGGTATCTTGCATCTCGTTGATGCATTGTCAACTTCTTATTTGTGATGCCTAGATCTGATACAAAGCGAAAGCGAAAACGATCAAGTCCTCAGAAATATACCGGTTCAAAAGCTATTCGAATTGTAAAGTTAGCTGATGTAAGTGAAGAATCCGAGTGGGTCTCCGATAACGATTTGGAAATTTCAGATACGATAATGGCTACGAAATTAGGAAGCTCTGGAAGCTCAGTAGATGTGGTTGCCCTTGCGGAAGAGTTGAGGAAAATTTTGTATGATGATTTTAAATCACTTATCAGTGCCGCTGTTAGGGAGGGGACAAAGGACCTGAGGGAGGAAATAGCAACATTGAGGGAAGAGAACGCAACGTTACATGCGAGGAATGACAATTTAGAGTCGAGAGTTGATGAGTAGGAGCAGTACACCCGGAGGTACAGTTTGAGGGTTAGTGGTATTAACGAATCTGAAGAAGAGGACACTGATCAAATTATTCTAACTCTTGCTAGCAAACTTGGTTCAGAATTAAAAATAGATGATATTGACCGTTCACATAGGGTTGGTCCTAAACGTGAGGATGGCATTCGCCAAATCATTGTGCGGTTCACAAACTACAGAGCTAGAAGGAGGTTTTTCAAGGAGAAAAGTAAATTAAAAAATAAATTTCTAGGTTTTGAGAGATGCTTCATAAACGAAGATTTGACAAAGTTTAAATTAGGACTCTTTAAGGAAGCAGTGTATTTAAGAAAAGAGAACAAAATTGAAAACTGCTGGACTACTGATGGGAAACTTTTCATCAAATCAAAGAATGGCCAGATCTCATTGATCAGATCGAAAGTGGACCTTGCAAAAGTATTAACTGATTCTCATTCATGAGCCGTGGATATTAACGTCGTTGGTTGGCTCTCATTGGCTCTCATTGGTGATGTGTGCCCATAAATACAAGTCTTGAGCTGCTGTTGTGGTCTACTCGTTTAATGTTCTATAATTAGTTGCTTGGTGGTGGATAAGTATGACTGTTATAAAATCTCCAAGTGCAATTCCAGTGTGGATTGGTGGGAAGCAAATGGCGAAATAGATCTCGTTAATAGAAAATCCCATGCGTAGGTTTTGTGTTTTGGTTGTGTAAATAGTAAAACTAACTTACAGGTTAGTTCCTACAGTCAATTCGTGTTAAACGAGCTTGTAAAGGGTTAATCACAAGTGTAGGTTATAAGCAAGTGTGAGAGAATACAGCAAATGAGCTGATAAGCTGATTTTAGCAATTTTAGCAAATTGGTGGCCAAAATACTGATATTTTAATTTCTACAGATTTGCATGTTGTTGGTCTTCAAGTGGAAGTATAGTGCGTAGAATTTAATAAGTTCAATATCTGTCCATATTTTGGAAAAATAGCACAATTTTACCAATTTTGGTATTAATATGCAAGAATTTTGCCCAGTTTCAGCTAATTTACATGTACTGCTTTCCATCTCTGTGTAAGTTATGGCATTAATTGATTAATTGCAAAAAAAAACTATATGATGAGGGCTTGTGAATAAGTAAACCATATGTGTAGGTTACAAGTTGTAGTTGCTGTGGGTTAGCCTTTATATAATGGTAAATCATATGTGTAGGTTACAAGTTGTAGCAGTGGGCTAGCCTCTATATAATAGTAACTGTGGGTGTTAGCTTCTGTATAAACAGTAAATTATATGTTAGCTTCTGTATAAAAAGTAAGTCATATGAGTAGGTTACAAGTTGTATTAGCAGTGGGTTAACTTCTGTATAAATAGTAAATCATATGAGTGGGTTACATTTGTAGTTGCATGTGGTTAACTTCTGTATAAATAGTAAATCATGTGTAAGTTACAAGTTGTAGTAATAGTGAGTTGGTTAGCTTTTGTAAAATAGTAAATCGTGTGCAGGCCACAAGTTGATGTAACAGTGGGTTAGCTTCTGTATGATAATGTGTAAGTTACAAGTTGTAGTAACAGTGAGTTGGTTAGCTTTTGTAAAATAGTAAATCTTGTGCAGGCCACAAGTTGATGTAACAGTGGGTTAGCTTCTGTATGAATAGTAAATCATATGTGTGGGTTACAAGTTGTAGTAGCAGTGGCTTAGCTTCTGTATAAATAGTAAATCATATGTGTAGATTACAAGTTGTAGTAGCAGTGGGTTAGCTTCTGTATAAATAGTAAATTATATGTGTAGGTTACATGTTGCAATAGCAGGAGGCCAGCTTCTATATAAATAGTAAATCATATATGTAGGTTACAAGTTGTAGTAGCAGTGGGTTAGCTTCTGTATGAATAGTAAATCATATGTGTAGGTTACAAGTTGTAGTAACAGTGGGTTAGCTTCTGCATAAATAGTAAATCATATGCGCGTTGGTTATAACTTGTAGTAGGAATGGGTAAATGTATAGTTGAATAGTTAACCATATATGTAAAGAAGTATAGCATATGTGTAGGTTACAAGTTGGGGTAACAATAGGTTAGTTTCCACATCCAATTTATGGCAAAGGGCATGTAAATAGTAAACTTTATGTGTAGGCTAATTCCTACAGCCAATACATGGTAAATGGGCCTGTGACTAGTAAATTAGGTGTATAGTTGAATAGTTAACCATATATGTAAAGTAGTATAGTATATGGGTAGGTTACAAGTTGGGGTAACAATAGGTTAGTTTCCACATCCAATTTATGCCAAAGGACTTTATGTGTAGGCTAATTCCTACAGCCAATACATGGTAAATGGGCCTGTGACTAGTAAATTATATGTACAGTTGAATAGTTAACCATATATGTAAAGTGGTATAGTATATGTGTAGGTTACAAGTTGGGGTAACAATAGGTTAGTTTCCACATCCAATTTATGGCAAAGGGCATGTAAATAGTAAACTTTATGTGTAGGCTAATTCCTACAGCCAATACATGGTAAATGGGCCTGTGACTAGTAAATTATATGAGTAGATTAGTTTATGATAGCCAATTCTTGGTAAGTTGACCTGTGAATAATAAATCATTTGTGTAAATTAGTCTCAACAGATAACTTGGGGTTATGGGCGTGTGAATACATCATCATGTGTAGGTGGGTTACCTTAAAACAGTTATGTTGATTCTGTTATTACCTACTCTGGTCTTAATGGATTGACATCTAGTTACAAATATATCAATGGTCAATCCTCGGTGAATGGACCAGGGAGATACAATTTTCGGTCGAAATTCTGGTTGTGGGAAAGGGTTAAAGGGTTCAATGCTTGTTAAATGATATATGGATCCTTTCTGGTGTTTTGACATATTTGTATATGTCAACTCATGTTGACATGTGCAGGTGTGTCAAAACATGAGAAGGAATGTATGTATGTCTCGCATGTAGGCTTCAGCTGTGGCAAAGGTCCAGTGCATCTTGTATATATGCTGTATAAGTAATGGTAAAATGGGTTACAACCTGTTTATAGATTTGTAGATATACATATATCCATGTATATGTGGATGTACATATATCTCGTGTGTGGATTTCACCTGTGGCAAAGGGTTCAATACATGTTAAATGATTGATAGATCATCTGGCATGTTATGACATATCTATATTATATGGTTACATATTAGGTAATATATGGATTATTACTTGGTAACAAATTTATTGATATCCCCTCCACCCTCCTCTCACGAAATGCCCGGAAAGTAACTTATAAATCTTCAGCCCATCCTTGCTGAATGGACTAGTGAATAGCTATCTATTTGACATATTGTGTTGATTTCAAGCTGTAGCAGAATGGATCAATACTTTTTTATAGTATGTATATATACGTATGTCCATGTATATGTTGGTGTACGTATGCCTCGTGTGTAGACTTCGGCTGTGGCAAAGGGTTCAATTCATGTTGTATATATGTTGCATAAGTTGTAGAAAAATGGATCAATACCTATTTATTGATTTGTAGATGTACATATATCCATGTATACGTGGATGTATGTATATCTCGTGTGTAGCTTTCAACTATGGCAAAAGGTTCAATACAAGTTAAAAGATATATGGGTCATCTGCCATGTTCTGATATGTAAATACCTGTGTACTGATATGCAGATGTACATATATCCATGTATATGTGGATGCACATATATCACGTGTGTAGCTTTCAGCTATGGCAAAAGGTTCAATACATGTTAAATGATATATAGGTCATCTGGCATGTGCGGATATATATATAATACTTGTTGTTTGATATGTGGATTTACATATATCCATGTATATGTGGATGTATGTATATCTCGTGTGCAGTTTTCAACTATGGCAAAAGGTTCAATACATGTTAAGTGATATATGTGTCATCTGGCATGTGCTGATATGTAAATACCTGTTTATTAATATGTAGATGTACATATATCCATGTATATGTGGATGTACATATATCCCGTGTGTAGCTTTGAGCTATGGCAAAAGGTTTAATACAGTAAAGCGGTAGTAATGGGTCTACATTTTATGGTCAATCCATGGTAAATGGATTCGCAAATAGCAAACGAAATGGGTAGGGTATAAGTTGTGGTAAAATGAATAAGTCTGTTCCAACAGATGTGTTGATATGTCACCCCCCCCCCCCCCCCTCCACCCCCTATCCACCATTGGGATGCCTGGAAAGTGAAGGTCTGAATATGGAAGTTGATTTGTTTTCCTCCAATGATTAAATTAGGAACTAGTTACCAATGTCGCTGGGGCGTGTAATCCCATGTTTGCTGAATCAGTAGCATTAGTAATGGATCAATAGTCAATACACTATGGTTAATCCACAGTAAATGGGTCCATGGACACTAACTCAAATATCTAGGGTATGTATTATGGTAAAATTGTAACACATATGTTTATATGCCCCTCCCTGCCCAGAATGTAAAGCTCTGCATGTTTGATCTCATGTTTCCTGAATCGGCAGTGGTAATAACGGGTCAATACGTCATGGTTAATCCACAATAAACGGTTCCGTGAATATTAAATCAAATGTGTGGGGTATAAATTGTGGTAAAGTGAATCAATATGTTGCAACAGATATGCTTATATGCCCCTCACCTGCCCGGAAAGTAAATGTCTGCATCTCTACTGGGGTTCAATCCAACAAACAGTAAGTAGGCAACATAAGCATGAACGATTGGCAAATCTTGACTTTATATTTATGTTGTGTCAACATACAGCCCAGTCGTGGACAATGTCCTTTAACACGTAGTAAATAATATATTTATGCCAATATGGTTATTGTCCTAAAGTGGAGCCAAAATGAATTAACATCTTATAACTTATATTCATGCATGGTAATTTTGCTAATATTTTATATTGGCAAAGTTACTATGTATGCATGTTGTAAATACTCATGTCGTATGTATCAGTTGGTAATGTTAATTAATCTATAAATTTCTATTCTCTCCTGAGTGAATAAACCAGGGTATATTAATTTTTTTAATCTATTATGTAGGTTCTAAGTTGTGGTAGAAAGGGTCATTACCTGTTTAGATATGTATATATATACATCTATCATGTATATGTGGATATACATATGTCGTGTTTGTAAATCTTGGTGAATAGACTAGTGAATAGTAATCTACTTAATCTATTATGTAGGTTATAAGCTGCGATACAGTGGATCAATACCTGTCTATAGATATGTAGTTATACATATATCCATGTATATGTGGATATACACATATTGCGTGTGTAGACTTCAGTAGAATGTTAATCTATTATGTAGGTTATAAGCTGCGATACAGTGGATCAATACCTGTCTATAGATATGTAGTTACACATATATCCATATATATGTGGATGTACACATATTGCGTGTGTAGACTTCAGTAGCATGTTAAATTTGGCATGCATTGGCATTTTCATATATGTGAGGACATGTTAGATGATACATAGATTTGTGAACTCGATTGTTAACTGGTAGCAGATATATAAATATGCCCCCCCCCCCCCAACGGAATTCCCGGGCAGTAAAGTTCTGCATGTTTGAATTCTTTTATACTGAATGGTGTGGTAATGGGTCAATATTTTATGGTCATTCTATGGTGTATGGATCCGTAAGTAGTAAATCTATCAAACAAGTAGGTTATAAGTTGTGGTGAATAGTCTAGTGAATAGACTAGTGAATAGTAATCTATTTAATCTATTATGTAGGTTATAAGCTGCGATACAGTGGATCAATACCTGTCTATAGATATGTAGTTATACATATATCCATGTATATGTGGATGTACACATATTGCGTGTGTAGACTTCAGTAGCATGTTAAATTTGGCATGTGTTGGCATATTCATATATGACAGGACATATTAGATGATACATGGATATGTGAACTCGATTATTAACTGGTAGCAGATATATAAATACCCCCCCCCCCCCCCCCTCCAACGGAATTCCCGGGCAGTAAAGTTCTGCATGTTTGAATTCATTTATACTGAATGAATAGTGTAGTAATGGGTCAATATTTTATGGTCAATCTATGGTGTATGGATCCGTAAGTAGTAAATCTATCAAATACGTAGGTTATAAGTTGTGGAGAAATGAATCGGTATGCAGTAACAGGTGTGTTAATATGCCCCCACCCCCATACACACACCCGGAGAGATGCCCTGAAAATATAGGCCTGCATGTATATTGAGGTTACGATGCCCATTTGTTAAGTGGGGCCTGGTAACCTTAATTGCGGGGGTACAATCCCAAAGTGAGTGGGCAACTTTATCATAAGCGATTGGCAAATCTTGTCTTTATACTTATGTTGTGCCATGATATGTCAATTTTGCTATTACCTTTGAACTCATGTATGCTGAGCTAGTAATAGTAGTAATGGGTCAATATTTTATGGTTAATCTATGGTATATGGATCCATAAATAGTAAATCGAAAAGGTAGGTGAAATGAATCGGTATGTGGTAACATATGTGTTTTATGCCCCCCCCCCCCCCCCAACACACACACCCAGTCAGATGCCCGGAAAGTAAGGGCCTGCATGTTTATTGAGGTTGATATCCCTTTCCCCATTTGCAAAATAGCACCTGGTAACGTTGTGTCACATACATGTGTACGTACCGGCATTTTCTCTCCTTTTTTCGTCACCCTTTTCATCTCCTTCGTCTGCACATTCAATTGGGGGCCGTGCAACTCAGATTTTTATTCCCGAAATCCAAATCTGATCTTTCATGTCTCCCGGTTCTGAGTGTGCTGTTGTATGGCACCTCAAGTTAAACGCATCCACCAATGAAAAGAACAATATACCTTAAAAACTGATCCCGTTGGTGATAACCACCGTCTCAATCACCCAGCATTCAACCGTTCCTCCTCAAGAATCCGACATCCATCCATTGATGAAATTTGTATATATGTTTTTTGTTGATATTTGTGTTTATTTCTCTGTGCATTGTGCATACAAAAATTCCAGCATTGTACACGACTTTAACTGATTATTTGAGTACACGTAGCATACACCGAACAAACAACATAGATACAGACGTGAAAGTCCACGGACTTACTGAAGAGTGTAACAGTTTAAGATTAAAATATGTTTCTGTGCTTTTGATTTGGTTCGAAATTTCACGACTTGGCAGTGTTTTTGTGAATAATGGCGGGTAATGTTAGTCTGGACGAGATACAGACGAATTCAGAATTTGACCTCATTAAGGTCTATAATGACAGAACATGCGAAATGACTGATGATTAAGATTCCCTATTCAAAGATACTGGAGGCGATTGTAACTATTATTCCCCCAATGAATTTCAATCAATAAACGTCAAACAAAGTAATCAATTCTCAATGTTTCATTTAAATTGCCAAAGTCTAAATGCACATTGGGATTCCCTAAATGAACTGTTGACAAGCTTACATGGTTCGAAAAATGCCTTTAGCATTATAGGGCTAACCGAAATTTTTCGAATACCAACGAATATGTCGTACTACTTAGACGGCTATTATCCACTCACTAAAAAGACACGACCAGAAGGGGATGACGGGAGGGGTGGGGTGGGTCTATATGTTAAGGAAGGTCTGGCGCCTAAAATACGAAACGACTTATCTGTTTTTATTCCCCGTGTAATTGAGTCCCTGTTTATCGAAATCAAGGTAAATAATATCAAAAAATTAATTGGGGTCATATATACACCGAATACACAGCCCAAGGCAGACATAGATCTTTTTCTTACAAAACTAAATGAAATAACTGATGTAATTAATCATGAAGGCAAGGAGGCATATATTATGGGAGACTTCAATATTGACCTACTGAAAGCCAATCACCATTCCAACACTCAAATCTTTCTAGATCTTATGATTAGTCAAGGTTTTTTACCGCGTATCACTAGACCGACTCGGATAACCAGTCATTCAGCAACATTAATAGATCATCTCTTTTCAAATAATATTACCTCTACTTGCTCGTCTGGAATAATCATCACAGATGTCTCTGATCACTTTGGCATATATTATATTGAAAATAATACCACTGGAAAGGATAGTCCAAAAGTTATCCGCAAACGCAATTTCAGTGAAGCCAACATGGCTACATTTAGGTCACTTTTAACACAGAGCGATTTTTCGTCCATTCTTGAATCGAGTTGTCCCAATGCAGCATATGAAAGCTTCATGAATATTTATTCAACAGCTTTTGAAAAGGCTTTTCCTATAGTGAATATCCAACAGCAGAAAAAATTTATCAGAAAACAAACGTGGATATCTAAGGGACTCATGACCTCATCTATCAATAAGACAAAGTTTTACAACAAAAAAATTAAATCCCCAACGGAGCAAAATAAAAAAAAAACTATAAAAACTATTGCAAAATATTCAATAGGATTAAAAAACAAAGTAAACAAAGTAAAGCAATGTATTATAATAAGATATTAAATGATAGCAAAAACAACTTAAAAGAAACTTAGAGAATATTAAATGAAACAATAAACAAAACAAAACGTACTACCAGCTTGCCTTCCACCTTTATCAAAGAAAATAATTACGAAATAAACGACCCACACGAAATAGCATGTGCAATTACTGACTTTTTCGTAAACATAGAAGGCGTGCTAGTGAGAAAGTGACACAAACAGATAAATCCTTCTTGGACTTTATGGGTCCATCTTCCTCAAATAACTTTTATATAACACCTGTTACCCCGTGTGAAGTGATGGATATAGCCAAATGCATGAAATCTAAACGTTCCGAAGACTGTGACGGCACCACAACATACCTCATGAAAAATACTATAAATATATTAACCCATCCATTTGTCCACATCGCCAACCAATCTTTCATAAGCGGTGTTGTGCCAAACAGAATGAAAATTGTGAAAGTTATTCCAATTTTTAAAGCGGGAGATGAAAACAGATTTAACAACTATAGACCGATAAGTATTTTACCGGCCTTCTCTAAAATCTTAGAAAAATTAATGGCAAATAGAATGATTAATTATCTGAATACATTCGATATACTCTATCAGCATCAATATGGCTTCAGAAAAAATCCTGTGATGCAGTTTCTTAGACATATTGCTTTAGAAAACAATAAACCAACAAAAGATCTAACCTTAGCGGTACTTATAGACTTTTCGAAAGCATTTGATACGATTAATCACAGTATTCTGATAAGTAAATTAGAAAGATATGGAATCAGAGGAATCAGTATTGACTGGTTCAAAAGTTATCTATCAAACAGAACCCAATATGTAAAATTTGCTGAATATAATTCGAACCAGGCTCAAATAACATGTGGAGTCCCACAGGGTTCTATACTTGGGCCGATCTTATTTTTGCTCTATATTAACGATATTCGTCACTCAACTTTATTAAAACTCCTATCGTTCGCGGATGACACAACAGCTTATGCTTCTGGCCCAAATGCAAGTAGACTAGCTGAATACATAAATCGTGAATTAGGCAAATTGAATGAATGGTGCTCAGCTAACCAGCTTGTTCTAAACGCAGGTAAAACGAAGTATGTTCTTATAAATCCTACCCGTAGAGCGATAGTCCCAGGAAACTTATCAATCGAAATACAGAACAAAACGTTAAAAAGAATCGGTTGTCACGAATCAGAAAAATCATTAAAATTTCTTGGTATTAACATTGATGATAATCTTTCGTATAGTGTTCATATCTCTCAAGTGTGCTCTAAAATAGGACGAGTAAATTATGCTTTGAATAAGGTAAAAAGAATCTTGCCGCATGAGGCTATGAAAACTCTATACTTTGCCCTTATTCACAGTCACCTGCTATATGGTATCCAAATCTGGGGAAATGTTCCAGCAATTAGAAAAATTCTCATTATGCAGAAATGCTCACTTCGTATTATTAATAATTCAAATTACAATGCCCATACTGATCCCTTATTTGTAAAAGATAAAATACTTAAAATCAATGACTTGTTCAAACTTCAAGCCTGTCTCTTCATATTTGGTTGGAAAATGGGAAAACTTCCATCGTCATTCAATGACTTTTTTAACCCAACAAATACTTCACAAAGAGTTACGAGACAAGCCGAATTGTTATCTATTAGTAGAACCCGCACTAAAGCACTTGATAGCTTACCAGTTCATGCCTTTCCTAAATTATGGAATGAACTGGATCAAGATTTAAGGTCCATCACAAACAGAAAACTCTTCAAAAGATCACTGACACAAAAATTCATGTCTCAATACCCAAGTAGTGTAGAATGTGACAATCCTTATTGTCAAGATTGTAGGTTTAGTACCAGCAGATAATTCAAAATTGTCGAAGAAGTCCATATAAATAACTCAATTTCTGTACAGCCACTAAATGACACTTCAATGTACTTTGGTCATTTTCCAAATCATGTATTCTTCGTACGTGATAATATCAAGTAATACACTCCGTCTGTTCATCTCGTCCAACAAAACAGTCTGATTTAACTGTTAAGTCTGAAACTTTTGATACCTACGAATAATTGTAACTGTGATAATTTATTTCTAACAACATTATTTACAACTGTAGTCGATGTACAATGCTAACACTGGATCCACTTTCAGTGGGAGGAGACAGGTAGACAGCCAATCTGGCTATGTCATCTCCCTACGGTATAGATATTACTTATATTCTCATATTTGACAAATACGTCTTTGTGTTGCAACTGTTTTGTATCACTCTGTATGTTACTTGTTGTCTATACCGTAAAATAAAATAATCAATCAAATCTAAATATTCTGGAACATAAGTTTATACCATCGGCTGTCGGGGAGATTTACCAAACAGTTAAGATAACAGAGTTTCATAAAATCTGTCTTTTCCTTGATCACCGTCCAACCAGGCCCATCCCGGATTGCTTCTGGTGCTGCGGCATCAGTCGACATGGTTATGCATTGGCCTGCTTCGTTCTGTAGGGTTTTCAAGCTCGTAAATCCGTGCGGTTTAGACGTACCACTTCCGTACCATGTGTTATACTTGGTACCCCCAGTATTTCCCAAATAGTTTCCTCCCTATAAGATTTATTTGATTAAGGATCAGTTGGTTTATTCGTTTTGTTTCGGTAGAAGCCTCTTTACGTAATGTTTATATCTACCCCAAAATACCTGTAGTCACCTGCCCCTCCTGCACTATTTTACAAAAATAGAGTACAAACTATATCGCCAAAAAACTTAAGGAGGCGTAGGATCATTTCTTTGTTGCATTTATACTTTCCTCTGTGAATAATTGGTTCCTTCCATGTGATTGATTTCCACAATGAAAAGATCAGAAAAATAGTCACAAAGATTGTATTGTTAATCGAGATAAAAAGTTGTTTCATTACAAACATGTCCTAGCGTTCCTCTATAGATTCTATCCATACGAAAACGATTACATAGCAATCGATTTGTGACCAGTATGAATACCCCTCGTTATGATGTGAGTAGTTACGCAGTTTCTCAGTTACCTAACAAGGATTATGCATTGTCAGTACATTTTGTACCGCACAAGGGCGGAGCTCGAAACGAATATGAAATTTACTCACATCGCATATACTACATGAGGTCACTGACAAAATACATAATGTATGAGTTCTATAACTGACTGACAGATGAAAGAGCTGTCACTTGTTCAAAGAGAATGCTTATCGTCTGTGCCATCTTGCTGTATGGGGATCACTCGAACTCTAAAGTAAGACTGTGTTTGCCCTCATAAAAAAGTACCAAGGTAAACCATGGTAAATCCCAAAATACCCTGGTAATACCATGGTATGACCAGGGTATTTTGGGATTTACCATGGTTTACCATGGTACTTTTTTATAAGGGTGGTAATCGATGAGTAACGGCACATACAGGCTTTTACCCATAGAAATTACGGAAAGTGTGAAGAAAGTAAGAGTGTGGTAACGTTTTTACAGTTGAAATGATCAGGGCACAATCTGCGATGTCTCCGTTTGTGTTGTTATCCAATTGGCTATTTAAACATACAAACATATAGCGTAAAGACGATACGGGGAGCAAATGACCCAGTGAGCGCAGATACCTACTTAATTTAACTAATTCCTCACACAAACGAATATTATTTTCCCTCATTGGAACAAGATTAACGAGATTGTATCAATGAGGGGACTGACTCATAAGCTACGTTTAGTGAACAAAACAAAAACTGAAAAAGAAATGTTTTAAATGATTTCTTAGTGAGTAGAGCCTTCCTGGTTTAGTATGAATGTTGTTGTTAATTCTCTGTCGGGTTTATCTTACTACATCATCTGCTACATATTTAGAGAAACAAGTGGATTTTTATTTTTTACAAGCATTATTCAACCACAGTTTTAGGAGACAGACGTAGACCGAAATTAGTATACTTCGTTTCATCATTTCCTTAGATAGTACATGACAACTGTATAGATATAGAGTACTCACCGGGGGCGCGGTGGCGTTGCGGTAGCCGGTTCTCGTCCAATCACCGAAATTAAGCTACATCGAACCCGGTTAATCCTCGGATGGGTGACCGTCTGAGCGATCGATTCGGTCTCCCGCGTTGTGTCCTTGGACAAGGCACTTAACCCCGATTGTCCACATGGGGACACGATGATGCCGTGTACTGGGGCGTACTGCACGTCGGTGATGCGCATGTCTTCAACCAATCTAACCCTTCCTGTGCTGCAGTGCGGAGTTGCGATGTTGGGGAGCTGGCAGCTGCTCGTCGTTGCTCGGTGGTGCACTCCGGGTCCTCGGGCTTCCTCCACCCGTAAAACTGTCACTGTCATGATTAGCCATTGTGCATAAGTTTGTAACCTTAAACACCAATAAATAAATGAATAAATAGAGTACTCACCGGTGGTGCTAACATCCGTCTCTGTGCTTGTTTCTTGAGTTTCTACAAAAAAGAACTTTCAGTAAGCTGCATCGGGTGACAACCTTCAAGAGATAACTGCAGGATGAATGTATTGAAGCGATTTCCCTACATACTAATGACAATTGCACGGAACGTCCCGGTCTCTGCAAAACGGGCCCTTACGAAGTCTCGGATTTAGATGTTAACAGTTCGCATGCCGCAATAATAATAATGACACATTGACCGGCCGCTGCTTTTGCGCGGTTCTCATGTGAGAAGTCCTTGGTTATCCCAGTGCTTCCAACAGCCTCCCTATTCCCACGCCTCTTCTCTCCTCCAGTCACTCGTGGTCGAACTGCTTGATGACATCCCGGGTTCCCTTCTTCCCAGTCTCTCCGAAAATATACTTTGTGTCACCCACTAACCACATGCCCTCCATTCTCCCATACCCTTTCCACTTATGCCCAGTGAATCGTATTATGTTTGACTTATATTCTGGACATTCTGATTGAAAGTGTTCCACAGTTTCCACTACGTCTAAATCACACATTTGGCACTCCATTTCACTGCCTTTCCCAATTTTTCTCTAAGCTCCAGCAACCACGACTCACTTTGAAAAACAGTGAACCCTCAAAGGTGCCTTCAAGGTATTCTTCCAAACATGGCTTCTTTTTTATCACGCAGGCCACTCAAATGCCTTTTTTAGTGACCCTGCCCCCCCCCCCCCCCCTTCTCGCCAATTAACCCTTTACCCAACGAAGCGCACGCATCCGCCCGCGGAATATGCAAATTCAGCAGCTAAAAAAATATTATTTTTCAAACAATTTCAACAAAAACCATATCATGTGACCCCTCTTTCGAACGAGCTCGTCGAGGGGTCACATGATATGGTTTTGTTGAAATTTTTTGAAAAAAAATTAAAAAATGATATGTAAAATAATAAATTTTGAAATCGTCTGCGTTGGGTAAAGGGTTAAGCTTACAATCCTCCATGACTCTTTCTGTGACGATTTTTTTACTCTGTCAGATTTCTCCATTGAGTACTTTTTTACCCCCCTCACTCGGACCATCCACACTGTCTTTGTGCTTGAATTCTAAATATTCTGGAACATAAGTTTATACCATCGGCTGTCGGGGAGATTTACCAAACAGTTAAGATAACAGAGTTTCATAAAATCTGTCTTTTCCTTGATCACCGTCCAACCAGGCCCATCCCGGATTGCTTCTGGTGCTGCGGCATCAGTCGACATGGTTATGCATTGGCCTGCTTCGTTCTGTAGGGTTTTCAAGCTCGTAAATCCGTGCGGTTTAGACGTACCACTTCCGTACCATGTGTTAAACTTGGTACCCCCAGTATTTCCCAAATAGTTTCCTCCCTATAAGATTTATTTGATTAAGGATCAGTTGGTTTATTCGTTTTGTTTCGGTAGAAGCCTCTTTACGTAATGTTTATATCTACCCCAAAATACCTGTAGTCACCTGCCCCTCCTGCACTATTTTACAAAAATAGAGTACAAACTATATCGCCAAAAAACTTAAGGAGGCGTAGGATCATTTCTTTGTTGCATTTATACTTTCCTCTGTGAATAATTGGTTCCTTCCATGTGATTGATTTCCACAATGAAAAGATCAGAAAAATAGTCACAAAGATTGTATTGTTAATCGAGATAAAAAGTTGTTTCATTACAAACATGTCCTAGCGTTCCTCTATAGATTCTATCCATACGAAAACGATTACATAGCAATCGATTTGTGACCAGTATGAATACCCCTCGTTATGATGTGAGTAGTTACGCAGTTTCTCAGTTACCTAACAAGGATTATGCATTGTCAGTACATTTTGTACCGCACAAGGGCGGAGCTCGAAACGAATATGAAATTTACTCACATCGCATATACTACATGAGGTCACTGACAAAATACATAATGTATGAGTTCTATAACTGACTGACAGATGAAAGAGCTGTCACTTGTTCAAAGAGAATGCTTATCGTCTGTGCCATCTTGCTGTATGGGGATCACTCGAACTCTAAAGTAAGACTGTGTTTGCCCTCATAAAAAAGTACCAAGGTAAACCATGGTAAATCCCAAAATACCCTGGTAATACCATGGTATGACCAGGGTATTTTGGGATTTACCATGGTTTACCATGGTACTTTTTTATAAGGGTGGTAATCGATGAGTAACGGCACATACAGGCTTTTACCCATAGAAATTACGGAAAGTGTGAAGACAGTAAGAGTGTGGTAACGTTTTTACAGTTGAAATGATCAGGGCACAATCTGCGATGTCTCCGTTTGTGTTGTTATCCAATTGGCTATTTAAACATACAAACATATAGCGTAAAGACGATACGGGGAGCAAATGACCCAGTGAGCGCAGATACCTACTTAATTTAACTAATTCCTTACACAAACGAATATTATTTTCCCTCATTGGAACAAGATTAACGAGATTGTATCAATGAGGGGACTGACTCATAAGCTACGTTTAGTGAACAAAACAAAAACTGAAAAAGAAATGTTTTAAATGATTTCTTAGTGAGTAGAGCCTTCCTGGTTTAGTATGAATGTTGTTGTTAATTCTCTGTCGGGTTTATCTTACTACATCATCTGCTACATATTTAGAGAAACAAGTGGATTTTCATTTTTTACAAGCATTATTCAACCACAGTTTTAGGAGACAGACGTAGACCGAAATTAGTATACTTCGTTTCATCATTTACTTAGATAGTACATGACAACTGTATAGATATAGAGTACTCACCGGGGGCGCGGTGGCGTTGCGGTAGCCGGTTCTCGTCCAATCACCGAAGTTAAGCTACATCGAACCCGGTTAATCCTCGGATGGGTGACCGTCTGAGCGATCGATTCGGTCTCCCGCGTTGTGTCCTTGGACAAGGCACTTAACCCCGATTGTCCACATGGGGACACGATGATGCCGTGTACTGGGGCGTACTGCACGTCGGTGATGCGCATGTCTTCAACCAATCTAACCCTTCCTGTGCTGCAGTGCGGAGTTGCGATGTTGGGGAGCTGGCAGCTGCTCGTCGTTGCTCGGTGGTGCACTCCGGGTCCTCGGGCTTCCTCCACCCGTAAAACTGTCACTGTCATGATTAGCCATTGTGCATAAGTTTGTAACCTTAAACACCAATAAATAAATGAATAAATAGAGTACTCACCGGTGGTGCTAACATCCGTCTCTGTGCTTGTTTCTTGAGTTTCTACAAAAAAAGAACTTTCAGTAAGCTGCATCGGGTGACAACCTTCAAGAGATAACTGCAGGCTGAATGTATTGAAGCGATTTCCCTACATACTAATGACAATTGCACGGAACGTCCCGGTCTCTGCAAAACGGGCCCTTACGATGTCTCGGATTTAGATGTTAACAGTTCGCATGCCGCAATAATAATAATGACACATTGACCGGCCGCTGCTTTTGCGCGGTTCTCATGTGAGAAGTCCTTGGTTATCCCAGTGCTTCCAACAGCCTCCCTATTCCCACGCCTCTTCTCTCCTCCAGTCACTCGTGGTCGAACTGCTTGATGACATCCCGGGTTCCCTTCTTCCCAGTCTCTCCGAAAATATACTTTGTGTCACCCACTAACCACATGCCCTCCATTCTCCCATACCCTTTCCACTTATGCCCAGTGAATCGTATTATGTTTGACTTATATTCTGGACATTCTGATTGAAAGTGTTCCACAGTTTCCACTACGCCTAAATCACACATTTGGCACTCCATTTCACTGCCTTTCCCAATTTTTCTCTAAGCTCCAGCAACCACGACTCACTTTGAAAAACAGTGAACCCTCAAAGGTGCCTTCAAGGTATTCTTCCAAACATGGCTTCTTTTTTATCACGCAGGCCACTCAAATGCCTTTTTTAGTGACCCCACCCTTCTCGCCAATTAACCCTTTACCCAACGAAGCGCACGCATCCGCCCGCGGAATATGCAAATTCAGCAGCTAAAAAAATATTATTTTTCAAACAATTTCAACAAAAACCATATCATGTGACCCCTCTTTCGAACGAGCTCGTCGAGGGGTCACATGATATGGTTTTGTTGAAATTTTTTGAAAAAAAATTAAAAAATGATATGTAAAATAATAAATTTTGAAATCGTCTGCGTTGGGTAAAGGGTTAAGCTTACAATCCTCCATGACTCTTTCTGTGACGATTTTTTTACTCTGTCAGATTTCTCCATTGAGTACTTTTTTACCCCCCTCACTCGGACCATCCACACTGTCTTTGTGCTTGAATTCTAAATATTCTGGAACATAAGTTTATACCATCGGCTGTCGGGGAGATTTACCAAACAGTTAAGATAACAGAGTTTCATAAAATCTGTCTTTTCCTTGATCACCGTCCAACCAGGCCCATCCCGGATTGCTTCTGGTGCTGCGGCATCAGTCGACATGGTTATGCATTGGCCTGCTTCGTTCTGTAGGGTTTTCAAGCTCGTAAATCCGTGCGGTTTAGACGTACCACTTCCGTACCATGTGTTAAACTTGGTACCCCCAGTATTTCCCAAATAGTTTCCTCCCTATAAGATTTATTTGATTAAGGATCAGTTGGTTTATTCTTTTGGTTTCGGTAGAAGCCTCTTTACGTAATGTTTATATCTACCCCAAAATACCTGTAGTCACCTGTCTCTCCTGCACTATTTTACAAAAATAGAGTACAAACTATGTCGCCAAAATACTTAAGGAGGCGTAGGATCATTTCTTTGTTGCATTTATACTTTCCTCTGTGAATAATTGATTCCTTCCATGTGATTGATTTCCACAATGAAAAGATCAGAAAAATAGTCTCAAAGATTGTATTGTTAATCGAGATAAAACTTGTTTTATTACAAACATGTCCTAGCGTTCCTCTATAGACTCTATCCATACGAATACGATTATATAGCAATCGATTTGTGACCAGTATGAATACCCCTCGTTATGATGCGAATAGTTACGCAGTTTCTCAGTTACCTAACAAGGATTATGCATTGTCAGTACATTTTGTACCGCAGAAGGGCGGAGCTCGAAACGAATATGAAATTTACTCACATCGCATATACTACATGAGGTCACTGACAAAATACATAATGTATGAGTTCTATAACTGATTGACAATTGAAAGAACTGTCACTTGTTCAAAGAGAAGTGCTTATCGTCTGCGCCATCTTGCTGTATGGGGATCACTCGAACTCTAAAGTAAGACTGTGTTTACCCTTATAAAAAAGTACCAAGGTAAACCATGGTAAATCTCAAAATACCCTGGTAATACCATTGTATTACCAGGGTATTTTGGGATTTACCATGGTTTACCATGGTACTTTTTATAAGGGTGGTAATCGATGAGTAACTGCACATACAGCCTTTTACCCATAGAAATTACGGAAAGTGTGAAGAAAGTAAGAGTGTGGTAACGTTTTTGCAGTTGAAATGATCAGGGCACAATCTGCGAAGTCTCCGTTTGTGTTGTTATCCAATTGGCTATTTAAACATACATAGCAAATTGTCGCGTAAAAGACGATACGGGGAGCAAACGACCCAGTGAGCGCAGATACCTACTTAATTTAACTGATTCCTCACACAAATTAATATTATTTTCCCTCATTGGAACAATATTAACGAGATTGTATCAATGAGGGGACTGACTCATAAGCCACGTTTAGTGAACAAAACAAAAACTGAAAAAGAAATGTTTTGAATTATTTCTTAGTGAGTAGAGCCTTCCTGGTTTAGTATGAATGTTGTTGTTAATTCTCTGTCGGGTTTATCTTACTACATCATCTGCTACATATTTAGAGAAACAAGTGGATTTTCATTTTTTACAAGCATTATTCAACCACAGTTTTAGGACACAGAGGTAGACTGAAATTAGTATACTGCGTTTCATCATTTACTTAGATAGTACAAGACAACTGTATACATATAGAGTACTCACCGGGGGCGCGGTAGCGTTGCGGTAGCCGGTTCTCGTCAGATCACCGAAGTTAAGCAACATCGAGCCCGGTTAATCCTCGGATGGGTGACCGTCTGAGCGATCGATTCGGTCTCCCGCGTTGTGTCCTTGGGCAAGGCACATAACCCCGATTGTCCACATTGGGACACGATGACGCCGTGTACTGGGGCGTACTGCACGTCGATGATGCGCATGTCTTCAACCAATCTAACCCTGTCTGTGCTGCAGTGCGGAGTTGCGATGTTGGGGAGCTGGCAGCTCACTAAGAAATAATTTAAAACATTTCTTTGTCAGTTTTTGTTTTGTTCACTAAACGTAGCTTATGAGTCAGTCTCCTCATTGATATAATCTCGTTAATCTTGTTCTAATGAGGGAAAATAATATTTATTTGTGTGAGGAATCAGTTAAATTAAGTAGGTATCTGCGTTCACTGAGTCGTTTGCTCCCCGTATCGTCGTTTACGCGACAGTTTGCTATGTATGTTTAAATAGCCGATTGGATAACAACACAAACGGAGACTTCGCAGATTGTGCCCTGATCATTTCAACTGAAAAAATGTTACCACACTATGCCTTACTTTCTTCACACTTTCCGTAATTTCTCTGGGTAAAAGCCTGCATGCGCAGTTTCTCATCGATTACCACCCTTATAAAAACGCGCCATGGTAAACCATGGTAAATCCCAAAATACCCTGGTAATACCATGGTATGCCATGGTATTACCAGGGTATTTGGGGATTTACCATGGTTTACAATGGTACTTTTTTATAAGGGCAAACACAGTCTTACTTTAGGGTTCGAGTGATCTCCATACAGCAACATGGCGCAGACGATAAGCACTTCTCTTTGAACAAGTGACAGTTCTTTCATCTGTCAGTCAGTTATAGAACTCATACATTATGTATTTTGTTAGTGACCTCATGTAGTATATGCGATATGAGCAAATTTCATATTCGTTTCGAGCTCCGCCCTTGTGTGGTACAAAATGTACTGACAATGCATAATCCTTGTTAGGTAACTGAGAAACTGCGTAACTACTCGCATCATAACGAGGGGTACTCATACTGGTCACAAATCGATTGCTATATAATCGTTTTCGTATGGATAGTATCTATAGAGGAACGCTAGGACATGTTTGTAATAAAACAACTTTTTATCTCGATTAACAATACAACCTTTGTGACTATTTTTCTGATCTTTTCATTGTGGAAATCAATCACATGCAAGGAATCAATTATTCACAGAGGAAAGTATAAATGCAACAAATAAATGATCCTACGCCTCCTTAAGTTTTTTTTCAGTTCAGTTGAAATGATCGGGGCACAATCTGCGAAGTCTCCGTTTGTGTTGTTATCCAATTGGCTATTTAAACATGCTATGCTATAGCAAACTGTCGCGTAAAAGACGATACGGGGAGCAAACGACCCAGTGAGCGCAGATACCTACTTAATTTAACTGATTCCTCACACAAATGAATATTATTTTCCCTCATTGGAACAAGATTAACGAGATTGTATCAATGAGGGGACTGACTCATTAGCTACGTTTAGTGAACAAAACAAAAACTGAAAAAGAAATGTTTTAAATGATTTCTTAGTGAATAGAGCCTTCCTGGTTTAGTATGAATGTTGTTGTTAATACTCTGTCGGGTTTATCTTATACATCATCTGCTACATATTTAGAGAAACAAGTGGATTTTCATTTTTTACAAACATTATTCAACCACAGTTTTAGGAGACAGACGTAGACCGAAATTAGTATACTTCGTTTCATCATTTACTTAGATAGTACATGACAACTGTATAGATATAGAGTACTCACCGGGGGCGCGGTAGCGTTGCGGTAGCCGGTTCTCGTCAGATCACCGAAGTTAAGCAACATCGAGCCCGGTTAATCCTCGGATGGGTGACCGTCTGAGCGAGCGATTCGGTCTCCCGCGTTGTGTCCTTGGCAAGGCACTTAACCCCGATTGTCCACATGGGGACACGATGACGCCGTGTACTGGTGCGTACTGCACGTCGATGATGCGCATGTCTTCAGCCAATCTAACCCTGCCTGTGCTGTAGTGCGGAGTTGCGATGTTGGGGAGCAGGCAGCTGCTCGTCGTTGCTCGGTGGTGCACTCCGGGTACTCCGGCTTCCTCCACCCGTAAAACTGTCACTGTCATGATTAGCCATTGTGCATAAGTATGTAACCTTAAACACCAATAAATAATAAATAAATAAATAAATAAATAAATAAATAAATAGAGTACTCACCGGTGGTGCTAACATCCGTCTCTGTGGTTGTTTCTTGAGTTTCTACAAAGAAAGAACTTTCATTGTACGACGTCTTAGTGAATAGTAAGCTGCATCGGGTGACAACCTTCAAGAGATGACTGCAGGCTGAATGTATTGAAGCGATTTCCCTACATACTAATGACAATTGCACGGAACGTCCCGGTCTCTGCAAAGCAGGCCCTTACGAAGTCTCGGATTTAGATGTTAACAGTTCGCATGCCGCAGTAATAATAACGACACATTGACCGGTCGCTGCTTTTGCGCGGTTCTCATGTGAGAAGTCCTTGGTTATCTCATTGCTTCCAACAGCTTCCCTATTCCCACGCCTCTTCTCTCCTCCAGTCACTCGTGGTCGAACTGCTTGATGACATCCCGGGTTCCCTTCTTCCCAGTCTCTCCGAAAATCTACTTTGTGTCACCCACTAACCACTTGCCCTCCATTCTCCCATACCCTTTCCACATCATATGCCCAGTGAATCGTATTATGTTTGACTTATATTCTGGACATTCTGATGGAAAGTGTTCCACGGTTTCCACTACGCCTAAATCACACATTTGGCACTCCATTTCACTGCCTTTCCCATTTTTTCTCTAAGCTCCAGCAACCACGACTCACTTTGAACAACAGTGAACCCTCAAAGGTGCCTTCAAGGTATTCTTCCGAACATGGCTTCTTTTTTATCACGCAGGCCACTCAAATGCCTTTTTTAGTGACCCCACCCTTCTCGCCAATTAACCCTTTACCCAACGAAGCGCACGCATCCGCCCGCGGAATATGCAAATGCAGCAGCTAAAAAAATATTATTTTTCAAACAATTTCAACAAAAACCATATCATGTGACCCCTCTTTCGAACGAGCTCTTCGAGCTCGATCCAAAGAGGGGTCACATGATATGGTTTTGTTGAAATGTTTTGAAAAAAATTAAAAAATGATATTTAAAATAATAAATTTTGAAATCGTCTGCGTTGGGTAAAGGTTAAGGTTACAATCCTACATGACTCTTTCTCTGACGATTTTTTTACCCTGTCAGATTTCTTCATTGAATACTTTTTTACCCCCCTCACTCGGACCATCCACACTGTCTTTGTGCTGGAATTCTAAATATTCTGGAACATAAGTTTATACCATCGGCTGTCGGGGAGATTTACCAAACAGTTAAGATAACAGAGTTTCATAAAATCTGTCTTTTCCTTGATCACCGTCCAACCAGGCACATCTCGGATTGCTTCTGGTGCTGCGGCATCAGTCGACCTGGTTATGCATTGGTCTGCTTCGTTCCGTAGGGTTTTCAAGCTCGTAAATCCGTGCGGTTTAGACGTACCACTTCCGTACCATGTGTTATACTTGGTACCCCCAGTATTTCCCAAATAGTTTCCTCCCTATAAGATTTGTTTGATTAAGTATCAGTTGGTTTATTCTTTTGGTTTCGGTAGAAGCCTCTTTACGTGATGTTTATATCTACCCCAAAATACCTGTAGTAACCTGTCTCTCCTGCGCTAAGACGTTTGTTGCTACCTTCCGGAATACCGAACGCCTGCACTCTCCACCTTCGAGTAGGACCCACGTGCATAACTTTGGTTTTGCTTAGTTCGAGTCTCCGTTTGTTCTCATGTCCCCCAATACTTGTCAGGATTTTCGCTACCCCCCCTCCCACACCTTCGCTTTCTGATACTAGTAGCACCTCGTCTGTGAAAAATAGCCTTGAGATCTTCAGGTTTCCAACTACTACATCCTCGTCATTGCTATGAAGGAGTTTTTCTCTCAAATCTTTGATGTATAATGCCGAAAGAATTGGCAAGCAGACACAACACTGCTTAAGGCCTATCTGCATAGGCACACGTTTTGTTGTTACATTACAAAGGCCAAGTTCATTCGAGATAACGCGAAAAGATACTCAGTGGCTCTGTTTCCCTTCCTGAAGCCACTCTCAATCTCTCCTAAAAGCTCCTTCTCTTGGAGCACCTCCTCCAATCTCCCATACTTGACTTAAAAAAGTTTCTTTCCAGGTTGCTACTGACCGAAATCTCCCGATACGTATACAAAACGTCACCACTTTTTGTGTATAAATGTGTCCTAGCTATCTCTTCACTTTTTTGGAACCTCTCGTCTTGGCTAAGTTGAATACGGCCATCAGGCTTTTACAGAGTTCCTCTCCACTATATTTTAGGAACTCGTTAGGGATTGCATCCATCTCTGCCGATTTTCCCTTCCTTAAATTTAAGACCACTTTTCGTACCTCCTTAGCTTTAATTTCGCTGCACACGAACATCGATAAATTTCCCTCAGCCTCATTCTTGCACACCACTTGATCCCCATGCCCCGTCCCTTATCATTTACCTGTTCTCAGTGTTTGACTAATTCTGATACGATTTGGTCCTAATCGTCTATATTTCTAATTGAAAACTTTATGAATTACTTCCATTGTTTCTTTTATTCACACATTTCCAAAATACTCGACCCCTGTGTCATTCTTACCGTCCTAATAAGATTGCTGTTCGAACTCTCCGATAACTTTCTTAATAATATTCACTCTATTTCGTACTTGTTGGTATTCTTATTTTGCTACCCTGGCCTTCTTGCCTTTTGCCCCTTGAGTTTTGTACTACTCCTGTACGCAGTACATTCCACCTTTCTGCTCTTTATGGCCTTTTTCAGTTCTTCACTCACTGTACACAGTGTTGGCACCCTAATCTTTCCTGCACTTTCCTTCTACGCCCCCACTAGGCTCTCGTCTATGGCATCTGCCATTTTCTAGACATTGGCCACCTTGTGCATTCACAAGCTATGATTTCAATTTTTCGTCAAGCTCTTCCCAGTCAGCACCCCTTTCTGAGTTCCCAACTGACCTTAAAGCTTCTTTGCTTCTCGCTTAAACCCATGGCATCAAGTCATCTGTCTCGATCGATGTAGCTATTGCATTTACTTTCCTGTGGATACCCTGGATATTGGTATATGCCTCCCGGATTTCTTGACTTCCCTTACTGACTCTGTTGTTTCCTGACGATAACCTTGTTAATCACGTTCTCCACCAACCCCTCGCGCTTGTTCACCCCACCTCTGTCCACTCTTGTAATTGCCTCCAGCCCCTATCCCACTCCTCTCCGTAAAAAGGCTCTTCTACCTGTAGAATATTTTTCTCCCGACACTTGTGTCCCCATCATGCTAAAATGAAGTCCCTCTTGACTGTGCATGTTCCCCTTACCCCCAAAATATGTCCCAGTGGTCAATATAGGGTATCACCAAACCAGCACAGCACTTCTCCAACTTTTCCTTCAACGCTATAATCCTCGAATTCTGCTTGCCCCCCCCCCACCCCCCCCCCCCCCGCCCCAGGACAGGAATGACCCTGGATGTCACTGCTCTAGCATTTCTACTAACCCCCTTGTGCAACTACACCAGTATGACTAACTTTCTCTTTTAGCCGTTTACTGACTCAACCCTCGGGCGACTACACCAGTCTTATTATCTTACCAGACTTTCTCTCACTGATATTATTGGATCCCACAAGAACCACCACCACCGGATCCCACCCTGATCCCACAACATTACCATCCACCCGGTCCATGAAAACACACGACCGTCCTATTAGGTCTGTCAGGACACAGACATCTTGTCAGTTTGTCAATTTCAGATACAATGCTGCTCTCTGCTACAACTAACTTTCTTTTATTCTCCTTCCTAACCCCCATCCCCTCCCCCGACCTTATATCAACTGCAACTAACATCGTTTTGCTGGAATCCGAACTCCTCTTTCTCTTAAGAGTTTTCCTTACCCTATCTGTCCTTTCGACATCAGCGACCACCACCTCCCTCTTGTCCTCTCCCTCATCCTTTCCTCAAAAGGCATCCTAATCACACTGAACCTAGTTTCTAAAAACTGCTAAGCGGCCTCACGCTGACCTTAACTCCACACTACCAATTTTCCTACTGAAACTCCCACTTCAGCTGCATCTCCCACATCAAGGGTCCCCTCGTCACGTTTCCTGCCTTCCTGTTTCCTCTTTGTATCTAAAACCACCTTCTACTCCACCATCGTAGGTAACTTTCGTAGGGATATACAGTTAAAATTAGAAGTCCTGTCATGAAATGCGCACAAATAGCACGTTGATATGCGCGTTAATGTGCGCGTTATGACCCACTTAAAGCTATCATATTCTGTACATATGGCATGTGCACAGGCAATGTTTCAGCCAGTGGACCTCCGGGTAACCCGGGGGTCCATTGGCATAAACATTGCATGTATTTGCTATGAGTAACCAGGAGAACCTGCCGTGCATTGGTTGCCATTCGATATGGCAATTGCGCGCAATTCCCACGCGCAATAAAGCCTAGATAAGCGCACTATTCGTGACAGGACTTCTAGTTTTAACTGTAAGTGCGCAAAATAAACGAAAGGGCTGAAGTCATTTTCCAAAGGATTAGAGAACACTAGGGTTGTCTACCGAAGACCATCTGATGCCACATTCCTCCTCCTTGTAGCACAAAAGGTGGGGATTTAAAAGAAATTATAGTTAACTGGTGAAACAAATCTAAATCCAGCCTTTGTGTCCAGCATTAGTCATAGAACAAAAATTACAAAAGAATAAAATTCCTGAAAGGCAAAGAAATCAGTGTCGATCTGAAGCACATGACCTCCAATCGCACTGATATTCATGATCACAAATATACATTATTTCTATTCTATTGGCAACGGGTATGAGGTCAGTGGTGATCAAAGGCTTTATTATATGCTAGCCTGTGATTTATAGCAAATTATCTAAAGGATGTTGCTCGATATACATCGACTCGATGTATATCGAGGAATATCCCTCAGCAGCCTCTCAAATGACGTCACGCTCTGTCGCATCACGTCGCCTTGAAGGAACGATCTGCTGATCTTTGTTATTATTTTGAAACATACGCATTTCGAGTCGAATTGTGCTGAATATTGTGCAATAAAATGTCTCGTAGCATATAATAAAATGGAGAAACTACTCTATTTTAGTCAGTATCTGGAATTACCTCGTTAGTGTTTACCTGAAAGTTTCATTTTAGCGCGAGAGAAAAATAATATTTTCAGGTCCACACGATGAATTTTTCAGTAGCTTCCTAAATGACATTACGCTTCGGCGCATGACGTAGCCTTTAACGTCGCCTTGAAGAAACGGTCAGCGGCGTTTTGTTATTGTCTTGAAACTGTTTAGAGTCGAATTGGGCTGAACATTGTGCAGTAAAATGTCACGTATTATATAATAAAAATAAAATCTACGTATAATAAAAATAAAATCTACGCTGTTTAAGTGAATATCGGGAATGATCTCATTCGTTCACTACAACAATGTAGATATCCTCTATAAATATAACCTCCAATCTTTACAAAAACAGAATGACATATATGTAAGGGGTTATCACAAATGTTGTACATTCTGCTTACTTAGAATAATGCGAGCATTGTACAAAATACTTTCGTATCTCAAACTGTGTGGAAAGATATCCAAGACAAATTTCTTTCTGCGTAATTGAAGTTATTATTATACTTAAATTATATTTACAATTTCTTTTGCATTTTGTCAATTACACATAAAACGTCTGCACATTCCGTAGCAAATGCTGAGTAACTGTCATGTTAATATCTGTATAAATCGTGTTCAAAAGAGAATATCTCCTTGATTCCCATTTATCACAGAAAACATTAATTTACAAAAGTACACAATGGTTATGTCTATTCATAAAACACTCGCCAAAAATGGTTACTACATCGGAACGTGTAATGAACTAACTAACTGCTGTTGTATATTGCACAGTGTATATTTTTTTAATGAGCCTGAAAATCTCCTTCCTATGAAATCAGAGAAAATCTAAGACAGTCACCTCCAATTTTATTGGATACAAGATCAACATCAATGATTGATTAAAAAATCACCAACAGTTGAAACTAGAAGTCCTGTGTCTGTACTGTGCACTATTCTGAAGTAATGGCGCGCCGTGAAAGTGCAGCTGTGTCCCTAAAAAACAGCTTCATTAGCGTAACTCAATTCCCGAAGAAAAACAGCGTGTCCAACTGTGTACAATTCTGTACTTATAAATAGAGATCATTAACAGTATCCCTAACCTCTACTGCGACACATGTGCATTTCGATGTGGATTGACCGGAGGAGGTTCGGAGGAGGCTGAACCTCCTCCAGCAAAGGAGGTCAAAGGAGGTTATGGGGAGGGGTGAATGAGTCAAGGGTGCGGCCATATTTTTTTTAAAATTATTTTAGTTTATTTTAATAATTTTAATTCTCATGACGTAGACCGCCTAACAATTGAGAGTAGTTAGCATATAATTTTAATTGTTATGACGTCATAGCCCCTCCGCCTCTTAATGTCGAACAGTGATATGATGCCGTACCCCTCCCCCTCCTAATGTTGAGCAGTGATATGATGCAGTAACCCCATCCCTCTCCACTTTTTTAAATTTTAATTGCTATGACGTAGTCCCCCTACAAATGGTGTATGCTCATTTAAATGAAATTTAAATGGCGTATTAAGATGGCTTTTTCGTTAAAGAATTAAATAATATTAAAGTATGACATACGATAATTTGAATGAAATTTTGAAGCATTCAAATGGCGGAAGAAGCTCGGCTTCAATAATTTTCGTTAAAGTATCTATGAAATGGAAATTTAATTTTAAATGAAGTAGCATTTAAAATGCTTATGGCGTATGTTCATTTAATATAATATATTCATAATTTTCGTTAAAGAATCTATAATTAAATTCAAATTTATTTATAAAAAACTTCTCGAAACTTCTTGAAAAACAAATTGGCGCATCAGTTTGAGAGAAATACATGTACATGACATACGTCGATAAAGCAACATATTCGGGGCGGTCTGTTGCTTATCAAAACACCCTGGGGCTAAACTGTTGTTGCAAACAATACCAATTGTATTAAACAATGGACTGAACCTGTTCAATTGTATTAGATATGTACGATTGCGTTTAAAATTGACAAGAACGAGTAAAAATAATATCCAGCCACCATTTGTCTCAAAGTTGATAACAACAACTGCTTGAAACTCAAGTAAAGAAAGGAAAGTTATTAAAATTAATGTGATAACCCTGCGGCTTGTTTATCGACGAAGTGAATCAAAAAACATCACCTCACGGTATCGTCTTTTACTAGACTATATCAAATGTTTATTTTTGGATATTTACTGAAGAATGAGCCATCCATCTAACGGGGGAAGTAAAAACGTGAAAGAACTACCATTCTCCAATTGTCCACGTGGGGCCGAGGTAGTGTGGTGTACTAAGGTATATTGAACGTAGAGGGTTCACTTTTGCCTTCAACAAATGCTAACCCTGTATGGAGTTAGGGAGTCTGACAGTTGCTAGTTTTCGCTCGGTGGTTCTCTTTGGCTTCCTCCAAGTGTCCGACACGAGGTGACCCAAACTATTGTAAGTTTTGCTCAAACAACAATAAAAAAAATAACTACGAATCTATCATAAACGTTTTGACCTTTATCCAAAAATTTATAACAGGCCTTGTCCCCTTCCGTCATACGCGTTTTGTGGATAAAATCAGCACTTCTTCAATACTCTCCTTTACCTGCCACTCCCACTGTAAAAGTTGTATAAACGGTGTTATCCGATTAGCTGGAAAGATACCCCTTATTTTCGATTTTTAACAAGCTGTAATCCCAAGTTGCAAGTGACGAGTGATTTGTCACACTTTGAGTAGAGGATTTCACTGACAGAAAATGAGTAAACTGTATACGTTCAATTATAAAACATCGCAAGTTCGTCAATATTCACCCGAAGTCTAGGTGCAATGAAAAATGTGCTTTCTGTAGACATTCTGTTAACTTTCACAGCATAATCATCATAATTAGTTTGTCATCACTCCAATTCCCACATATATTAGATTTATTCGCGTAGAAGCATCTGGTTTACACTGTTAATGCGTGTACAAACCTGTATAAATTTTCATTTCGTGTTCAACTGAGTAAAAGCCGGTTCCTATGAAATCACGGTAGACATAAATTTCAGAGTCCTGCATTTCACTATTGCAAACAATGCAAATGACTGTAAGTTTTTTTTTCTTTCGTTTTTTCATGTGTTGGTGTGGCGAAAGATCGAAAGGGTAGAGTACTTAGCGTTGTCTGAGTCTCGTGCATTCTTATTCTTTATTCAAAGAGGAGGGGCCAATAATAAATCCAGTTTCAACAAGCTGTGATCCCGAGTTACAGGTCACGAGTAAGTAGACTTGTCACACTTTGACTAAATCACACTTTTCTGCTGACAAAATACAATTGAGTAAACTCTGTGCATTTAATTATAAAACACCGCAAGTTCGTAAATATTCACCCAAGATTCAAATTCCGGGTGTAATGAAATAGCGCATTTTCTTCAGATATTCTGTTAAATTCGGACATGTATTAGATTTATTCATGTAGAAGCATCTGACTTACAGTTTTTAACTTGTACAAACCTGTAAAAACTTGTTTTTTTTCGTGTTCAATTGAGTAAAAGCTGGTTCCTATGAAATCATAATATACATCATTTTTCGCGCATTTCGGCCATTGACCGCTCCACTGGTAGATTTTATGACACTCTGATTAGCATGTTTAATGGATCTAACTACCCCACTCAGACCCACCCTTTGCCCACTATGAGGTTATGAGCACAAAAATCGAAATCAATTCCCACACATAACGCTTCAATTGACTCCCCATCTATATAAGTCTCAATCCCCACACATCACTCACTGCCCGCTTTCAGTCTATATCGATGGTACAGCGCAAGTCAAAATTAATTGTTATGTTCAAGCAGTTTAAACCTTATTACAGTGCAAGTTGAAATGAAATCTGATTTATTTGACCATACTTCAGTGCAAGTCGAAATGAAATCTGATTTATTGGACCATACTGCAGCACATGTCAAATTTAATTCCCATATACAATTTTTCAAACCTGTCCTTATGTGCCACTATCAGCAGTTATGACTATAGCATAACTTTGAGGTAAACACTTATTTTAAAAAAAACTTGAGTCATTCCCAGTGCAAATGCCGATAAAAAACAAGTTAATACATGAGAACAATTTGTGTACCTGCGTTTTGTTGATAAAATACGTCTTTTATTGAGCCACATTCTGGAATGTTATTAATGTAATAAGTTAACCCTTAAGTCCTCAGATTAATTTTAAAGTATTTATGGCCTTTTTCTGCTTACATAGTTATTGATGACTTGGCAGTGGTTCTACATCACTGCTGGCTGCCTATACAGGCAGCCAGCAGTGATGTAGAACCACTGCCAGGGAAAATTCAGTCCACACACAAGAGTAATAAAAAAGATTACACAAGGGAGCACCTGCTTCAATGCAATATAAAAGTGGCGGTTTGGGGCTATATGGGGGCTTAAGGGTTAATACCAACCGACTTTTGTTGGATCACAGTAGCAGTGGGTAGTGTTTGTTTTGAATAATTGACGAGTAGTCACGAAATTACATTTGGTAATTTATGAGGATTTCTGAAAGTGGGTGAAGTCTATAATTACTGAGAATGGCACTTGGTAGTTTATGAGACACTACTAATAAAACCTTGAAACAATCTGTGAAATACTCAATTTTTTAACGATCGATACTGACCAGAGATCAAAACTAATCAAACTGATTACTAATAAATTATTAATCAATATGAATTCTACGATCAAATGGCAATTTTGTTGGTCAATAAATTGCAATTCTATATGGAAATCTGTAATCAAATAAATATTTTTTGATCAATAAATTACAAATCAATATGAAATCTGTTGTCAAATTAACACTTTTTAGGACTCATGACTTGGAGTGAGAGCTTCCACTTCTCAGTCCAGTTTTATGCTTATTGATTGGAGCTTTGTCATAGCGGCTTGTTGGTGGGATTGTTGGCTTGTTGGCTGGTGTTTCTCACTATCAATTGATAGATCGTACACTGTAAAATGCCTATGCGATAGTGTAAACCACCTCTCTGACTTTTTTCCTGGCTTGAGACAGGTAAAGTGTCTTCATGCTTTAGTGCATTAAAAGTCTTTTCATTTTGTTTGTTGCTGGTTTTTGGTCCATCTTTTCTCTCCACACTTTTGCTGCCAGAAATTCCATTCTGCTTTCTCAGTCTTTTCTGGTTGCTTTCTTTAGAGGCGTGTCCATTGCAGCTTTGCAGAGGTGCTGTTTCCTCGAATAAAGTGCATGAGTTCTTTTTTTCTGATCAGACCTCTTGTGATATTTTGATCATTAAAGATATTTGCCAAAATATCCCAGCCCATTGGTTAAAATATTTTCTTTTTTGCAACAGATCATTTATTAGATCACTCTTCTTCGATCCTTAAGCTGTGACACCATTATACTTGAGTTAGTCTTTCTCATCCCAGCAAAAATTGGGTATATTCTTTATTCTCTGGAGCAAAAAATGTGCCCTCCTCTTCATAGATTCTGATCAGGGTTGGGGCGAATACATTATACATGTATTGAAAACGAATATGAATACATTGAAATTTTATGAATACAAATACAAATACGAATACACAAAATTCCAAGTGTATTTGAATACGAATAAGAATACTTTACAAAGTATTCATGAATACAAAAATGAATATGTGAATACATTTTTTAAAATAATGATAAATTGATGTTTTTGTGGCAGGTGGACCTGTAAAACTGTGCAGTGATGACACAACAAAAATTTCCACATCATACAAATCGAAAACACTTTATTGAAACTATGAGAAAAAAAAATATCTCACAATATATTGACAAATAAATCCCATTACCTTCCCCTTAACCCTTTACACCAACGCAGACGATTTCAAAATTTATTATTTTAAATATCATTTTATAATTTTAAAAACAAATAAATTCAACAAAACCATATCATGTGACCCCCTCTCGACGAGCTCGTTCCAAAGAGGGGTCACAAGATATGGTTTTGTTGAATTTTTTCGAAAAATAATATTTTTTCAGCTGCTGAAATTGCAAATTACGCGGGCGGATGCGGGCGATTCATTGGGTAAAGGGTTAATATCCAGTACCAATCAATTATTTGCACCTTAATATCCAGTACCAATAAATTATTTACACCTTGCGATTACATTTAATATCCAGTACCAATAAATTATTTACACCTTAATATCCAGTACCAATAAATTATTTACACCTTAATATCCAGTACCAATAAATTATTTACACCTTGTGATTACATTTAATATCCAGTACCAATAAATTATTTACACCTTAATATCCAGTACCACTAAATTATTTACACCTTAATATCCAGTACCAATAAATTATTTACACCTTGTGATTACATTTAATATCCAGTACCAATAAATTATTTACACCTTCATATCCAGTACCAATAATTTATATACACCTTAATATCCTGTACCAATAAATTATTTACACCTTAATATCCAGTACCAATAAATTATTTACACCTTAATATCCTTGCGCTCTGTCCCAAATGAATCCTGGTTGTGTTGCGAACCAACACTCCTTGAAATGTTTTGAATAAACGTTAATTTATTATACCGATACCGGTGTCGCCCAGTAACGGGAAAGTATAGCTACAGCATTTTCATCAAACCGATTCCATACTGTATTTTTCTCCAGTAAATCATCTAATTCCACAACTCCCTTTCGTTTTCTGCATTTCAATAATTTACGTGTCACTTTTTCATCAACAGATTTCAATTTCTGAAAGCCCTCTAAAGTTGAGGTCTGAATATTTAATCGGCCTCTATTTAAATTTAGAAAGTGATTTTAAAAAATAAAATAAACGTAAACAAATGGAGCTTTCAGCAAATGTACAATTTGGTTTTGGCAACTACAATATCCTAATATGCTATGGTAATCAAAGTATCTTTTCTGTGCAAGGTCACCGCCAGTGAAGCATTTAATAGTGAATTAAATGGGTTTGAACTCAGACTACACTGACATCCTCAACTTAAACAATGGAAGGAATGTGGGTATCAAGTGCAGTCACGAACTGAACAAAGCATAATAACTCAGTACTGTTGCTATGTGCGAAAAATAATAAAACAAACATTACAGGTTCAAAGTAAAATATCAGTTTGCATTTTCGTCATAGAAAGCAAATTAAAGTAAATATATTTTGATTACATTTGAATCTAGAAGTCCTGTCACAATTACCGCAATAAAATACTCGTAAGTTAATGAACTCTTCACTGAGGAAGAATGAAGTCGTCTGAAATACCCATGATCGCTTGTGCTGTGCAATGCGCTATTAGCGAGGTGGATAGAACATCACGAAATGGTCCGATCAAAGAAAGTGAAAATATTGAGACTGCAGTATATGAAGGGTGGATTACTGCTAAAGCGACGTGGGGTGGATTTTTCAAAAAGTAATTATTTACAATTTCTGAAGACAAGACACAAGAACACTTCCAAACATCCATTCCATGGACCACCGTGATGCAACCCGTGGTCCACGTGCTGAAAGTTTGCAAGTGTTTCTTGTGCTGTTATGAATAATTATAAATACGTTTTGAGTGGAGACTATATGGCGCTTTATTCTGTATATACAGTCGAATTTTAATATCTCTTTACGTCAATACGTGAACATGTATCCCAGTAGAGGTTAGGAGTGATGTTAATGATCTCTATTTACTAGTATAGAATTGTAGAGAGTTGGGCACGTTGTTTTTCTACGGGAATTGAGTCACGCTAGCGGTGCAGTTTGACAGGGACGAAAACTGCACTTACTCAGCACGCAATAACTTCAAAATAGTGCACAATACAGTCACATTACTTCTAGTTTCAACTGTATCCCCTTAGTATTGCCGAGGGAAACAATTTACAATATTTTAAGAAAATGAAAACTTTTCAAAAGAATGTGATGAACTTCGATGATTTGTCACGTAATTTCCTGACTGAAATTTCGATATGAATTTAGGAAAAATGGCGGGCATTCCAGAAGTTTTTCGTCCATAACGCCAATTGTAGTGATGTTCCCACATAATAATGCCTCTTTCAACGAAGGACCTGGTTTCTGCAAAGCAGCTTCTTAAGAAGTATAAAGTTACGACGTTAACAGTTCAGATTACTAAGATTTGGTGCGCCAAATAAACAAACGGATTAAAATCATTTCCAAGGCACAAAGGACACATTAGTATTGTTCACTGAAGATCGTATGATACCACAATAATATATTACATTCAGCATTTATAGTTCAAAGGCTCTGGGAGTATTCACTGGTAGTGCCAATACCCGTCTCTGCAATTGTTTCTCGAGTTTCTGCAAACAGGAGCTTTTACTGTGCGATCTGTTTGAGTATGACAGGCAGCTCAAGGTAACTTTTCTTTCATATCTAAAACTCCAATCTGATACCAATTTGCTGGATCCAAATTATCTGCGTATAATTAAATAGTGTGTCACACGTCCGTTTTCCACCACGGTAATGGTTTACCTAATATAACGATCACATAAGATCGGCGATATTCCCCCAAAATCGACACTGATATTGCATTACTATAAAAATCTTTTCCTTCAAAACAAAGTTCAAGACCGCTCCTTGGACCAACCCCGTTGAACTTGTTCGACCGATAAATCAACATTTATTTACAATTTCCGAGGACAAAACACAAGAAGCACCTGCAAACGTTCATGACATGGACCATCGGGTTACACACGGTGGTCCATGTGATGAAAGTTTGCAAGAGCATCTTGTGATATTACGAGGAGTGAAACAAAAATCTTTACAATTTTTGTTATTATTATTATTATTATTATTATTATTATTATTATTATTATTATTATTATTATTTTTATTATTATTATTATTCCAGGGTGTATGGGAATTTACGCCGGTTTGGGAACCCATACATCCTGAGGCGAAGCCGAAGGGTGTATGAGTTCTCAGACTGGTGTAATCTCCCAGACACCCAGGAAAACACAAGGATAACGGATTTGTTTCCAAGAATGTTGGTGTTCTTAATACTTTAACCTATTTTGTGGGAAAAAACTGACAGAAAATGTGTACTTTGTTAGTTTCTTAATAAATAAAACCAGACAAATATGATGTCGTTGGAACTGGCTCAATGAGCCAGTTCCAATGACATCCGTATCTGTAATATTTTATTGCACATAAATATTAAATTTCCTGTACCAGAAGTATGAATTAATAATTAAAAATGGGTACTTCTTTTAGCCATATGACATTCTGTTGTATATACTTGTTTTTATACCGTGGTGTAAAAAAGCCACTGTGGATAGCAAGTTACCCCGTAACTCTCAGCCAATCAAAATGCAGTATTTCGTTTCATTTGGGGATAATTTATTTCACGGTGCAAACAAACCACAAGTAAAATAAATATCGAAGGGAGATGAGATAGCTAGATTGTCCGTCTACCTGTCACCGCCAAATGAAATGAAATGAGTTGGCTTCAACACTGAACTTGATCTGTGGGTTGTGCAACTCATCCCCTCCGATCTTCAAGGGACAATTTGGAACATTCTACTGCGTCTGCCACTGAAAATGTTTTGTTTTATTTATTTATTTATTTATTTATTTATTTATTTATTTATTTATTTATTTATTTATTTATTTATTTATTTATATGTACACTTTTGCCCTTCTTGCTATATCTTGTCCACAATAAGAAAGTTACGTTTAACCAATCCGTTAAAGAATGTGTGGTTCAGTATATTGGTCTTTTGACAGATCAATTTTATCGATAAACAGAATTCACTGGAACACATGAAAATGGATACGTGTACACTTCCGACTGTTCCTATGGGAGCTGGGGGCATAAATAATGAACTTCCGTACGAACTGCTTTATGTATTTATCTCAATTCTGCTACCGTAGCTCTCCCTTTGGTTCTAAGAGCAATCTGGACAATAAGGGATTCTGCATTGAATATGATCAGAATATAAAGTTAAACACTTTTATTAACTTCTTTTAAAACTCAGTTTATTATTTAGATTTTGAATTTTCTCAATCAAATCAATCCATATTATTGAAAATACATATTTGGTCAAGTTTTCCAAAGACCTTGTTCGAGTTTTGTTAACTCGTATTTGTCCAGATTGCCTGGTGTTCCTGTCGGTAATGTTTTGTTAAGTACTAAAATAATTATTATACAACCTAGGAAGTTTGCCATCTCTTCAGTCAAACACGAATTGAAATGTTTGAGGTTTAATTAAGTCCTGTGTCTTTGAGACTCTTATCCTTTAAAAACAGTTGGTCAGAGTTATACTTTTTATTGTTAATTATTCATAATGAGCGTTTTTGATTTATCAACAGTTTATTTATTGGCCTGAAATTGCCCTATATGTGAATACCATATACCCGATGGTAGTGGACTAAATACTTATTTATTTATTTATTGGTATTTAAGGTCACATATTTGTGCACAATGTCTAATCATGACCGCGACAGTTTTACGGGTGGAGGAAGCCGGAGTACCCGGCGAGGACCACTGAGCAACGGCGAGCAACTGTCAGCTCCCCAACATACTAACGCCACACTGCAGCACAGGCAGGGTTAGATTGGTTGAAGACATGCGCGCCATCGACGTGCAGTACGCCTTAGTACACGGCGTCATCGTGCTCCCATGTGAACAATCGGGGTTAAGTGCCTTGCCCAAGGACACAATGCGGGAGTCCGAATCGATCGCGCAGACGGTCACCCATCCGAGGACTAACCGGGCTCGACGTTGCTTAACTTCAGTGATCTGACGAGAACCGGTTAGCACAACGCCCCCCCCCCCCCACCTCCACCCCCCCCCCCCCCCAGTGGAATAAATCAAAATATAATGTGTTCACGGACTTTTGAGGTAGTTGCTTTTCTCCTTGATATCTGTACCTAAAATCTTCAAGGATTCTCCTTTCGCCGTTGATCCCACGCTATTAAAGTTTTGATTGATTATAAAGATAGATATCTGGATACTTACAGTACGTGGAAAGTGGATTCTGACTAAATCACCCGCGGAGTGGAGTTACCACCCATGCAAAAACTTTCAAATTGTGTACATATCGGCAAAAAAAAAACAAGCAATGTTTCAGTCAATGGACCTCCGGGTTTAACCCGGAGGTCCACTGGCTGAAACTTTGCTGGTGTTGGTTGTGCTTTGCAACAAATGTGCAACTATTGCTCGGGTGGAATCTCCACTCTGCGGGTGATTTAGTGATAATACACTCTCTACGTACTGTACACCTTTTTCTGATTATGGGTTGGATTAATGGAAATGTATTCAGTTTTACTTACATCTGGAACCAGATGATTTACTGAGCACTCGTCGAAGAAATTATTTAGTTCATTATTAATGCGTGCGCCACCAGCATTAGAATCTGAGTAATAAATTGTTGTATCATCTGCAAGAGAGCGCGGTGACTCTGTGGCTGCAGCATTGAATTTTAAATCGAAAGGTCTACGGTTCGGACCACACAAGGGATAACTACGTTGTGTCCTTGCGTAATGCACTTAATCCCGTTTGCCCACATGGGGGCACGATGGCGCTGTGTATTAAGGTGTACTACACGTCGATAGTACACCTGTTTTCAACCAAAGCAAACCCTGTTTGTATGGAATTAGTATGTTGTGGAGTCTGGCAGTTGCTCGCCATTGCTCGATTGTTCTCTGCGGGTACTCCGTTCCGACTATTTCCACCCGTAAAACTAACCGACAGTATATGACCCTGGGTGTCGAAATGTCTTTAAACACCAATAAATAAATAAATCATCTGCAAATGATAACGGATTTAATATTGTTGAAAAAAATAAAGAGTATTGATACAGTACGTGGTGAGTCTATTAGCACGAAATCACCCACAGAGTGGAAATTCCACTCAAGCAATAATTGTAAATGTGTTGGGAAGCATAACAAGCACAGGCAAAGTTTCAACCAATGGACCTCCGGGTTAAACTCGGAGGTCCATTAGCTGAAACATTGCTTGTGTTTTTTTGTCTATATGTACAAACTTTGAAAGTTATAGTTTTGGGTGACAACTCCTCTCCGCTTGTGATTTGGTTACTATCCACTCTACACGTACTGTATATAAGAAAAGAAGCGTGGGTTCAAGTATTGTGTCTTGTGAAACACCACACTTTATTCTTATTAAATCATATTTTTGATTATTGCATTTTAACATTGCGTCAAATGCCGTAGCAAGTCTATAAATACAACCAACGTATTAATGTTTACTTTCTCTATTATTCTCTGACCCTATGTGTTTCAGAAGTCGCGGCACAAGATGGATGGTAGAATGCTTCTTCCTGAATTGGTGTGGATGATGGTATAAGTTGTCAAATTTATCGAGATAGTGTATACAAGTCGTTAATCCATAGAAGTCGCCACTGTTTTTGGACTTCGTTAAATTTCTAAAACCTGTTACGTCATGTGGTGTTGTTTGTGCTACATGTATACAGAAGTTTAACAGAGAATTACTTTTCATGCAGTTCATAAAATGTTTGCGGGGTTTGTTCGGTCGGACGTTCTCCAATATAAGCGAAGAAATTATTGAACTCATGGGCCATTTCACTGGGCTTAATTAATTCAATCATTTTTTTATCTTCTTTTATAAAAGAAGATGGTAAACATTTCGGAACTAAAATCACGCACTTGAATTTTCCACTGTGAAGATGCACTCGTTTCGCCTAGGATAAAAACAAATAAGGGAGAGAGTGCGTCGACTGAAAATATATCGACGCGAGATCACGTGACGTATCTGGCTGCGGGCAGATAATGAAAACCTTTTTCATCATCCGCCCGCGGCCCGATACTTCAAGTGATTTGCCGGGCGTTATATAATTTGATCGCCTTACTAAACAATGTCAATGCACTAGTGAACGCCCGCTAAAATGGTAATAATTATATAATAACATGATTTCCGAGGGCTTGGGCTCCATTTACTGGACTGCCCTCTGCGATTAGCAGCGCGACAGGCCTTAGCGGCCCGAGATGATAGCAGGAGGATTCTTGGGTATCTAGTGAAGCCGTCCGTCCGTCCGTCCGTCCGTCCGTCCGTCCGTCCGTCCGTCCGTCCGTCTATCTGCGCTTTCGTACTACGGGAGTTACGAGTTGTTTTTTGTCCGGACAGGCATTATGAGCTTACCGAAGTATTATCAACTCATTTGATATATTATGAGCTCAATTACTAAGATATGAGACTTATGAGGCAAATTGCGAATTTAATTTTCGGGGTTTATATTAAGAGTTAGGGTCAGTTCAGGGTTGAGGTTAGCGTTAGTTTCTATCAAGTATTACGTTGGGAATGTAACCATGTCTATACAACCCCCCCCCCCCCCCTCCCTCGAAGTTTTAAAAAAGCGAGGTTTTAACCGATGTCCGAACGAATTAAAATGATCAATTTTTTCGTAAATAATTAAGCCCACAACTCCCAATTTTAAGAACGTCCGTCTGTCCGCCTGTCCGTACAAACGTTGTGTATTCTAATACCAAAGCCATTGATCGGATTTGAATCTCCTTTGGTATGCCGATAGACCTGCATGGGGGAACGGATATGCACAAGGAATGGGTTCCGTCCAATGAATTTTCCCAGATTAACGGTCCTTTTTTGTTTTTTATCCGTCTGTCCGTAGAAACATTTTACGTTGTAACTTCAACGCCATCTGTCGGATTTCGATCTCCGTTCGTTTGCTGATACACCTTCGTGGGGAACGGATATGCACAAGGAACGAGTTCCGTTCAATAATTTTTTCCCAGAGTTATGACCCTTTTTCCCTTAGTCCATCTGTACGTACAAACGTTTTGCACTGTAACTTTAAAGCCATCGGTCGGTTTTGGATCTTCGTTGGTATACTGAAAGATCTACATGGGGGAACGGATATGCACAAAGAATGGGTTCCGTCCATTGAGTATTCCAACAATTATGGCACTTTGTCCATTCTGTCCGTCTGTCGGTACAAACGTTTTGGATTGTAACTTCAAAGCTATCGGTCGGAATTGGATCTCCTTTGGTAAGCTGATAGACCTGCATGGGGGAGCGGTATGCATAGGGAGCGGGTTCCGTCTATAATATTTCCCAGTGTTATGGGCCTTTTTTACTCTTTCAATTTGGAAATAAATTTTGTTATGCCCCATAATACCTTTAAAGCACCTTCGAACATCAATACTTAGAAATCATAGAACGATTTCCGACCCTTTTTGGTTTACAGTTCAGTCGCCGTGGACTGGTCACTTTCCAGGCGTGGGCAATATTTCCACGAACGCAATAATATTAGATTCCAAACACTAATTACAGGAATAAGCATCAACAATTTAATTAATGAAGCACCGGGTACAACCCGGTGCTTCATTAATTAAAATTTTGCTGATGATGATTTTTACTACCTGGTAAACTCATGCGTGGACATAACTGCCCACGTGTGGATTACGACCAATCCACGGCGATTGTACTGTATGTTATTTCGTGAAAAGAATCAATGTGAAACATCATTTATTAGGCAATTTAACGCAGAAGACTTTAAATTTATCTCGGTCAACACCTGTGAAAGCTAACCTGGTTAGGAAAATGTGAACAGATTTCCAGGAATACGATTTGACGTCATACGCAGAACGACAGCGCGTGCTAGCTGGCCCACGGGCACTGATGACTAAAGATAGCCATTAGCGACCGGCTAGATTTTAATTTTTTTTTCAAGTTTATTATTCTCCCTTACATGCTGTGTAAATTAGTATTAAGATGAAGGTAGCGCACAATAATGATTTTATATTTTTGTTAAGTTGACCCTCCATTACGTGCTTAGTTACTCACACATTAAATATGCACCATTGTCTTAATTTTTGATAAAAACGAAGTTAGGGATAACAGTAAAGGGGCGAACAACTTTGGTAACAAAAGGGACAAAATGCAGTAACTATAGATATTTTTCATGTTATTAATGGACATATATCCCAATTTCATAGACACATTTTAATGGTGAAAATAAGGGGAACATACATAATACACAAGAAGCGTGTCACGGAAAGTTGATTCCTGGCGGAATATGGAGCAATCTGAATTGAGCCGTGGATCAGAGGGTTTTACATGGAGTAGACATCGTGTGGGTAAAGGATTTCGTTGACACCCTGAATGGAAAATGAAACCCGCACCCATCTCTTCACTGTCGACAAGCCTGACATTGAAATATACAGTACGTGGAGAGTGGATTGTAACTAAATCACTCGCGGAGTGGAGTTATCACTCAAGCCATAACTTTCAAATTTTGTACGTAACGCCAAAAACACAAGCAATGTTTCAGCCAATGGACCCCCGGGTTAACCCGGAATTCCATTGGCTAAAACTTTGCTTGTGCTGGTTACGCTTTGCAACACATTTGCTATTATTGCTTGGGAGGAATCTCCACTCTGCGGGTGATTTATTGATAATACACTCTCCACGTACTGTATGATCAACAACTGAAGCTCACTGCTCCTAAAACAATGGGTGGCACTATGAAGGTACTCCAGATACTCGCGGAGGATCGGCGAAAAATCCAACACCGAAAAATAAGTTGTTTCTTTGCTTTCGTCGTGCTCCGGACATGAATTGACCTCTTTGGCATTCAAATCGAATCCTGAATACCCTATTCCAATGCATACAGTCGAGTCTGATATTACGCTGGACGAGTATGTAGCCAAAATGCCACCTGTGGGCACAGCCGCGAGTGATAGTAAAGTGCCATCTGTTGATATGGCCGCGAGAGGTGTTGAAGCGCCATCTGTGAGCACAGCCCCGAGTGATGTTTTAGTGTCATCTGTGAAAAGAGCTGCGAGTAATGTTTGAGGGCCATCTAACAGCAGAGCCGGGAAATAATGTTGAAGAGCCATCTTTGAGCACAGTGCCGAATGATGTCAAAGTACCATCTTTGAGCCCAGGCCCGATTGATGCTGAAACGCCATCTATGAGCACAGCGGCGAGTGATGGTAAAGCGACATTTGTGAGCACCGCCTTGAGTGATGTTAAAGCGCCATCTGTGAGCACCACCGTGGGTGATGCTGAAGCGCCATCTGTGAGCACCGCCTATGGTGATATTGAAGCGCCATCTGTGAACAACGTCGAGAGTGGTGTTGAGGCGTTGTCTGCTGCCCCAGCCGTAAAATAGGTAAACTTTACGTTACGGGATTGTTTGAAAAATACGTAACAAACTTATCGACGTGCAGGACGCCTGGCAGAAAAAGTTGACGATGATGAGGTGTATGTGGATTATATGAAAAGACTGTGAAAAAGCAAAGACCTGCTATAGGAAGGATGGCGTCATGGGAATCGTCCCCAAACCGATTCCCAGTTATGTTCTACTGTGAAACGATCCCTTAACATACACATATCCAGAGGCGGCGGAAGATCCCAAAAAGTGGGGGTGGGGTACATTTTTTTTTCTCGGTAACTGCAGGGGAGTTCACATGCGCACGTGTTACCATAGTCCAAACTTGGTCCCAAAGCCCGTAATGTAATTTTTTGGAATGATACATCCTTTGGAAGTACCAAACCAAAAAAATTACATTCCAGACTTTGGGTCCAAATTTGGACTAGTTTTACTATTACTATACATGTAGTCTGTGCTTATTATGGCTAGTTGCGAACTTGCGATGTGCAATATCTCGTTATATAAAATGGACAGTGACACCGATAGTATTATGTTGCTAATTTTGATAGAACTATATTACTATCTCCCACAGTCAATATGGCCATAGGGGTTGTGTACGTTATGTCAGAATATGTCCTGTTAGGGTACCCATAATGGTGAGAAAAAGTGTGTAGGGGAGGGGAAGCACGTGCCCCTGTGCCCCTCCCCCGGCTCCGCTGCCCCTGCACATATCTTAAATCTATTCCAAACTTCCACCTCTAATTTCACTATTAGTAATCAAAACGTTGTCACAAGCATGTCAAAAAGTTAGGAAAATCCAGTGTGATTTTGTATTATATTATTAATTCCTTGCAGAAAAGTTTGTATTATATTCTTTGTAGAAAAAGGACGCCAGTGAAGATCATCGAGAATAGGAGTTGTTCTGAATCTGGAATATTTACAACAGCATGTGACCAGCATAACAGCCCAATTTTAAATATTTTAAATTATGTCGAGAACGTATCTTTTACAGACGAGGGGTAGCGAGTTAAAATAATCAAAATGACTCGTAACAAATTCATGCACTAACTGTTCGGTAATCCGGACATCATTTACAGATCTTATATTGCAAATATATCGAAGAGAAAAAAAAATGTCTCACCACCAAGTTGCATAACATGCATGTCGGCCCAACATTTTAATGCAGGAAATGCCGAAAAGCTGAGAACAACTGCGTTGGAAACATGTAGATGCCTCCAATTAAGAGTGATCCTTTAGGGCCATCTTACAGTTGATGAGGTTGACCACTGTGTGTACAATACGGTCGTCGTGTGAAGAGATCAAAATCCACGCGTTGGAAAATGTCTCCACACATGCGTTAATTGTGATTCTCCGGTATACCAAATGGAATAACCCTCAAATTTTCAGTGAAAGAAGCACCGGGTACTACCCGGTGCTTCATTCATTGAATATTTGCTGAAAGCGTCTGATTATTGATTAAAAGTGCCAGTAGGCATAACTGCTCAAGCGTGGATTTTGATCACTCCACGGCGGCTGGATTGTATTACATGGGAATAGGCCCCGTTTTGTCAGTATTCAGGTTCAGGTTATCACTGTTCATCTAGAAACTGATGTCAACAATACAATGTTCTGATTTAATGAGTGACACAACTCCAATATCCTACACGAAGACTACATACAGCTGAGTTTCGTGGACGTAAACGTGACAGGGAAGATTGCGCTTACGGGAAACATGACACAATGGGATAACTTAAATGACGTAAAATAGATGCCGACGTACGGGACATTGGTGGGCGTCGCATTTTAATGTAACCTTAGATGACAACGAGTCAGTGATAAAATTACTCTAGGGACGATTTGTTAAATGTGAGGAAAACCACTTTGTGGAACAGCCGATATACCTGTTCTGTTCTAATGTCTATCGCGAAGAGTCCTCTGATTGATAGTATCGAAGACACCTGTCACACAGAGTGCATGTGTTAGTAAGAAATAAGATGCATGTCCACAGACTCCAAGATATAGCCTTGAACTCGGGACGGGTCACTTGGGCTCTGCAAATGAGTCTTAATGCAAATTAAAAAAAATGTGAAAGCACATGCTCCGCCAGATGTCGATTTACCCGAAGCGCCACTACGCTCTCGACAGTTTTCGAAACGAAGGAAAGGTTGGACATTGAGCGTAGTTCTTCAGTACTTTCGATTTCATACCCAATTTTTATCAGTAATGGAGTGATCCGGGCATGTTTCGTTTCTGATGGAATGATTCCGGAGGTTAGGGAGGTGTGGGTGCTTTTTAGAAGCCAGGGGATGATGTCCGGAAGGCACCTTTTGAGACAATAAGTGGACATGACAACAATAGTACATTGCTTGTTTAGAATGAGCCTTCATCACAATACTGTTGAGTCCCACATCATCAATGGCTTCAGTGAATCTCCCCTGGGCAATGGTGAATAAGTTATGATCCACTGACGTCCGTTGGTAGGCTAACCACTGTGAGCATGTTGACCTTATGAACATCTGCTCTTAAAAGCTCAATTTAGTTCACAAAAAATGAAAACTCTTCTGCTAAACTGGACACAGCAGAATGACTCTGTTAGGCGGAAAACAATATATGCTTTGGTTCAGGTTCGGTTCTGTATAATAGAAAAATAGTGTTGTTCGGTTAGTTTAAAAAGTTTAAAACGGATCAAGAAAAAAGATATCTCCCCAATTACTGGGATTTAACAAGTGCTACAGAGGATGATAACATGTAAGTTAAAACCCCCCAAAAGCCCAAAACAAACCAAGAACATGAACTTTTAATGGCAAAGAAATAATTACAAAAATAAAAAATAAATTACAAAATCACCCGCCTGCATGCAATTTTACAAAAAAATGGCCTGAGAAACAGATCTACTTTGTGTAGCCTTATGCATGAAGATTATTACAATGAATACATTGTCTTACACAATGGAATACCACACAATCCAGTGTAGACTTGTTTCAAGAAGTCCTCCCTAGTGGAAGGGCAATTTTAACAAACCTACAGGTCCAAATAAGCTTCATACACAGTGTAAAAATTCCACAAAATTAATAAACATTCATGCATGTTTAACAGGAATTAGGAGTATTGTAATTAAAAGTCAATTGTGTGGTTGTTCATAAACTTATATTACTTTGTTATCAGGTGTTAAAAAATAATATTTGTAAACACACCCACCCATTTAGATTAGTCCCTGCACATAGCAGTGGCGCAGACATACAGTACAGTTGCCGTGGGGCTGGTCGTAATACATATGAGTGCAGTTTTGTCCAAGCTTGAGTTGACCAGGTAATAAAAATCATCACCAACAAAATTTTAATTAATGAAGCACCGGATTATATTCTGTGCTTCATTAATTATATTTTTGCTGATTATTTCTATAATAAGTATTTGGAAGCTAATATTATTGCGTCCGTGAATACATTGCCCACCCGCGGAAAGTAACCATTCCCTGGGGGCCGTACTGTACATAAAGATGTGTTTGTATGCATCTATGTACTGTCCTGGTTTCAATGAGGGTCATAAGCTATGTTTTTGAGACCTAAAATGAAAATTTGTACCTATTCAGGAAATGTTTTCTGCCAAAGTCATCTGTTATTTGTATTTGGTTGGCTGTTAATGAAAAATAAGGGGAGCTAGATGGCTCACTGGTTTCGGCATTTGACTTTAAACCTTAAGGTCAACGGTTCGATACCCGCCAAGGGTAACTGCGTTGCGTCCTTGGGAAAGACACTTAATTCCGATTGCCAACGCGGAGAGACGGTGACGCTATGTTCTAATGCGTACTGTACGTCGATGGTGTACTTGTCTTCAACCAATGCTACCCTTGCTTTTGTGGTGTTAGTACGTTGGGGAGTCTGAAAGTTTGCCTCTTGTTGCTCGGTGGTTCTCTCCGGGTACTCCGGCATCCCCCAGTCGTCAAACTGTCCGGCACGAGGTGACTCTGGCTGACGAAAGTGTCATTAAACCCCAATAAATAAATAAATAAATAATGAAAAATAAGAGAAGATTAATTCAGTTCTACTTCCCAAACCAATTCACTCACACCGTTAACCCTTTACCCAACGCAGACAATATCAAAATTTATTTTTTTAAATATAATTTTTTTAAATTTTTCAAAAAATTTCAACAAAACCATATCATGTGACCCCCTCATTGGAACGAGCTCAATGAGCTCGTTCCAATGAGGGGTCACATGATATGGTTTTGCTGAAATATTTTGAAAAAAATAATTTTTTTCAACTGCTCAATTTGCATATTACGCGGGCGGATGCGGGCGATTCGTTAGGTAAAGGGTAAAAATATCGACGTTGGCTATTAGATGTGATGTGAACAATATTTTACGAAATGAGCTATTTGACAGTCATTAGGTGAAAAAACATAGTGGGTGACAATCATTGGACGACTGCAAGGAGCTACATTATCGAGGATCCACGAGCAGCGTTTCCAAGACCGAAAATGCCCCCCCCCCCCACCAAAAAAACAAAAAAAAAAAAACAAAAGCAACAAAAGAAAACAATGAAATTTGAATGACAATTTTATGTTAAAAACGCTGGCCGTTTTTTCGTTCCGGTCGGCTTAATGATTGAATAAGGTGCGTAGTCAATACAGATTATCACCACAGTGTGTGTCTCCGGGAATTCAGATCAAGTCGAGTTGTAGGAACAGAACAGTATTTCGACGAGCCCGTTAGGGCGAGTCGAAATGCAATTCTGTGCCTACAACGAGACTTGATCAGAATTTCCGGAGACACACACTATGGTGATGATAAATTTATCTCACAATATTGATCACAAAATGTGTTATAAAACTATTTTAATAGGAAGTTTTTCATTTGCCTTATCGATGGAAAGACGCAAATTGAAAAATAGAATAGCGTACAATGATCTCCATATTGAGGTCAGTGATGACGTTACACTTCAGAGAAATTACGTCACTGGGATTCACTTTACTGAATGCTGTCTTGCGACGTGGAGCAACTGTGTGTTTCGTCATCGTGAATTTGGTTGTTACTTTTGCAATAACTACTGGTAAATTAAATATCCCTCTTGGTGTAAAGGTTTATTATTTTTTAAAATATGCCGTTCGTCGTTTATTGAGGTTGAGTTTTCCACATTTCAAAGCGAAAGCTAATCCTTTAACTTCAAGAGAGAATAGGCTACAAACCAGCCCAAGATGCCGAAAAGTGCACATAATTTAACTATTCGTTGTGTTAACTTCCCCCGAGACATTTTAGCATGACGTGCATAATAAATACGTTACAGGGCGTTTAGTTGGCAGATACAGTGTCATATACCTCGATCCGCAAGTATACAGAAGAAGTCTCCTTGGTTACGAATCGAAATTAAGTATTTTTATTGTTTACTAATCATATATATTTCATTTTCAGGTTATTTTATTCAACTTTGTGGGGAGTTAGTTTAGTATAGTAACTGGGACAAAGTTAGGAGGTCTTAAATAAAACTGTGAGCGCTAAGTTGTCGAACGGTTCGTCGTGTTGCCTTTTGTCGCGTGTTTACAATTTTCCCTGTCCGATCGCGTAATTTTGTTTTGATGATGGCGAGCAAGTCTGTTCAGACGGAGGTAAGTATGGAGGTAAATACGTGTAATATCGCGGTCCAGGTCAACGGTGCCAACGGAGTAAGTATTGGTGTGCAGACAGAGGTCACTGGGGGTGTCGGTCAGAGCCGGGTTGGTGGGGCCACCGATGGCGATATTGGGCTTGAAGTTTGTAAACAGTGTTCTATGATGTATGGGGACTGTCGCTCTATGGGATATGGAGAGGTATGTGCAAACTGTCAGGAAATCCTCCGCCTACTTGAGACAATTGTTAAGTTTGAGGGGGAGATTGCTGAGCTGAAGGGAAAACTTGGTAGGGCGGGGCTGTCTGGAGTTACGCCTGTGAAAGTGGCTTTCCGAGAAGGATGGAAGGTTGTCGGTGGTTCCAAGAGGAAACATGGGGGTAGAACCTTTGATGTGAATGAGGTAGGTGATGAGGTGGGGGCTGCTAGAAAAGTACGTAGGACAGATGAGGGGGGCCCAGGCCGGAGCAATGCTGTAAAGCGTTTGGCGTGGACTACCAAAAGTGGTAGGAAAGGGGGGCCAGAGAAGCAGGTAGATAGGGGTGTTAAGTCCAAAGGCAGTGGGGAGTGCAGCACCAGAAACAGATTTGATGTGCTCGATTCGGAAGAGACAGAGGAGGAGATGGAGGTAGTTGCAACAGATAGTAGCTTGGGGTCTAGGCCAGGAAAAAGGAGGAGGGATCCGGGGGAAGACCAGGGGAGTAGTCCAGGTAGCTCAGGGCCTGGAAAGAGACGGATGGACAAGGATAGGAGTAATCCTAGGTCAAAGATACCGATACCGATATTGATTCCGAGTGGGGCTGTTGGAGAGGAAGAGGACGCTGTAAACAATAGGAGACTAGAGGAGATAAATAGGGCGAGGTCCAAAAGTAAATTGGTGGTTGCGGGAAGTAGCATAGTTCGGGGGATCGACAGGGTTGTCTGTGGTCCGGACAGTAAAAACAGAACAGTTCTGTGCTTTCCGGGGGCTAAAGTGGAGGACATGAGGGATAGAGTGGACGGTATTGTAGCTGGGTCGGGGCCTGATCCGGTAGTGGTATTACATGTGGGGTCCAATAACATCAGGGAGAGGAAATCAGTTCGTTTGGTGGACACATACAAGGACCTAATTAGTAAGCTACTTAGCAGGAATGCTCGGATCATCGTTTCAGGGGTGCTCCCCGTTATGGGTGGTGGGAATGAGAGGAACTCGCGGATTATGGCACTAAACGAGGAGCTGGAAGAGCACTGCAAAGACTTGGGAGTACATTTCATTGACCACTGGGATTCATTCTGGGGACAAGGAGAGTTGTATGGGCGAGACGGATTGCATTTAAGTAGGATGGGTACAGACCTGTTGGGCCAAAAAATCTTACAGGTGGCTGGGCCTTTTTTGGAGAAAAGGGGGGTAGGGGACCACAGCCGGTAACCCAGAGTGGCACAAATGCTGGGAACATAGGAAGAACAACAAACATGCACAATACAGGGACATACCAGGGTTATAATAATGTGCCAGTGATGACAAAAAAACAAAGATTCATTAAGTTTGGGTACTGCAACATCCAGGGTCTGCACAAGAAAGTAAGCGAAATATCAACAATGATGGACGAAGGAGACTTCGATATAATGGGTCTAAGTGAGACGTGGATACGACGGGATGAGCGGGTTGATCAGATGAAGGGTTTCGTGTGGATAGGAGCTGGGCGAACTGAGGGTCAGAAACGGGGTGGGGGTGTTGGCATCTACGCTAAAGAGGAATTACAGCCCTCATTGATTACAGATCTCACAGAAGCAAGGACTCAGATTCCAGTATCCAACGAAATAGTCTGGGCAAAAATCAAGTTAGGAAGCAGGAGTGTTGCCGTTGGTGTTGTATACTTAGCAGTGGAGGGAAGTAAGCCCGAGTGGAATGATTCAATATATACAACTCTTAGATCGAATATCACAGAGCTTGGGAGCAGAGGGTTCAGTATTGTCCTAATGGGGGACTTCAATGGGCACATCGGGGATAAGGAGGAGGGCATACAGGGAGGTGATAGGAAAATTAACACGAATGGGAGGAAGATGTTGGACCTATCAAAAGAGCTTGGTTTAAAGATCCTGAACAGGGATGCGAAATGTAAGGGTAAATGGACCTGGGAGAGGAACGATAAGAAAACAATAATTGATTATATACTCACTGACATTAGCGTATGGAGGGAGGTTATAGATGTAGAAATAGATGACGAGGGAAAAAATGACTTGGGTAGTGATCACAACCTGATAACAGTTAAGATTATGGGCAAAAAGACGAATAGAGACAGAAATACCTTCAAGGAAGTTTGGGGACTAAAACAAGGAGCCGACTGGAAGCAGTTTCGGGAAAAACTAAAACCAAATCTTGAATGTATACCTAGGGATGCAAATGTCCAGAGTATTTCAGATGGCATAGTAAATAGCCTAACAGAGGCAGGGAAGGAGTGTATAGGAAGGGTGAGGGTCCCAACGAGAGAGCTTGGATACAGGGTTAACGAGGGACTGAAAAAGGCTATAAAAGAAAGGAAGGTAAAATGCGCTGCTTACAGAAGAAGTAGGAAGCTTAAAGGGGTGGATAACAATGACACGAGACTAATGAAAGGAGAATATGAACTGGCACGGAAAAAGGTGAATGAGATAAAGAATAATAATAGGAAGGAGCGCAATTGCAGTCTTGCCAGAACAATAAAGAAAACGGGGGGTTCGAGCTCAAACGTATTTTGGAACTGGGTAAATAAACGGGGGAAAAGTAGTGTGCAGAGTATCAAAGTGGATGGGGAAAGTACAGAAGATAAAGGCCGTATCGCTTCAGAGTTAGTCAAGCACTGGGAAAAGATAAACGATAGGCGATGGGGCAGTGGGTCCCCACCAAAAAGAAATACACTGGTGGAGGAGAACCTATCCAATCGTGTATGTAGCGAAATAACGACAGAAGAAGTGCGGAACGTGGTCTCGAAATTAAAAAATGGTAAAGCTGGAGGGACTGATGAAATTCCGAATGAATTCCTCAAAAATGGAGGGGAGGCACTTATTGAAGTCCTGACAAACCTTTTCAACCTGGCTCTGCGAAAGCAAGAGGTCCCCAGAGAGTGGAGGGAAAGTAAGGTGTCGTTCATACACAAAAAGGGGGATAAGGAAGTTCTAGATAACTATAGGGGGATATCAGTTAGTAGTAACATCGGAAAAGTATTCTGTAAGGTCATATACGGTAGACTAGAGGAAGTTATTGAAGAGAAAGGTTTTTTAGGAGAAATTCAAAATGGTTTCAGGAAAGGACGAAGAGTCACTGATCACCTATTTACACTCACCCAACTGATAGAATCAACAAAGGCTGAAAAGAAAAAGATGTTTCTGGCATTTCTAGATGTGAAAAAAGCGTACGACCGAGTGTGGAGGGAAGGTATGTGGCGAAAGCTCGAGGGCACCGGACTGGGGGGGGGGGGGGGGGTAACTTTGTGGGAATCATGAAAGCACTGTATACAGATGTGCAAAGCCAACTCAGTCTAGGGAGTATCACTACAAAACGAGTCCCTATGGATATAGGCCTCAAGCAGGGGTGTATCTTTTCACCGATTTTGTTTGCATTGTATGTTAAAGATTTAGGGGACGAACTAATTCAGAGTGCGGAGGGGGTAAATGTTGGAGACATAAAGATACCAGGCTTATTCTTTGCGGACGACATGGTGTTAATGTCTAGAACTGAACAGGGGCTAGAGAAACTGCTGGAAATTGTTGGTAGATATGGGAACACTTGGCGGCTCGAACTAAATGAAAATAAAAGCAAGGTAATACCCGTTGGACGCAAGGTAGATATGACGAAGAGATGGAGAGTGGGGGAGTTCTCAATCCCCGAAGGGGAAAGCAAACAAATCACTGTAGGAGAAACGGGAGAGTATGAGTATCTAGGGGTAAGCATAAATATAACGGGAAGAGGGGTGTACAGAAATTACTCAGCCAAACTGATTCTGAAGGGGAAAAGAATTCTGAACCAACTAAAACTTTTAGGGAAAAATAGTTTCAACAAGGTCTTTGTGGGGAAAACACTGTGGGAGAGGGTGGGTTTACCAAGTATAACGTATGGCACGGACGTGATTCCATTAAACCAAACCGTTATTAAGAAGTTGGAAAATACTCAAAATGATGCCGGCAGATGGATAACAGGGTCGAGTAATGCTGCAGCTTTGGAAGCAGTAAGGGGGGAGCTTGGGTGGATGAAAATCAAGGACAGGGTAGATTTGGGAAAACTGTGTTACTTTAACTACTTGAGAAACCTGCCTGACAACCGGTGGTGCAAATTGATGCTCGATACCATTTGGAATTCTAATATAGAAACGGGGTGGTCAAAACATGTGAGGGAACTAATGGACAATTACTCTATAGAGGTCACAAACATAGAAGTAGGAATGAAAGAAGGCAAAAGGTTTGTCAAAGAGAGAGTCATGGAAGATTGCAATCGAAACTGGCGAGCAGGGGTTAGCGTGAAAAGATCACTGCAGGGGTTACAATATAAAGAAAAGCCAGCTTTTGAGAAGTACCTAGATGGCACCTTTGGAGGGTCACTGCTGTTCAAACTGAGATCAAGATCACTGGAGCTTCGGGGAAAAATTGGGAGAGATGGGGAAAAGGGATGCCAAATGTGCCACTCTGGAGTAGTGGAAACCCTGGAACATTTTCTCTTGGAATGCCCACAGTATATACCTCACAGAATAAAATTTACTGGAAGAATAATGCTGAAGTGGGGTGAAGAAACAAAGGATAGATGGCTGAAGGGGGACACGAGGGAGAGGGTAGGAATGCTTATTGAAGACATTGAAAAAGAGGAAGTGAGGGACACTATTAAGCAGTTTATATCTGAATGCTGGGAGGAGAGGAGGGGAAGAGGGGGTGGGGTGCAGGGGGAATGATGGCCTTCTCTTATGAGGACCGCGACAAATCAGCGGCTGGCCAAAGAGTTATTATTATTATACGGCTCAGAGAAATCAATATTAGGTTCGGCTTCGCCTCACCTAATATTGTTTTCTTTGAAGGGTTTTCTCTGAAGGGAAAAACGCGAAGCGATCAAAAAATGATACTGATGCCGTTGTTTTGGCAACAGCAGAATCACGAGCTTGCATCAGGGGCCCTTGATACGGATTCGGAACAAGGGCTCAGATACATTAAACTTTAGTTGCGTAACAGTGCAAAACGCCCCGATTGTGAGATAAAATAACATATCTCCGGAAACTTATCGTAACAATACTCCTGTGCAGCCCCACACCACCGTCGGTTCCTCCGCCATTGTGTAGAGCATACGTATAAATTATTTGTTTTATTGTGCACTATATCCACGGACGCAATAATATTAGATTCCAAACACCAATTATAGGAATAATCATGAAAAATTTAATTAATGAAACACCGGGTATAATCAGGTGCTTCATTAATTAAACTTTTGCAAGTGGTGATTTTTATTACCTGGTGAACGCATGCGTGGACAACACTGCCCAAGCGTGGATTGCGATCAGACCATGGTCATCGTACTGTAGAAACAGTGTCACTTGTACTATTTGCGTCCTTTTGATAGTACAAAACAAAAATGTATTCTATTGTTATTTGGCTTATCGTTGATCAACTATCATTTGGTCTTTCACGCGTGTATTGATCGATAAAACACAAAGATAACTTCCTAGATGTAAAATACGAAGTTGTTCTCCACATAGTTTGAGTGTTGCACGTTGTATCTTCAACACATTTTTAATGTATGGATTGATTTTAAGAAGGAATAGCGAGAATAAACATCCGTCTGAAACCGGCGGTTGCAGATGTCAAGACGTCCCTTCTAGTGCTTCCTGTTTCCTCAAAACCGCCAATGAAGGATTTAGAATAATCTATAAATTCATGTTGTCAATTTTTGACTTCTCATATCCGAAGGAAGAATAAACACTCAGTTGGGATTGTATTATGCAGACCTACACGAACACACCTCTTATAACTTTCGAGCTAGTTTTCAATATTTTCTTACACGTGACGCGCAGCATGAGGGATAGCATTGCCTAAATTAACCTACGCAAATATTCATTTGTTTCTGAACATTTGGCAGAATTACAGTTGAAACTAGAAGTCCTGTTACCGTATGTCAGGGCAAAGCCAGCCTAAATGTAGGGGCAAGGGGCCTCATATGTAACGATATTGTAAGTTCAAAATATATTCCGCATCAAGGCGAAAAACCCACGTGAATTTCACTTCTCTGTAAAGCTGGACATAGAAAAAACACACGTGGTGTATATCCAGCTTTAGCGCAGGGACCCAGGGGAGAAACGGTATGTTAGATAAGGTCTAATCTCCATTTAACTTATACAGTAGTCGGAGTCTTACGAGACGTTATCGGTTGGTGTCAAGATGTCGTCACGGTCAATTGAGAAACGAGATTCTAAAACGATAGAAATGTCTATCGTATCGTCACCTGATCATTAGGTAACAATCATGGCAAGAACGAATCGGTTTTCTCGACAAGTGAAGTCAGCGTTAAGTCACGCGTGAGATGACTTGTATTGATTCTGCCTCGATATACGTCATCTCCCACCGTTTTGACAGGTGGACAGATGAGCGTCGGTCCACCTGACAGGTTAGGGTAAAAAGTATATATACCTGGAAGAGCAGAGCATTAGACACACTTGGGGTCACACACACGTTGGTGAAGTCCAGGACAGGCGGACTCTGTTTCCTGGCATAAGGGTACCTTCGATCACAGGACCCTGAAACGGCTGGAATCGCCAGAGAGGGCATTCCATGATTGATTTAGCTTAACGTTGATAGGCGGCTACGGGGCCGAATTCGTGAGAAGGAACACCCCAGGTGGAACGTTAAAGTTTAGATTGTCGAGTAGCAGGTATCGGCCTGCAATAGTCAGAAGTGTAGGTTAATTGTATTGTGCGTATTAGCCCTTTGAAGCGTCAGACTGATTGCGTTCTGAGTAGTTTGTTTTGCTGTCGAAGCATCGTGATACCGACTGGAGATCGGTGTGAGTGACAATTTCGCCCTAGCACAAAAGGGGCATTTGTGAATCGTGAATTCAACCAGTGAATATTTCAATAGGACTTTCACGGAGGACTTTCAAAGGCACATAAGGTATGAATAGACAATATCTGACCCAAATCAGAAGTACGTGTCCTTATTGATGACGAACATTGCTGGTCGGAACCCTCCGACAGCTAGAGGTACAGTTACGCGCAGACGTTGACATTTGAGCCTAAGCGGGTGAAGCTCTTATGGCGAGCTCACAGTAGTAACATTTCCAGTGTGTAGACTATAGTGCCAGTACAGGGCTATAGAATGACTATATGATTGTTTAGAATTATTTAATCATAGCGACCCATTTTCTGTGAAAAGAATCGAATTGTTGATTGTTGAAATGTTGAAACGGATTTATTTTTATGTGTAAATAAAAGAATCGTTGTTACTTTAAATCATTCTTTCCATTATACAGCCTAAAGTGATTAGGAATCACACCTAACGGAAATCGAACCTATTTCAGGCCAATTTGGCAGAGAAGGAATCACGGCGTCGGCCTAACTCAGCTCTCTGCACTGAGTTCGCGACACTTGGATTCCGACCCTCCACGTTGGTCTAATTTTCCCGCAACTTCATCAGCGGGACTAAATAACCCCACGTCAGCCCAGGCCTTACGGGGCCTCAGGTGTCCCTGACATTGATTGGCGAGCGCTACCAGGATATTTCTAAAAGGTAAAAAAATGGCTATATGGAAATTTTGTTTTATTTTAACGGCGGTTCTGTTTAGGTTTTGACGCGTTCGGTCAGTTGATGCCGTTCAAGGGTTTAATATCGCAATACAGTAGTCCCCAAGAGGATACTTAATAGCCATTATAACTGCGGTAGGTTTCAGAGTATTGGGGCTTTTAACTACGTTAAATTACAGAGGTAAATTAGGATTAATTGCCATATTTTTTTTTTCTTTCTTTCTTTTCCTTCTTCATTCTTTCTGACGAGTGTTGAAGATAGAAAGAAAATATCAAAATGGATGTTGTTACACCCCTCGCCCAACTGGTATCATTAGGCAAGGAAATGGGCCTTGAGGGAGCCGAACTTCAGAAGTTCGTTAAAGATGAGCAGAAACGTGAGGCCAAGGAGATTGCCTTACGTAATGACGCGAAAGAGAGAGAGATTCAATTAGCAAGAGAGGCGAGGGAGAGAGAAGCCCAATTAGAACGAGAGCGTGAGAAAGACGCAAGAGAGGCGAAAGAGAGAGAGATTCAATTAGCAAATGAGGCGAGGGAGAGAGAAGCCCAATTAGAACGAGAGCGTGAGAAAGACGCAAGAGAGGCGAAAGAGAGAGAGATTCAATTAGCAAATGAGGCGAGAGAGAGGGAAGCCCAATTAGCAAGGAAGGCAAGGGAGGCAGAGCGAGAGCTCGAACAACAGAGGCACGCGAGAGAATTAGAGCTCCTCAGAGCAAGGGCCGATGTGGAGAATGGAAGTCGGCGCTCAGGGGATGGGAGTGCAGGGGTAGCAATTCATGCCCCACGCCCCCATCTCGCTCATTTCAATGAAAACACAGATGACTTGGACTCGTACTTGGAGAGGTTCGAGCGTTTTGCCTCCAGTCAAATGTGGCCAGAAGACACATGAGCTATGTGCTTGAGCCCTTTGTTGTCAGGTAAAGCCCTCGAGGCTTATACCAGTATGCCTCCTGCACTTCTTAACGACTACAGTGAGCTGAAGAATGCCATCCTTCGGAGATACCAGCTCACTGAAGAAGGATTCCGTACCAAGTTCCGAGAGATTAAGCAGGAGAAGGGAGAAACAGTACCTCAGTATTTTGCCCGAGCTAGGCGGTACTTTGACCGCTGGACTGATCTCGCAGAAGTGAATGAGTCGTATGGAGCCCTGCGAGATCTATTTCTCCGGGAGCAGTTTTTAACTACATGCTCCAAGGAGTTGGGCCTGTTCATCAAGGAAAGGGGTCCGCCCACCTATGATGAGATGGCAACTGTGGCAGAACGCTACATCGAGGCCCACGGTGGGAGTGTAAACGCACCCAAATCGGCTAGGGGTGGGGCAAACGGGTTGGCAATGGCACCCGTAAGGCAACACCACCCCGATCCTCCCGCGTTGCAGACCAACCGGAAGGGGAGCGCTCCCAAGGACACCACTTGTTTTATCTGCAACAAGCGGGGTCATATTGCCAGGGACTGCTGGCAGAAGCAGGTAAGGACCACTGGGAACATTAGACCACCTCAGCAGGGGGCCGGGAACGCAGCGCCAAGGGGTTGGAAGCAAGGTGACCGCGTATATCCAGGGCCCAGTAGGCAGACGGCAGCGTTCTGTCAAACTATCGGTCCAGAACACAGTCCCCTCCGGGAATGTATACAAGAGGGAGAATTAAGGCTGGAAGGCGGGAAGGTTGTCCCGATAATAAGTGGCATGTGTGAGAGGCTCACAACTTCGCAGGAGAAGTTTGATATGCCAGTGTACCCAGGGTATGTGGGACAAAGGGAGATCCGTCTGCTCCGGGATTCTGGGTGCTCCTCTGCAGCGGTTAGAAAGCAACTGGTTGACGACAAGCAATTGTTGGGGCGCGACCATTTGTGTATTTTGATAGATGGGACCGTTAGAAGGTTCCCCATCGCGAGGATAACTGTGGATACCCCATTTTATTGTGGCGAAGTGGAAGCCATGTGCATTGAATCACCTGTGTATGACCTGGTCATAGGTAATATCCCAGGGGTGAGGGCAAGCCCTGATGAGTTATGGTCCAGGGATAGGGGGCCAAGTGAGGGCCCAACGAGTAAGGAAGGGAAGGTTCCCAGGGGGAACCAATCCGATGGTCCAGGGGATGGCCCCTACACGACGAAATGTCGGGAAGTTTCAGGAGGGACGACTCCTGTCCAATTAGGGAGAAGGGGCCGCAGGCGGTCCAGGCGAAACGCCAAACAGCGAGGGAACCCAATGGGATCATTGGGGAAAGACCCTCAAGCAAATTTATGTGGGGGAGTTGAGCGCCCCAAGAAGCTGGTGTCACCCGTGTGGAGAGGGGGGGGGCCAGACCCACGCAAATGGCTGGGCAAACTTCCTCAGAATTGAGAGGGAACGGGTCAACACGAGGAGAGGGTGTTAAAGTGGATGGGACGCTAAGATGGGTGCCCAGGGGACCGAGGAAAGGGTCCACAAATCAAAGGAGAAGCATCCTAGGTGGCGGAGACCACGTAGAGAGTGCCGAGGGCGCACAGTGCCCGATGTGCGCAAGAAGTCGTCGCAATGGACCGGGGGGTCGACGGCACAAGGGCCAAGGACGGCCAGTGTCGTTCGAACGACGGTAATCGCCGGGACGAGTGAGCCTGGGGGATATAGCGCCAAGGGAAGCTCTTGGGAATGCGACAACGACAGGGTATGGGGACCCTGGTGGAATACCCGTAGAAATGGCGGGGCGAGAAGTAGGGGTGTGACAAGGGTTACCCAAGGAGATACTGGGAACCGGGCCCCTACCAATGGTCGGTGGTTATAAAGAAGCAATAGTTGGGTGGCTGTGGGCCTGGTGTCTGGGACGGGGGCTCCAGTCGCAAATATTTTTGTTGGTGAGGTGATGAGTTTCGTAAACCCGGAGTTAAGGCCCGGAGGAAATTTTCTTATTTTAGTATTATTATTGCTCTGACTGCTGACTAGAGTTGGTTGTGAGTGCGAATGTGAGATACACTGCCCCGTCTGTCGCGTGTGCGTGGACGGGGAGCCTGTGTGTCTAGGTTTTAAGTATGGGATGCACAAACCCGGTGTTAAGGCCCGGGGAAACCGCGCTTGTTTTTATTGACGAGAGTTTGTTGTGAGTGTGAGGCACACTAACCCCGTCTGTCGCAAAGGCGCGGTCGGGAAATCTGTGTGTTGAATGTGTGAGTGTGTGAGGCACAATTTTAATCCCCTGGTTGAGCTTTGCGAGGGTGAGGCTCAACATAATGCAGGGGTCGTTTGCCCCTTCACAAGACATAGGGGAACGGGAGGCGAAGTTACACTCCGTTGGAATTAACCCATCTGACGCAAAGGCGCGGACGGTGTTACTCGTCGGAGTGAGTGCCAAGTGAACTGTTTGCAAAATGGGCGAACGTGTATAAAAATGTGTATGGTTAGGTGTAAATATATAGTATTACAGAGAGAGAGAGATTGCTGCAAATCTAAGAATAAAGCTACTCTCCATATGTAAACCCGCAAGACGGGAGCATGTGGTAGCGTGTGTGTCGTGGGAATCGGTATGGCCGACGCATGAGCCCGGTCATGAACCCCACGACCACTAGGGCACAGTTTTGTAGTCTTGAACATGATGGGTAGATTGTAAAAAGGTATGAGAGGCGAACGTGCGTGGCCTTGCCCCTTGTGTTTTAAGAGATACACAGGGTGTTTCTCTCGGGAAGGGAGTTGTCAGGGCAAAGCCAGCCTAAATATAGGGGCAAGGGGCCTCATATGTAAAGATATTGTAAGTTCAAAATATATTCCGCATCAAGGCGAAAAACCCACGTGAATTTCACTTCTCTGTAAAGCTGGACATAGAAAAAACACTCGTGGTGTATATCCAGCTTTAGCGCAGGGACCCAGGGAAGAAACGGTATGTTAGATAAGGTCTAATCTCCATTTAACTTATACAGTAGTCGGAGTCTTACGAGACGTAATCGGTTGGTGTCAAGATGTTGCACGGTCAATTGAGAAACGAGATTCTAAAACGATAGAAATGTCTATGGTATCGTCACCTGATCAATAGGTAACAATCATGGCAAGAACGAATCGGTTTTCTCGACAAGTGAAGTCAGCGTTAAGTCACGCGTGAGATGACTTGTATTGATTCTGCCTCGATATACGTCATCTCCCACCGTTTTGACAGGTGGACAGATGAGCGTCGGTCCACCTGACAGGTTAGGGTAAAAAAGTATATATAACTGGAAGAGCAGAGCATTAGACACACTTGGGGTCACACACACGTTGGTGAAGTCCAGGACAGGCGGACTCTGTTTCCTGGCATAAGGGTACCTTCGATCACAGGACCCTGAAACGGCTGGAATCGCCAGAGAGGGCATTCCATGATTGATTTAGCTTAACGTTGATAGGCGGCTACGGGGCCGAATTCGTGAGAAGGAACACCCCAGGTGGAACGTTAAAGTTTAGATTGTCGAGTAGCAGGTATCGGCCTGCAATAGTCAGAAGTGTAGGTTAATTGTATTGTGCGTATTAACCCTTTGAAGCGTCAGACTGATTGCGTTCTGAGTAGTTCGTTTTGCTGTCGAAACATCGTAATACCGACTGGAGATCGGTGTGAGTGACAATTTCGCCCTAGCACAAAAGGGGCATTTGTGAATCGTGAATTCAACCAGTGAATATTTCAATAGGACTTTCACGGAGGACTTTCAAAGGCACATAAGGTATGAATAGACAATATCTGACCCAAATCAGAAGTACGTGTCCTTATAGATGACGAACATTGCTGGTCGGAACCCTCCGACAGCTAGAGGTACAGTTACGCGCAGACGTTGACATTTGAGCCTAAGCGGGTGAAGCTCTTATGGCGAGCTCACAGTAGTAACATTTCCAGTGTGTAGACTATAGTGCCAGTACAGGGCTATAGAATGACTATATGATTGTTTAGAATTATTTAACCATAGCGACCCATTTTCTGTGAAAAGAATCGAATTGTTGATTGTTGAAATGTTGAAACGGATTTATTTTTATGTGTAAATAAAAGAATCGTTGTTACTTTAAATCATTCTTTCCATTATACAGCCTAAAGTGATTAGGAATCACACCTAACGGAAATCGAACCTATTTCAGGCCAATTTGGCAGAGAAGGAATCACGGCGTCGGTCTAACTCAGCTCTCTGCACTGAGTTCGCGACACTTGGATTCCGACCCTCCACGTTGGTCTAATTTTCCCGCAACTTCATCAGCGGGACTAAATAACCCCACGTCAGCCCAGGCCTTACGGGGCCTCAGGTGTCCCTGACACTGTATTATGCACTGATTTCGCCCAATAGCACGTCGAATACCCGCACTTTTGTCCCTATCAAACTGCAAAATCAGGGTGCCAAACTACAATTATATACCGGTAATAGAGATCATTAGCATCATTCCCATCCTCTAACGGTATACATACAAATGTAATGCCGTAAATAGATGTTAAAATTCGACTGCTTTTTCAGAAGAGAGTGGATTACCTCTGAATCGCAGCGTCCTATATTTTCCACGCGAAAAGTAATTATACTTTTTCATAATGGAACAAGAGACACTTGCAAACTTTCACCGCATGGACAACTGGGTGCAATCCGGTGGTCCACGTTATACAGTGGCGGCGCCAGAGTTACAAAAGTGAGGGGTGCAGTTGGGGATTGTGCAGCACCGAGCTGGGGTGGGTTTCGGGGAGGGGGGGACCTCTCCCTAAGTTGAGAAAATTTTTAACTGTTTTGCAACAAAATCATGCGAATATGGATAACACTGGAACCGGCTGAACAAGCCGGTTCCAATGATATTCATATTTGCATGATTTCATTGAGTTATACCTTTGAGAATTTTTCTAAAATATTAAATTTTATTTATTTTTTAAAATTGCTGTAGGCTGAATTCCAAACGGATGCCTTGCACGCTCTCGATTCTAGCATTCGTCGAGTACTCTTAAGAACTATGTTTTAGTCCGTTTAAACGCTGCATGCCTTGTTGCAATTTGGACCCTCGACTCTTGTTTGTTGTTTGCAGCTAGCGTGCGTGTGGGGGGACGGGGGGGGGGGGGGGGAGGGGCAAACATGAAAAAAGTGGAGGAGTAAGTACCCCCACATACCCCTCCATGGCGCCCCACTGATGTTATAGAAGTTTGAAAGTGCTTTAGACATATTGTCCTCAAAAAGTGTAAATAATTGCTAAGTGAAAAATCTATCCTACAGCTTTTGTAGAAATTTACCTCCTATTTGTTTTCCGTTTGATCGGTTCAGTCCGTGACTTCACCATTGACTTCGCTAATATCGCATTATACTTTGCGATCCTTCTTGCGTATTTCAGAATGATTGCTTCATTCTTTTGCACTAAGAAGCCCTTCAACTAACGGGCATGTTCTTCGTTAATTGTGACATGGCTTCCAGCTTCAACTGTAATCAATATTTTACTTGACTAAGTTAACTTGTGATTGTGTGACAGAGATTATGTGACGCACGGAGATGATTTTGAGTTTTCCACAAGCAAATACATCAAAACAGATAAATGAACAAGTAAATAATAAATAACTAAATAAATAAAAAATAGATAAATAAATGAATAAAAAAATAAATAATAAATAAGTAAATAAATAAATAAATAAATAAAAAAATTAAGATTGACTGTGTTATTCTAGATAAAAGAGTGTTAACAGAAATAAGAATAAAAATACATAGAACTTAGCCAACACCCATCACGATGTCGGAGGCTGCATGATGACTCGCTGGTGACGGCATTGAAATTCAGACTGAATGGTCCACGGTTCTATTCCCACTGGGAGCAGCTTCGTGGTATGCATGTGTAAGGCACTTAATCCCGATTTTCTACGTGGTCGCAAGGCGGCGCAGTGTACTGAGGCGCAATGCATGGCAACAGTGTCCAGGGAGTGGTTTAGTATAGTTTTGCTAGGGGATTGGTGCCAAAACTCTCTCGTCATGGGTTTGAACCCCCGCTATGCCATTGCAAATAAAGCAAGCGTCCTTTCTCGATTCTATTTTACACGGTAAATTAGAAAAAGAGATGTTCTCGCTGATTTCAATGAGGTACAGTATGTAAAATTAAGTGAAGCAATTAAATGATAATTAACTTAATTTGTGACGTTTTCAAGTCATTTCTTATTTATCTGCATATACTGCTCTTAACAGTCGGTGTGAATACTTTGGAATTCACTTGTTGTATTGAGTTATTTCAAAACAGCGTTTACGATTCACATACCGAGGCATCTTCTCAGTGAAAAATCTTGAGAAAAATAAAACACATTTTCCCGCTAATACTTTCAAGAGAAACATTTCCATGCAATCTGGAATGTACAGCAATCAAACTCCCAGTTATTGGTCAATGTCGAGATGACAATACGCATTGGAATTTCAAAGCTTGGAACACCATCGAATGCGGTCATGATTAGCCATTGTGCATAAATATGTGACCTTAAACATCAATAAATAAATAAATAAATACATCATCGAATCCACCGAAACTGTGTACAGCGAAGCATCTGTATGTCATGCACGTAGCCAGGACCTCACGGTTGTGGCACCGCCCACGTCCCTGGAGGGATGTGGGAGGAGGGAGCAACGACCGGAAGTTCCCAGTTAGGCTTAGTATCCCCTGCCTTGTAAATGTTTTTGCAAAATTTGCTGTCTAAGAGCGAACTTGAGGCATTTGTATGCTGTGTAGACCCTCTGTTGCAGATTATTTTGGGGCTCTATCATGTGGTGTGAAAGTTGCATTGGGACATTGTCTTGTGGGGGAGTGAACATTTCAGGGGGCAAAGATCCCCGTAGCTAAGCCATTGCTGTACGTACATTGGTGTCTTACTCTGTACGTGGGAAAGTTCGTAATCTGAGCACACACCATTAACCTCTTCCTAACATGAAAAGCAGACGACACTTACAAAAAAAATTCTCGAATAACTATTTTTTTTTCATTTTATGTCTCAAACACATAGGTTATAACCCCTTACTGGAACGAGCTCCGCGAGCTCGTTCCAACGAGGGATCATAACCTATGTTATTGAGACAAAAAATAATGAAAAATTAATTGGCCGGTTTTGGCCGTTGCGTCATATTTATCCTAAACAATTAAGGTTGACACAAAACTTCCATAGTTACGCATGCGTTATCCAGACCAAATTGATCAAAAGATCAAGCCAAATCAATCCCGAGAGCGCCCTCGTCTGAGGGATGCGCTTTCGGATATTTATACCGTGTTTTACTTCCGTCAGACTACGAGACGCAATGTTTGTTTTCTAGCCCCTATTCAATTAAATGTATCGCATTCGACCTAAAGAAATTACTTTTTGATTCTCTGAGCCCGTCGCGTTGATTTTTCACCTGCGCTTTGGTACATTGACATTTTTCAAATATTGTGCCGCGAAAATAGGAAACATAGTCGCGCAAAGTCGCAAATTCCTGGAGCAATTTCAACGGGATCTAAAGCTAAGTGAATCTATATATTTGGGAGTCTCAATAATGGTTTACGTTGTAAAATAATTACGAACAAACAGCAGATACTGTGGAATTGATGTTTGTTGAAAAAGTTTGAGTGAAAGATTTTACAGTTTTCGAAAATGCAAAGTCTGGAAATTGAACGAAACGAACACGTGCGTTTGTGTATACGCGCCTCAGAGTGAAAATGTCACTGTTTTGTATATATTTCTAACTATGAGTATACATGCATCAAATGACGTCCTGATTCCAGGGATTTAGTCGGTTAGTTCAACGTTTGTACGGTATTATACCTCACTTGCTTCGCATTTTAATACTGAAACTAAACAAAGTAATTCTGTAGAATCACACACTTTCCCCACTCGTAAAAAAACTATTGAAAGAGTTATGAGAAGAACCAATAGCAGTCAGCTTGATGTAAAGCTGTTCCTTCTTAAATTTGCTTAGTGTGTAAATTACAGGTGTTAATCCTTTGATACTTTTGTACGTCTTATGACGTACAAAGTCAAACAGCGCGTTGATACCTTTGCACATCTTATGACGTATGAAAGCAAACAGCGCCTTGATTTTTGTGCCTTGAGCTCGTTCCAACGAGGGGTCATAACCTATGTTTTTGAGACAAGAAATGAAAAAAATAATGAAAATTAAGTAGCGATTTTTGAGAATAGCGCTGGGCGGTTTTGGTCGTTACGTTAGGTAAAGGGTTAAAGAAGCCTGAGATATAGTCTTATCAATGCCTGAAATGCACACACCGTCACCATCATTATTTGCGACTTTGAAACAAAATATACCAATGCAGTCAGTTGAATGCGAGATGCAATATACATAGATCAAAAACTCATTCCAAACTTTATTACGACGCTTTACCCTAGAACACATCAGTGAAACACCAACAGAACCAAAGTCAACATAGACAAAGTCAACCACTTTGAAACACACAGAACAAAAAAAGAGAAGAAAAAGAACAAGCAAGAGATGCCACTAAACCAGAACAGAACAAAGATCACGATTCAAAGACAGAACAGAAGATAGGACCGAGCAAACCACACCAGAAACCAGAGACAATTCAAGACCACAGCAGAATTGGAGTCAGAGTCAGATAAAATAAAACGAAAATGATAAACTGGAAACTGAAAAAAGGAAAATGAACAACAAAAATTAAATTCAAATAGAACACCGAATATGTTTCAGAAAGTTATCGTTAACAGCATGTTTGATGGAGTGTGGTTATTGTCAGTCGATGAATGCATCGATGACACGTTGTACAATCAACTACACCTGCCTCCATCTCAGGGTAGGTCCCTAAATAAGAGATCTAGAAATCTTCGGGGACAATTTCTCCCATACGACCACCACCAAAATCGCCACCCAATTATAAATCATAAAACTAATAATATAATACAATGGAACTGCCAAGGTTACAGGGCGGGTTTTAATGAACTCGTCCTTTTAAGTCAAAAATATAGACCTGCAGTTTTTTTTTTTTTTATTTTACTTGCAAGAAACACTCGTGAAGAAACCTGATACACAACATCATTTAGTCTTTAAGAATAATACTTCTTGTCACACCTGGACCGATGAACATGATTTTCAAGTTCGTGGTACCTGTCTTAGTTAGAAACGAAATTATTCACAGCTCTGTACCTTGACAAACAAACTTACAGACTGTAGCGGTTTGCCTAACACTAAATAAGACGGTAAGGTTATTTTCCATTAACGTATCACCAGATAAACTCTTTTATTAGATTGATACTGAACAACTAATTCACCAGCTCCCATCTCCATACTTTCTGTTACGTGATCTTAATGGCCATGGCCCTTTTTGGGGTACTTCCCGCACCAAAGGTGACGTAAAAGGCAAACAGTTGAAGAGCTAATTAAAGTATGACTAGTGTTTCTTTAATGATGGGTCAGACACTTATTTGCATCCCGCATCTGGTCTTGAACTTCAGCTGATATTACAATTGCATGTCCTTCAGTCTTCCTTCATTTTTTTTCGAAGGCTGAAGATGACTTGTGCGGGAGTGATCACTTTCCAATTGTATTGAAACGTGTGGTTTCAGCGAACGAGTGGAACTTTGAAAAGGCTGACTGGGGCACTTTCTCACCGCTTCGCTCTGAACGCTCAAACGGGAGAAATTTGAGGAAAGTGCTGACCAAATAGAACATTTCACTACAGAGTTACTTGGCATTTCCAGTACGGTCATCCCAAAAACCTCGGCAAATCTAACAAGTTTCACTAAACCAAGGTTGATACTGATTGCAAACAGGCTATAAAGGATCGCAAGAAAACTGAACGGGAATTTAATAAGTCACCCTCAGAACTTAATTTGATCAAATTGCGAAAAATCGTGCAAACAGAACAAGACGACTAAAACAACAAAAAAGGAGAAATTCTTGGGAAACTTATACAAAACTTAACCAACAAACATCCATCAACAAAAGTTGAAAAATGATTAAAAAAATTAGACGTGAAGAAATAAAACCAACTGTACAACACAAAGAAGATAACAACACACTAAGTTCATCAAAAAGGAGAAATATCCAACAAATTGGCCTCCACGTTTTTTAAACATTCTTCGTCTGAAAATTCAGATTCGTTAAAATTAAAGAGCAACAAATAAATTTACCTCTAACAATTTAGGGAATTACAATGAACCATTTTCTATGGAGGAGATAAATAACTCTATACAAAAAGCAAAAGATACTGCTACTGGGTCCGATGAAATATATATATATTATCATGACCATGTGCATGTCCTGTAATTTGTATCAGATTCGAGGTCGTGTTTACAATCAGATCACAACGAGCCCGTCAGGGTAAACACGACCGAGAATATGATACAAATTACAGGACATGCATTTGATCATGATAATACATTTATCTGACAACCCCGTTACATAAAGTCCGTTTTTTTCCGTTTTTCAGTTTAAATTGGGTTGGAATTGGTCAAAATTTTGAATTTCATATTTTAGTGCGTAATAACAATGCATATAATGACATTATTTGTCATAGCGCGGTGTTTAGCGGAAGTTGAATCTATATGATACGGAATCAGAATGAGTCGTCTATATGATACGGAATCGGTACACATTATGTGATACATACCGTTTCTCGTGGTTTTCAGGCCAAAGTCAATATGATTGTTAGATAAATTACCAGATTTTAAAACATCGGCCATAATCACCACTTGCACTTTTATTATCACTTTTCAACGAAATATGGGTGACTGGCCAGTTTCCACCTTCCTGGCGTAAATCAACAATAATTCCCATTCCAAAGCATGATAAAGACCACAACAATCCAATCAATTACAGCCATATTGCATTGTATAAATCCATGGAAAGGGCGATAAGTGATCGACTTATTCTTTAACCTGGAAAAGGCATATGATACAACGTCGAAGTATGGGATTTTAAAAGATCGTATTACCATCGGGTTGAGGGGGAGCATGACTCTTTTTATACAATGTTTTTTAAAAGGATCGTCAATTTCAAGTTCGTGCCCACACGAGCAAGAATTGGGGGTTCCTCGGGAAAGTATTTTATCTGTTACCCTTTTCTCAGTTAAAATCAATAACAGCATTAGCGCAACTGAAAATATGGTTGACTCTTCCTTATATGTTGATGATTTTGTAATCTCTTACAGCAGCAAATACATCAACGTCTTCGAGCTCAAACGCCAGCTGTGCTTAAATAGTATTCAAAATTGGAGCGCGGTGGTTCAGTGGTACACTGTTGGACTTCTATGCTAGAGGTCCCGAGTTCGATCCCCGTCAGGGACGACCCGCGTCGTGTCCTTGGGCAAGGCACTTTATCCCTGTTGCCTACATGGGGGCACGATGACGCCGTGTACTAAGGCGTACTGCTCGTCGATGGCGCAAATGTCTCCAACCTCAGTAACCCTGCTTGAGCGGAACTTGAACAGAGTTAGTATGTTGTGGAGCTGATCGGTGGTTCTCTCCGGGTACCTCGGCTTCCTCCACCCGTAAAACTGCCCGGTCACGATTAGCCACTGTGCATAAGTATTTGACCATAAACACCAATAAATAAATAAATACTAAATAGTATTCAAAATGGGTCACAGAAAATTAATTCAAGTTCTCGAAGACCAAAATAAATTGTTACATTTTTGTACGCTCCGGAAACATTCGAAAATGGTGAAATGGGATGGGAGAACTATTACAGTTTTTAACCCTTTACCCAACGTAACGGCAAAAACCGGCCAGCGCTATTCACAAAAATCCCAATTAATTTTTATTATTTTTTCCATTTTTTTGTCTCAAAAACATATATTACGACCCCTCTTTGGAACGAGCTCGACGAGCAATATGTATCTAAATTTCTGGCCAATCCATCAAATCCTTCCTATAGTTATGTTTCGGACCCTCAGAATGTTGAATTTTTCAACAGACACCAGAAACATATTCCTCCTTTAGGAATTAGAACTAAGCCCCAACTAGAGTCCGCCAAACTTGAATCGGATTCGTTGTCAGAAAACCATAAACCACATATTCTCCTGGGCTCCTTAAAAAAAACTACTTTTATGTTTGAACTTGCATCTTCCAAAAAGTCCGAGACAAATTCTTTGGAGTTTAAACCAAAAATATATTGAAATAAAGTCAAAGTATAGTGCAATAAAATATATAAGGATCTGTACAGATGGATCTAAGGATGTTGAAGAAGTATCATTAACTGTTGTTACTGGTGATCAGATCACCTCGATCAGAATACCAAACAAAAGTTATTTTCACAGCGGAAGTTAAAGCCTTGCAACTGATGCAAGATCACATCGGGAATGTACAGGAGAGGAAGTCGATTATTTTTTTCTGACTCTCTTTCCGCTTTGATTTTATTACTCATACCCGAGTTGAAGAACCCTCTCATTTTGGAACCTAGTGAGAAGTCGACTAGTCTCTTGTCTGACCGATATGATATCGTGTTTTGCTGGTTATCTGGACATGTTGGTATCTCCGGCAACACAAGGGCAACCAGTGCAGCAAAACAGGCCCTAACTAAACCTCTCGCTGATTTTACAATTCCTTCCAGTGATTTCAAGCCAGATATTAGTAAGTACATCAAATATGTGTGACAGGCGGAATGGGATTGAGTGACAAATAACAAGCTCCATCACTTCCGATCAACTATTACTGATAAAAGTCTATCTGGTAACCTCTGTAGGAAAGATCACATCATTCTGACACGATGTCATATCGGTCATACAAGACTAACATATTCCTTTTTGTTAGAGGGTAATATGCGACCGGAATGTGCTTCCCGTCGACAGAGGTTGACTGCGGAGCACATTATTTTACATTGCACTGATTTTAATCATATCAAAGAGCTGTATTGTACTGTAGGATCTCTAACGGATCTTTCTAATCATACAAGCCCGCACAAGATTCTTTCATCTTTTTAACAGTAATCAGCCTTTTTAATAAATTTTAAAGTTGTTTTATTCTTTTAAACTGGACTCTTCAAGACTCAAAGTCAACAGGTTGATTTATATGGCATGCACATTTCTTGTATCATCCCTCATTACTGTTACTTTTCATACCACCCTATCTTTGCAAACTCTATTCTAATTATTTCATATTTTTATTCAACCTTATTTTACTTCATAATAGAATAATTAAACTTTTTTCGGTTCATGCGTTTTCAGATAAAACGATTGGCTCACACGATTCTGTTTTTTCTTTTCATAACTCAATGAACCGAAAAAAACACAATTAGGTCCACCCCCAGCCACGCCCCTAAAATACCAGTCTTCGGAGTTGCAACATGGTGTTAAATCAATAGAAGTTAGAACACTGGCACGTTCTAAATGTGAAAAAGAAAAAGAAATTTATATTACTAATTTATCACCATGAAATTATTTATAAAATATTTAAATGACCGTGGTGGGTCAATTTTTCTTTTTCTTCACAACTGTATTTATTTGACATTTCAATTTTTACGCACACTGGGTGATCGTCTGCGTTCATCGTTTTACCCAAATCGATTGTAAACAATGGCTGGTCACGACGAAAACGGCAATTTTCACATTGCTAATTTGAATGAAATTTTTGGAAATCAAAATGATTTTATATTTAAGGAAGAATATTTGGCTTTATATCTAACTCCACTTTTACAAACTGTGTTTTTCAGTTCTCGGGAAACGGTCAAATCCAAAATACAATGTAATATTGATGGCCTACTTCCACCTACCACGGAACGTAACTTTTAATTGAAGTGAACAGTTGAATGAAATTTGAGGGAGGCGTGGCTTATGACGTTTTCTTTGCATTACGTAATTCATTGGTCAATAAAAAATTTAATGCCATAAGTGCATTTGACTTGGAAAGTGTGTCAATTGCTACCTGCATTTCAATAATATGCGCCCTCTTTTATGCCAGAAAAATAATATGTCTACTAGTTTTAGTTTTTAAGTCTTTGTTCGCTGAAGTAGAGGACGACTAACACTATTTATTTATTTGGGTCGCGAACGTTTAATTATAAGGAATGATCGTTTCTTTTTGTCTATTTCTTGAGTTATGAACCCCAAAAAACAAAGTCCAAACTGTGTAAATGGGCGTAGCCCATTTACACAGTTTGGACGTTGTTTTTTGGGGTTCAAACTCAAGAAATAGACAAAAAGAAACGATCATTCCTTAACATTTTTACTTTTTAACGTTTTGTCGCACCGATAAAGCCGCGATGAGGCGTTAAACACCAATAAATAAATAAGACCTCCAGCAGCATTTCTTTTATTGTCTTCTCGACACAAATTGCAAACTATTTCTCCCCACTGACGATGTTCGCCATCAATGGCGTTTACCCCTCCCCTCCCCTACCCCTCCCCCCTCACCCCCTACCCCCCCCCCCCCGCAAAAAAAGAACAAAAAAAAAAATACCCCTAATAAAAATAAACAACAAAAACTGTGGCCAGTTCGCTGGAGATCACAATGGAAGGGAGAAGCCATCCAGATTATGCACGGCTTAAAAATTATCCCGATTCACGGGACGGGAATCTGTTTTCGTTCTAGCCTCCTGCTGCGAGAATCAATTTTCTGTTCTTAAATGTACATTTTGCGAGTACTATACATCAACTAAAGTTTAAACCTTAACACACTGCTGAATCGTCCAAAAACAAGTGCCGAATAATGCAGAATTCAAGTGTCATATCGTCCAGGTGTAAAATCGTCCAAACATACACGCCCTTCCAGATGTTGAAACAGTTACGGAAAATTGAAAAATAACAAGTATTTTACATGTTTAATTCCTAGCGGGAGTTAACAAACATATTCGGCTTTAATCCGTTCACCTTGCGTTCTTGTTACAAATACACTGTTTCTAAATGTTTAATTGTACCATATTCCACACGAAATCAGTTAGATCGTCAAACAATCCGATGGGGTATTATCAGCCGATGCGAAATGTGATTGCCGACCTTCGGTTGATCACTACAAGTAGATACCCATAATAACCCACGTCCCTACAAATCCTTTTGATATATATATTATACAATGACATATTTTCGGGAAAACGTGGAAGACTGTGCAGTGTATCTGATGGTGGCATGTGTTCGGAAGCTGAAAGTTCACATTTTCTGCATCAAGGGCATGCATCGCGGGGAATTTTTTATGCGTGAACTTGTGGGGTGGCTTTGCAAACGGAAACGCCCTTTCAAAATTGAAGACAGTTTGTCCTGCGTACATATTTTAGGTTTTGGGGAAGAATTATTTGTGTCACCAGTTTTATTTGTTGGTAATTGTGCACTTTTATACTCTTCTTGCGCGTGGAAATATGTCAACAAACAGTATAGACTATCTACTTATTCGCAACTTTCAAGCAGTTTTTTTAAATGGAACTTTAACGTAATTGATTTTTTTACTGATGTAGCAATAACTTGTTTTCTTTCTTTAAAATGAATGTTCAACGGTTAAATTAACCCTAATTCGCTTCACAATTATTATTATAATTATTATTAACACTGCCAAGAAAAAAAAAAATAAAAAGAAGAAAACATCAAATCCGCAATTACCACCTTTAAAATACCGAGTGAGTACTTCGTATTTTGTTTGTTTGATGCAGACACAATGGTTGCCCGGACAAAACATCATGCGGATAAATCACCATGCCCCTACAGTCCGGACAAAATACCATGCGGGCAAAACATCATACATTTTTATAGCTAAAGGTTCGTTAAAAGTGGTATTATGGTCGTTATTGTACTTCAGCAGCTTCTCCGTTTTAGGCTCTTTTAAACCGCCTGTCCTATGGTCATTTGCATTCCTTTGTTATTTCTATTCACTAAGCATTCTTGTTGTTGTTGTTGTTCGTTTGGCGAATTAAATGAAATAACAGAAAAAAAATATCGAATATTTTCTAGACTCATTCATTTGATGCATGACGTGTAAATAATATATAACAGAATATGGGTTCAAACCAGTCTTTCTGTAATGTTTATTACTGTTTATTACTATCTAAAGTGTGACTTACGATAATTTTACAAGTGAATTATGCAATCAACAATTGTGTCATGTACATGTATCCGTGCGCGCAAACGAGGACGCTTTGCCGTGTGTGTAATGGGGACTTCATTGGTTTTTGTATTTTTTAACTTCTTTACTAAACATGAAAAACAGACGACACTTTCAAAAACAATTCTCGAATAATTATTATTTTGAATTTTTGTCCCAAAACATAGGATATGACCCCTCATTGGAACGAGCTCGCTCCAATGAAGGGTCATAAAGTATGTTTTAGAGACAAAAATGAAAAAAATAATGAAAATTAATTGGCGATATTTTGAGAATAGCGCTGTCCGGGTTTGACGGTTCGTAAGGTAAAGGGTTAAATAATATAATTATCGTTAATAATGAAAGTAATAAACAGAACAGTCGCTTGACTGGACTGTTTACGTGAAGTAATTCATTCGAGGCGAGGGACTATATTGTAAAACACTCGTGCGCATTCACGCACTCGTGTTTGTACAACGTCCCTCACATCTCATGAATTATTTCACGTAACCAGTACAGTCAATTGATTACTCTCTATTTATTTCCAAGCTAACATTGGACCCCATTCTCATCGGGCTCGCATTGGAACGCAGGAGTGTCATCAGTTCTTATTGTTCAAACCTTAACCTGCTCCAAACCCATCTTCCAGAAATGCACGGGTTTTTGTCCGCCCATGCATGGACTTTTGTCCTCATGGGATTTCACCCAATGGTGTTTGTCCACATGGAATTTTGTCAGGTGGTGTTTTGAACGGCATTCGAAACAATACACAAGTCTGATATTTCCTTTATTGTTGAATTACTTTGTGTTCTTCAAAGTTCCTTACAAAATAATCGCATTTTTTTTTCATTTCTCAGAAATATTACATATAGCAGAGCCGAACAAGCATTTGAATGGGTTCGGATTTATTTGGCGAGTTTGGTTGGGCGGAAGAACACCGCAAGTGGCGGAAGCCCCAGTAGTATACTATTTCGAACCAAACGAAGTTCTTGGTCGAAGACAAAAATAAGCTGAACAACTAAGACACTGGCTAAGAAAATATATATTTCTATGTGGGGAACACAATTGCGGGTTCACAGTTTGGTAGAGCATATCAATCTGAACCCAATTCCCGTTATCCCCCTCAATGGAAGACGAGAAGGCGCGAAATGGTATTCCTTTTCTGCAATAGGACTACAGTTAAAACTAGAAGTCCTGTCACAAACTGTGCGCTTGTCTAGGTTTAATTGCGCGTAGGAATTGTGCGCAATTGCCATATCGAATGGCATCCAAATCACGGCAGGTTCTCCTGGTTACTCACAGGAAACACAAGAAATGTTTCTGCTAATGGACCTCCGGGTTATGCGGAGGTCCACTGGCTGAAACATTGCTTGTGCACATGCCATATGTACATAATTTGGTAGTCTTGCTATAGTCATAAGGCGTAGATTAGCGTGCAAATCGACGTGCTATCTGTGCGCATTTCATGACAGGCCATCTAGTTTTAACTGTACGCACGCCAAGTGTTTTGGGCAATTGTCTGTTTGATGTTGGGGTTTAACGAAACGTTTAACAGTTAGGCCCCCTCCGGGTCATATCGTTTCGAGCAGTTTTACGGGTGAAGTGAACCAACAAGCAGCTGCTAGCAACTGTCAGATCCGCTACGAGTAACTAACCGGAACGATCGGAGTTAACAGCTATTGAAAGCGTAGTGCATCATCGACGTGAAGTGCGCCTTAGTACACAGCGCCACACTGCCACCACGTGGGCAATCAGGATTAAGTGTGTTGTGCACAGACTCAACGCAGATGACGTCGGTCAGGGACGAATCACCGACCTTTCGGTTTAAAGTCCAATGCTCTAACCAATGAGCAACCGCGCCAAGAACAAGGGTTAGTGAGCGTTGGAAGCCATTGAGGAAATTAATAATGGTGCGAGAAACTTTTAATGTTGCCGCGAAGGATTACACATCTACAGTTCTGTGAGCACAAAAAAACCCATCCCTGATTTATATCATCATGAAAATTCGACTTTTGATAAAGGTATCACCATCGAAATTATTAAACGAGGGAGGGTGATCCAATTAAGAAGCAAAACATTACTGAGAGAAACCTTAGACATCAGTTGAACATAAAGCCAAGTTTCTGTGTTTGTTACTTTTAATAAAGAAAATCAACAGACATATTTTTATAGGCAGCTATTTAGGAGCAACTACTTCACAGATAATCCGCCATTATGAATATCTATCAGTATCACACTTACCAACACTAAGTAAGCGTCCACTATGGCTTTTGTTTAACGAATGTGTAGGGGGCGCGGTGGCTCAGTTGGTAGAGGGGCAGTCTGCAAGCCGAAAGGTCCTCGGTTCGAATCCCACCTGCGGCAACCGCGTTGTGTCTTTGACACTTCACCCCCATTGCCTCCGTGGGAGCACGGTGGCGTTGTATACTGAGGAGTACTGCAGGTCGATGGTGCACCTGTCTTCAATCAATGCTAACCCTGCTTGTGTGGAGTTAGTGTGTTGGGGAGCTGACAGTTGCTCGCCGCTGCATGGTGGTTCTCTCCGGGTACTCCGGCATACTCCACCCGTAAAACTGTCATGGTCATGATTAGCCAGTGTGCAGAAATATGTGACCTTAAACACCAATAAGTAAATAAATAAATTTGTTGCACGCCGTTGCTTTTATTTTCATAAAATACCTTTTTTTGTGCAAAAACCGAAGCGAACAATATTTTTTGGGGTATTATCCTTGAACAATACGGATTACGTGCGCGGACTATTTAATTATTTCTGTGTTTACTTCTTGGTTATTTTTGGCAATAATGTGTGTTTTTAATATTTTTTAGTAAACTGCAGGCGTGCAATAAATACAGAACAGCGTACGTGTTCGAACTGTCATATTTTACCGCACACTATCAATTTCGGCTGAGGGTTAATATTGAACAAGAAGCCGAAGGCTTCGAGTTCAATATTATCCTTTCGCCAAAATCGAGTAATAAGTTTTTAGTAAACTGCAGGCGTGCAATAAATACAGAACAACATACGCATTCAAACTGTCATTTTTACCGCAGTCGATCGATTTTGGCGGAGGGGCTTCTCGTTCAATATTATCCCTCCGCCCAAATCGATCTGGTTCGATAAAAAATGACAGTTCGAACGCGAATGCCATTCCATTTGTATAACGAATTTATTTTTACAGAAATTTGCAAGTTTTTATACTCCCAGGAAAAAAATTTAGCAAATCTCACTTCCTAGATTTTCATATTAATGGAAAGGATAGAGTCTACATTCTATGTCAGGACGGGAACACTGGTGATATAATGAACAGAAAAAAAGTTGCTGAACATCAACAGATGGCGAAGATGCCGATTTCTTCTTTTTAAATGGGCTTCACCAGAGAATTCTAGTAAAATTTATCGACAGAGCTGAGGGAAGTACCATTTTACGAACATACCACCTACTTTTGACGAGAAAAAATTAGTTTTTTGTTACAAACTGTTAAAGAATGTCCTTACCATTTCCAAAAATATGTAAGAAAACAACTTGGATCAACAAATAGGGTATATATAGTTTAGTGCATATTGGAGATATATAGAAATAAATAGACAATAGTTCACTGCTAGGATTCGAGTACGACTGTTACAGTTAAAACTATGAGTCCTGTCACGAACTGTGCGCTTATCTAGGCTTAATTGCGCGTAGGAATTGCGCGCAATTGCCATATCGAATGGCATCCAACGCACGGCAAATTCTCCATCGCAAACACAGGCAATGTTTCTGCCAATGGACTTCCGGATTACCCGGAGGTCCATTGGCTGAAACATTGCTTGTGCACAGGCCATATGTACAGAATTTGATAGCCTTACTATTGTCATAACGCGTAGATTAACGCGCAGATCGACGTGCTGTTTGTGCGCATTCCATGACAGGACATCTAGTTTTAACTGTATCTTTGAGTGGGACACGGAGGATTATTTCACAAGGCGTTATGGATAAAAATCGCACTTGAGTGCGAGTAGTGAACTTTTGAATTTATTTTATTTTCTCTTTTTTGTAATCCAAAACAGCCCTTTATAATTGATTCCGTGGTTACTTTTCAAAACATGTCAAAAAAAGAAGAAAACGTCCGGCATCGCTGAGAGTGGAATACGATGTTGGGGGGTGGACAATCATTTTCGTCGAGTGTGCGTGGGAATACGATTTGTTATGGGTGAAGAAGAACGAATGGAAATAAAATAAAGCTTTTTACTCCATACGGTAAATCTAAAATACTCACCTCTCCCAGGTAGTACATAATACCTAAAACCATCAGCTGGCTCCAGAACAGGATCCCCATCTTTTAGTTTTCTACTGTAGGTTTGGCATTCCTTGCTTTTCTTGTTGTAAAAATATGACAAACAATCCTCGGCCTTTACACATTCGTCAGCACAATGAATTGTTGAAACTGTCTGTACTTTTGTCAAAACGTCATGATAACTAATTTTGTCCTTCAAACTCTTTATGTGTATTGAGTGAGAAACTCGTATTGAGTCCGATCTTTCTGCTAAAATAAACACGATGCCAATAACAAACACCCAAACGGGAGCTTCTTTCAAAGCCATGAGTGTGTTGCTGATGGTATGTCTGTAAATGTTTTACGGGGTTTTTTTTTTGCGTCGTCCAACTTGCCTGCTGCCAACGTCGAATATTTCTCTGTATTTCCGAGTTGACAATGGATATATTTTTTATTGTCATGTCTCAGAAATAAATCGATACTGAGATTTCCCCGCCTTACTCATCACGGAAGCAGGCGGAGTTTGTAATCCAACTCTTGTGATCTTCATCAAACATAGCACTAATCGGGGCCTTTGCCACAGGGTGTGGGTGGGGTGTGGGTGTCACACACCCCCCATTATTCGTACAAATTTACAATAGGTAGAAATTCGATGCCATAAATTGCAATAAGTTCCATTTCAGACAGGACGCTAATGGGTTTTTTCCAAGCCTGCCTCTAGAATTTGGCCAATTGATGGCGTTTTATCATTAAAAGTGGTGAAAGTACTCCAAATATTTATCGAAAAATAATAAAACTACTGCCAAATTTTTATTTGTAGTTGGAATGTGTGACTATATACTATATACTATACAGTCAAGGGGTGTTAAAATATAATTCTGCATCTTATAGCCTTACTCAACGCATCGGCCACATCCGCTCTCCGCCCAGCTGAAAAGAAACCCCAAATTTTCAAAGATTTTAAAGAAACCATATTGTGTGATTCCCTCATTTGAACGAACTCGTCGAGCTCGTTCCAGAAACGGCTGCATGATACCTTTTTGTTGAAATTTGTTGAAAAAATAATAATTAAAAAAACATTTGATATCGTGTGCGTTGCTTAAAGAATTAACCCTTTGAACACTGGTCGCATATTCCCCTGTCAGTTCAATGACCGCAATTGGAAGAGTCCATATTCAATAGCTGAGGGTAGACTAACCAATATTTCAACGGTATAGTGGGTAGAGATAAGAAAATCAATGTTAACCCTTTACCCAACGCAGACGATATCAAAATTTATTATTTTAAATATAATGTTTTTCAAAATTTTCAAAATATTTCAACAAAACCATATCATGTGACCCCTCGTTGGAACGAGCTCGACGAGCTCGTTCCAACGAGGGGTCACATGATATGGTTTTGTTGAATTTTTTTGAAACATAATATTTTTTCAACTGCTGAATTTGCATATTACGCGGGCGGATGCGGGCGATTCGTTGGGTAAAGGGTTAATGGGCTTATACTCTTACAGTTTACAAATGAACTGGGACTGAATATTTTGAATAGGGATGGAAAGTGTAAGGGTAAATTGACCTGGGAAAGGAACGATAGAAAGACAATAAGGTACTCACTGACACAGAGCTTTGGAGGGAGGTCATAGACATAGAAATAGAAGACGGAAATTCGGAGTTAAATATTGATCACAACCTGATAACAGTTCGGGTTAAGGGCAATAGAATAGCAAAACCAAGAGCGGCCTTTAAGGAAATTTGGAAGCTGGGAGAAAGAAGCAGACTGGGGGAACTTTGCAGAGAACTTAAAATCAAAGTTCGAAATGTCGTGTCTTGAGTTCCAATGTGTTCTATGTGCCAACTGGGACTTTGAACACATTTGAACTCACGGGACGATGTGTCGACCTGAGATAACGTTCAGGAGGTGGCGGACTCAATTGTAAAAAGTCTAACAGATGCTGAGAGGGAAAACATATGGGGAATCAGAGTGACGACAAATGAATTGGGATATAGAGTAAATAATGAACACCAACACGCAATAAAGGAGAGAAAGAACAAATGAGCCGCGTTTGGAAGGTGCAGAAAACTCAAGGGGTAAATGATACAGCCACTAAAAGTGCCAGAGAAGAATATGAGGCGAAAAGAACAAAGGTTAATATCATCAGGGTCAAAAATAGAAAAGTTCGGAATAGTAATCTGGTAAAAGAAATAAGTAAAACGGGGGGGGGGGGGGGGGGGGGATCAAGTCCCAATACATTCTGAAAATGGACAAATAAAACCAGCAAAGGGCAATACCACACAGAGTATTAAGGTGGATGGGGATAGTACTAATGACCGGGAAAGTATAGCAGTAGAAATGATCAATCACTGTGAGAGGGAAAATAACAGAAGATAGGGGGTGGGGGGGAGGGGGCGTCCCTCCCGAGTGTATGGTGGAGAGTGCAGAAAATGTATCTGACGTGATATGCAGGGACATTGGGGTGGGGGGAAGTACGAAATGCAATCACCAAGTTAAAGAATGGAAAAGCGTCAGGCACTGATGAAATTCCCAACGAGTTGCTAAAAAGAGATGGGAATCCATTATACGAACATCAAACATCACTATTTAACACGATCATCTGATAAGAAAGCAAGAGGTCCCGACAGAATGGAAGGAAAGCAGGGTATCATTCATTTTCAAGAAAGGAGATAGGGAAGTTTTAGATAATTACAGATGGATATATGTTAGCAGCAATATTGGGAAGATATTCTGCAGGGTTCTGTATGGAAGGCTTGTGGAAATTGTCGAAGAAAGAGGATTCCTGGGGGAAATCCAAAATTGTTTCCGTAAAGGGAGACGAGTCAACGACCCCTTGTTTACACTATCACAACTGATAGAACCAACGAAAGTCAGTAAGAAGAAGATGTTTATGGCCTTTCTTGATGCGACAACACCATATGGCAGAGTATGAAGGGAAGGAATGTGGCAAAAACTTGAGGGCCTTGGATTCGGAGGGAGTTTTGTTGGAATCATGAAAGCACTTTACAAAGATGTGCAGAGTGTACTTAACATTAGAAGCGCCACAACGAAGAAGAGTTCCAATGGAGATAGGCCTTAAGCAGGGGTGCATCTTGTCACCGATTCTGTTTGCATTGTACATAAACGATTTAGGAGATGAGTTGATTGCAAGCGCGGAGGGGGTAACCGTCGGATAGACAAAACTTCCCAGGGCTTTTCTTTGTCGTCGACATGGTTTTATTAGCCGAGACTGAAGAGTGACTACACAAAATGTTAACGACAGTAGGGAAGCGCGGGAATAAATGGCGACTTGAAGTTAACGAAAACAAAAGCAAGGTAATACCTGTGGCCGTAAGGTAAATGAGTCGTGAATGGTGGAGGATGGGTAAATTCTCCATCGGTGAAGAGGAAATCAGGGATATAACAGTGGGAGACACGGTCCAATATGAATAGTGTGCAAGTCAAAAGAAGTTGTAGGATAACCACTATAAACTATGTATCTTTCTCTTCCCACACTGATAAGACCAGAATCTGACATCATTTTCTGGAAAGCTCTCACCGAGATCTTTCCAGAAAATGATGCCAGATTCTAGTCTTATCAGTGCAGAAGCAGTAGTATACTTATTTTATTGCAGTCATGCTACAGCTTATTTTGACTTGTACTGTACTTGGGGGTGAATCTATGTGTTACAGGTAGAGGCATATACAGAAAGCATTCAGACAAACGATTGAAGACAAAGGGGAAAGGAATACTCAATCAGTTAAAACTTCTGGGAAGAAACAGCTTTAACAAGGTGTTTGTCGGAAAAAAAAACTTTTTGGAAGAGGGTGGGTTTACCAAGTATAACAGTAGTAGAGAGGGAGGGTCAACTTGTACCCCTTTTGCCGGACCTCGAGGGCATGACCTAGAGTCCAAAATTCCTAGGCCCTTTTTAGGCTCCGCACCCCTCCCCGTGTCCAACGCCCAAGTCCGTTAGGCCATTTTCACCCTTTCCTGTACCCAACGCCCAAGCCCGTTAGGCCTATTCACCCTTCCCAGTACCCAAGTCATTTAGGCCATCTTCACCCCTCCCTGTAACCTAGACCGTTAGGCCATTCCCAAACCTCTCCGTGCCCAAGTCCGTAAGTCCCTGTGCCCAAGATGGCGGCGTCGTTAATATGTTGACGTCAACAAGATGGCTGCGCCCATATTGGTCAAATACTTTATCTATTGTATAACCACACCTGGTTTCTAAAACAATCTTAACGAAAAGTTCCTTATACAAGTATATTATTTAATTTCGATACACAAAAGATAAACCTTCAGACACAATTTATTTACAACACAATCGTAAGAGGATCAACTCAAGACCCGTTATGACTGTTTGTTGATAAAGTTACCAGATGCACGTTTAGATACATTGATGTATTTGAAACAGGGGTCGGGTGAAGGGGAGGTGGGATGAGGAAAGCCTCCCTATTCTGTGTTTGATGAGGGAAGCCATGTTTAAATTTAAATTAAAATTTTAATTAAAGTTTATATAATCTAATACTTTGTTTATGTGTGACATGAAAAGTACTGACTGGTTTCCCCAAACATATTAAAACTAAGAGCACAAAGCGCCCATGGCTTTTTGGGCGCCCATCACCCCTTACCGTACCAAAGTCCGTCAATCCCCATCACCCCTCCACGTTCCCAAATCAGTGACCGCTATGTTGCATTCTTTTGTGTATTTGCATCTCTAAAGGATACATGGGGAGCCATCTTGTTGACTTCATGCATATCATGGGCACCGCCCTTATTGCGCATGCTCAATATAGGCGCAGCCATCTTGTTGACGTCATGCATATCACGGGCACCACCATCTTAAAAGGTGTTATTGCGCATGCCCAATATGGGCGCAGCCATCTTGTTGACGTCATGCACATTAACGACGCTGCCATCTTGGGCACAGGGACTCACGGACTTGGGCACGGAGAGGTTGAGAATGGCCTAACGATCTAGGGTACTGGGAGGGGTGAAGAGGGCCTAAATGACTTGGGTACTGGGTACAGGGAGGTGTGAAGAGACCTAAGGGACTTGGGTGTTGGGTACAGGGAGGGGTGAAAAGGGCCTAACGGACTTGGGCGTTGGGCACGGGTAGGGGTGTGGAGAGCCTAAAACTGGCCTAGGAATTTTGGGTTCTAGGTCATGACCTCGAGGTCCGGCAAAATGGGTACAAGTTGACCCTCTCTACTACTTATAACAATGGAGCACATGTGATCCCTCTAAACAAAAATGGAAGTAAAGAAATTGGAGATTCTTCAAAATGGAGCGGGTCGGTGGATAACCGGATCAAGTAACGCAGCCGTACTGGAAGCGGTCATAGGGGAACTCGGGTGGATGCCGGTTAAATACAAATAGAATAGAAATGGGAAACGTATGCTTCCTAAATTACCAAGTAATCCTCCTAAACAGCAGATGGTGTAAAGCGACGTTTAGCCATTCATGGAATTATAACATTCAGACAGGACGGATAAAGTAGTCGAGGGAGCTAATGGAGAGCTACTCTATAGCGACTGAAAAAGGGGGACTGCAAAAGGAGAGGAGTTTTATAAGGGATAGGTTGCTTGAGGATTGTAACAGAAACTGGCGAGCTGGAATTAGGACCAACAGTTCTTTAACCAGGTTATATAAAAAGATGCGCCAGCGTATGAGGAGTACGTGGGTGGGTCGTTGGGTGTGGGGGCAAGGGGGCATTGTTGTTCAAAGTGAGATCCAGGCCACTCGAGTTGAGAGGAAGAATCGGGAAAGGTGAGGAAAGGGTGTGAAAATTGTGTAACTTAGGTGAAACACAGACCCTGGGACATTTAATTTGAGAATGCCCCAAAATTCGTCCAGTAGAACAAAAGGCCTTGGGAAACTAATTGAAAAAATGGTATACGAATGTGAAGGATAAGTAGATGGAAAAAAGCTCGAGTAAAAGGGTCAATGTTATAGTTGGAATGCCTCAGCGGAACACTAGGTTAATGTAGGCCCCCTCGTTAGAGGTTCGCGGCAAATCAGCGGAAGACCGAAGATTTATTATTATTAGTAGCAACATTGGACAAGTTTTATGCAATGTCCTGTATGAGAGATTAGAGGATGTGTCGAAGAGAATGGGTTTCTGGGAGAGATGATCAGAAAATATTCAAGGGAAGAAGAGCCACTGACCATCTTTTAACACTTACGAAATGAATTTGCGACGGCCACAACAAATACGATTTGTCTGTATGACCTTAGTGGATGTAAAAAAAAAAAAAAAAAACAAATGATAGGGTATGGAGGAGAGAATGTGGCAAAAGCTTGAGGCCTTGGGCCTGTGAGGTGAGTTTGATGGAATTCTGAAAGCATTGTATAAAGATGTACAAAGTGAACTTGGCCTGGGTAACACAACAAAATGTGTGCATATGGAGATAGGCCTAACGCAAGGGTGTATCCTTTCTCCAATTACCTTTGCATTGCACATCAAAGATTTGGGAGATGACCTTCTGCAAAGTGACGACGGCGTAGCAGTTGAGGGCATGAAGATTCCAAGGCTATTTTTCGCAGATAATTTGGTACTAGTATCAGAAAGCTGGGGTGGGAGAGAAAATGCTGGTAACTGTTGGAAGATATGAGAACAAATGGAGACTCAAACTAAATGGAAGCAAAAGCAAAGTTATACCCGTGGGTCGTAAAGTGTAACCTACTCGAAAGTAGGGAGTGGATGAGTTCTGTATTCCAGAAGGCAGCAGCAAACGTCTTAGTGTGGGAGAGACAATCATGTGACTAGGTGTATTTAATGGGTAAATATAAACACTACGGGAAGAGGCATCTACGCAAACCACAGGAATGAACAAACAGTTCAGGGGGGGGGGGGGGGGATCCTTAATCAAATGAAACTTCTGGGGAAAAACAGCTTAAATTAGGTTTTCGTGGGGAAAACATTTTGGGAAATGATGGGTGTACCAAGTATAACATGTGATACGGAAGTGAAACCTCCGAACCAAATGGCTTTAGCGAGCTTACAAACCCTGCAAAACGACGGAGCCCAATGCATAACGGGTCGAGTAATGCCGCAGCACTAGAAGCAATACGGGGCGTGATCTTTGGTGGGTGAGGATCAAGGACAGGATAGACTTAAGGAAACTCTGCTATCTTAACTATTTGGTAAATCTCCCTGACAGCCGATGGAGTAAATTAATGTTCCAGAATATTTGGAATTCAAACATCAAAACAGAGTGGATAGACCAAGTTGGGAGTCCATAGAGAATATCCAATGGAAGTGGGCACAAACCAAGGGAAAACATCGTCAGAGTAAGAGTCATGGCGGATTCTAACCTGGAGGGGCGAGAGGGGGTCAAAGCAAAGAGGTCCTTTAGGTCGCCTGCGTGAAAAGAGAATCCAGGTTCCGAAGCGTACCTGCATGGCACTTTCAAAACGAGGTCGCGGTCGCTGGAGTATAGTGGAAAAACTGGGAGAGGTAATAAACATGAGTGCCAAATGTGTAATTTAGGCGTAGTGGGGACCCTGTAACTCTTTCAGTTTGAATGTCCAAAATACCAGTCTAGCATAATAAGATTCACTGGGAATATGATGTGGAAGTGGGATGGAAGAATGAAGAATATGTGGTTAGTGGGTAACACAAAGGAGAGTATTAGTATGCTTATCGGAGAGATTGGGAAGAATGGGATATAGGATGTCATCAAGCAGTTCGTCTCAGAGAGTTGGGAGGAGAGAAGAGGCGTGGGTATAAAGAGGTATTTGGGAGAACAGGGCTAATGAAGGCCTTCTCTCGCGAGAACCGCGACAAATCAGAGGCCATCCAAAGTGTTATTATTGTTACAGAACTTATCGAGGTATAGTGTAATTACCCAATCTCCTGGTCACAGAAGGTGAGCATTAAAAAATTTCATATAAATACCTTATTCGTCACAACTCCAACCTACCTTGTGAATATACGCGCTCCCCGTCGCTCTTATTAAAGGGCATTTACCCGGAATTTGCCTTTTAATGTATGCCCAGTGGAGCAATGTGATAACAAAAGAGGAGCGTTGCTCTGTCAGATCGAGATCGTGTAGCGACACAGTAACAAACCAGTCGGTAGAGTTTTCATTAAAATTGACGTGGATGCTGATTCCTGAAAAAAATACCGTCTAAGATTATACAATTATTGACATTCCTTGATGTTGATAAAAGGAATTATAACCCCTTAAAATGTAATATTCACCATGCACAGTTAAAACTAGAAGTCCTGTCCTGAAATGCGCACAAATAGCACGTTGATTTGCGCGTTAATCTACGCGTTATGACGATGGTAAGCCTATCAATTTCTGCACATACGGCCTGTGCACAAGCAAGGTTTCAGCCAATGGACCTCCGGGTAACCCGGAGGTCCATTGGCAGGAACATTGCTTGTGTTTGCTATGGCAAACAAGAAGAACCTGCCATGCTTTGGGTGCCATTCGATATGACAATTGCGCGCAATTCTCACGCGCAATTAAGCCTACATAAGCGCACAGTTCGTGACAGGACTTCTAGTTTCAAATGTATGTCAATAATTGTTTTTCTATTATGACAGAAAAAAATCGTTTGCAAATACCTGGCTTTATTACATAATTTATGAAGAAAAACAGCATATTCATATGCAACAAAGTAAATTTAATTTCAACATATACATATATATAAGACGCAATGTGCATACACTTATTTGTTCATGTTGAAGTTAATTGTTATATTTGAAAATTCATAAACATTGCAACAGGTAAATTAAAGGGAGGAGCAAGCTGGAAATTCCATTACTATTTTTATTGCAAACAGGTATTTAGAATCATTATATCAACCTTTCCGCGCCATTCATAATAATGACAGAGCGGTGAGATATCAACTCGATTTCGATACAAATATAATAGATAAGCAATACTGGATTTTATGTAACAATCAAATTGATTTTGGCCTGAAAAACACGAAAAAAAGGTATGTATCACATAATGTGTTCCGATTCCGTATCATATTGACGGCTCGTTTCTGGTAACGCGACGGGCTATCATAACAGACACATGAATACGTTCTATGTGCGTTTCAGTGATCGACCTAATATTATGCCCCAAGACTGTTTTAATAATTTAAGATTTAATCTGTGTTTATGTGACAGAATTGTTAGATAAATGAATTACCATGATAATGTGCATGTCCTGTGATTTGCATCCGATTCTCGGTGGTGTCAAAAAATGGGATTACAACTCGACGGCAAGGTCGGCTCGTTGAGATCCCATTCTGGACACCACCTCGAATCGGATACAATCACATGACATGCACATAATTGTGATAATCTGTATATATCAATACTTCTGACGAGTGTTTAGCCAATTAAATTATCAAATTTCTCCGGTCATACATGTGTATAATAATATGTATTGTCGCATTTCTTTTGTGAATAGTTAAACTTGTACAGCAGGTCTACGATGGAAAGCGGAATAATAAAAGTCACGTTCCCGTCCTGTCTGCTTTTGTGATCAGAGAACGATACCTCACGAGCTGTGTGGCAAAAAGCCAGCTTCTGTAGTTATTGGGTGGGAGGAGTCGCCAATTTTTAAGAGAAATCGCTAACTTTTACCATCCGCCGAACAATCCCGTTATTGATTACTTTTATGTCAGCATTCTCCAGCTGTTGTAAAATCAATAATAACACAGCGGATTAAATTCCGGGCAAGTACCAGTGGGTTTCGAGTGAGACAATTGTACATCGAAGCATATATAAGAGCCACACTAAAATTAGCTTTTTTATCACGAGCTTGAAGTGCAAAAGAGCTGAAAATGGGCAAAATCCATTGCTCAGCTGCTTTCAATCCAACGACAATATTCCTTTAAAGTCGACAGGCATTTATTTTGACACTGGTCTAAGCCTAATGATTAGAATGGACATACCTCCAACAATGTAGCATGCACATATCACAAGCCTTTTAATGCTGGCATCTTTCTTATTGCGTGTCGGAAACTGATACGATCTTACACGCTAAACAGTGTTCCAACCTTATAATTGGGCTGCACCATTCTGTTAATTGGAAATACCAAAGAGTAGAGAAAGAATAGAGCGACCTCTCGCCTGATTTGAATAGGCAAAATTGGAACGCCAATGAGAATGTCGACGCCATATTTTAACCACGCAAAAATGGCAGCGAACAACACAGATACAACGACGGCACTCGCGACAGAAATGGAAAAGCATTAAATACTGTAGTGCATCGAGGTGTACAAACAGAGCGTTCGACAATTCGTTTCTGAGTGTTCTATTAAATTTCAGCAATTTCCCACCAAAATGCCCTGAATTTGCCTGAACTGACATACATGTGGGGATATCTGATGACTTTATTCGCACATCAAACGGCCCAAATGGTAACCATTTTCTGTCATTTACACCGTATATTCTCTATTTCTCATCACCTTTGGAAAGCTCACACGAAGTGTTGACTTCAGACTTTCCATTGTATTTAGTTGGAAGCGGTACGTCGAATTATCACACAAACCTGCTTTTGCATTCACATGCATAGAATAAAACAGATGCCACATAGAACTCATAGGTTATAGACCAAAACGCACAACACACAAAGATCTCTCAGTACAAAACCCTTTGTTTTTTAAACTAAAAGTTGAAAGGTGGACAAAACCACAGTCTATATTTTTGCATTATTATTTTATTCACATTTTTTTCAATTTTATTTATTTTTATTTGTCATTTATTTGTTGTTTTTTTCGGCCACACGTGTGTTTAATTTCAATATATTTATTTAGTTTCCTTTTTTATTTCTTTTTCATTTATTTATTTATTAATTATATTTTATACACTGAACGACACGCGTGTTTATGGGTGAATCGATATGGCACGAGTGCTGCGCGGAAGGATAAAACGAGAGGCCTGCATCCTCTCATTTCATCCTTCCGAGATGGCACAAGTGCCATAACGATTCACCCATTCACACGTTGTCGTTCTGTGTTTATTACACGCCTTCAAGTCTATAAAAATAATTATTAGGACACTCAACAATTGATTTGACAATTATCAACAAAAAGAACACATTTTATCGCTAACCAAATTTGCGGGGGGGGGGGGGGGGGGCGTGTTACTGTATTGCCTCCTGAATTCTAATGTGTTCTATGTGCCTAGTGGCACATAGAACACATTGAAACTCAGAGGACTATGTTTAGCTATCGCTAAGGATTCAGCTTGTAATTGCGGGGCACGATTTGTAGATAATTCCAGTGAAATTTCGCTTCTATTTAAAAAATAGTCCGTCAACGTTTGTCGTCCCGCACATTTGTGCTAAACGGATTTTCATTTTCCGCACGGTTTAATGTTGCTGTAGATGAGAATTTCATAGAACAGGCGTGCAATAAATTCAATTTATTTTCTTTTTTTTGGTGGTAGTAGTGGTGAGGGGGTTTGGCCCAAAGTAAATACAGAATTATAATGGAATGTACAGTACCATTTTCTCGCATTTACTTTTTCATCAGAAGAGATTCTAAAGTGTTTGGGAGGGAGTGGGGGTGTGGATTTTAAAATATAAATATGTGCTGTGTTCTATATATTTGTATACTTGCCATTACAATATTTACATCAGCTCTGCTACCACGTGAACCTAATGGCTCTCTATATTTACAAGAATAAGGTCTCTTACTGTCATTTCTAATGTCTACGGCTGACCTGTTACCATAAACATTAGGGGTGCCGAAGGCCATATGTTTTCCAAAAAGGGGTGCCGAAATTGGGGTGCCTTCTGGAGAATCCTTTTTTTCTGAAGTGAGGAAAAGAGTCGTAGTAAAAATCCCTCAATGAGGTATAATTTACTACGACTCTTATCCTCATTTCAGAAAAAAAAGGATTCTCCAGAAGGTACCTAGGTATCCTCAATTTAGTATCCTTAAAAAGTATCCTCAACTGATACGTAGCCATGTCATAGGTATCCTCAAATACTGAAATGAGTCCAAGAGTCGTTCGAGGAGTCACTCGAACGAGCAATTGCTCGTTGGCTCATTTGCTCGCTGGGATTCGAGTCATTCGAGCAATGACTTTCAGTAACTGCTCGATGGCTTATAAGGGATATTTGGCATAGGTATGTCTTGTGATATAGGCTTTTATTATACAGAAGGGAGATAATTCTGCATACAGATTATGGGAAATCAAGCAATCTAATTGGTTAATTATAATTTATATAAATGATCTAGATAAATGAAACAACAAGAGTACTCGAAATAGGGTAGGAACTACTGGTATTACGTACCATCTTACCAGAAACAGGATGATACAAAGCATTTAGTAGGTTAATACTATCAACGGTTAGGATGGGACCTACAGGGGAATATACCAACCATACCCTGCTGCCGTTCTGCATTACCAGGCATTGACCCCACCCCAGAATACCGCTCAATAATATGAAGCACCTGGTGGATCATTCGTACCAAGGGCCAGCAAGAGACCTACAGGGATATGTACAGCCTATGCTATACTACCGTTCTAAACTACCAAGCATTATCCCCACCCCCACAAAATCACTAGGTCTACCATAACGTACTACATATACCAGCCATATAATAAAACAAAGCAATCGGTTGGTTAATAGTATCAAGCACTAACAGAGGCCCATAGGTGTATATACCGCCATACTATAGTACCGTTCTAAACTACCAGGCAGTACCCCTACCCACAATACCCCTATGTCTAGCATTGCATACTACCTATACCAGTCATAGGATAACATCAGGTGGATTAATAGTACTAAGGGCTAACATGGAATCTGCAGGGGCCCACAGAGGTATATATCGTCCATACTATACTACTGTTCTATACTGCCAGGCATTACCCCCACTCCCACTCCAAAATTCCACTTGACCTACCACAACGTACTACCTATACCAGCCATAGAATAATACAAAGCAATGGGTTTGTTAATAATACCGAGGACTAACAGGGGACCTACAGCGGTATACACATTGCATTCTATGCCACCCGTTCTAAACAAACGATTATAATACTGCCCGACCTAACACTAAACTACCAATACCAGCCATAGGATAATACAAAGGATTCGGTAAGTTAATAGTACTAAGGGGGTAATAGGCCAACAGACCATTCATCCTATACTGTCCAATTTAAACCATCAAGGACTATCTTGCAATACCGCACTGGCCGACCATGCATTACCCCCCCCCCCCACCCACCCCCCCCCCCCCACCTAGGGCTAATAGGATACCAACATGGATATATACCACTACTACCATATCACCCCACCCCATACGAGAAGTCCGCCATCCACTGACCCGAATTACGTTATGTCAGATTGTATCCTGGACAATAACAGCGGTCAGTATCTCTATGACGTCGCGCGCATATCATGACGTCACGACGTCAATAGCAACGTCAACCGTTTCGCGGGAAAAAACTTTCAAGAAAATCCATCTTCACCATTAATTTTCCATCACATACCCATACTATATACCTATAGCCCCATGCGTACATATATCACTATACATGCCATAGCATACTATATATACAGTACCTAAACCACTTGTCGGATCTAGCTTCATGGAGCCGTACTTTTGCTCCCCCAAAGTTGTTAAGGATGAAATTCCATCAATTACTACCTTTTAAGTAATCTATATTCATAGAAATTATCAGTTCAAAATATAAATGTGAGTTAGTTCTTAAAGTTCGCTGAGGATAACGGGAATCAGTTCAATCTGGTGGCACCGGGAGGTAAAAACGGCTGCTGAGCTGATACAGTCAGTTCATTGAACTGTATATAATGACAACATGACAAAGTTACAAATAATAATATTCAGAAGGTATACACTTCCTTTCAATGCTTGCATCCTCCTGTCGGACAAACCTGTCACATGGAAACAAAATACAACGTCGAACGGCCTTTCACACAGTCCAGAAGGGAAACGTTGACATAAATCCGGGCCCGGCAACGGAACAGATCAGAACAATTTGAAGCGTGCACTACATACTGAAGTCCGGAACACATTGATGAATCAAGCCGGTGATGAAACGAAGTTTCAGCGATGAAATATCTAGTTCACAGAAGAATTCTAGCTGGGTGCCATTATCGCAGATGGTTTGGGTCTCCGTCGAGCCATCTTCGATAAGATGCTGATGAAAACACGGTAAAACAGTTTATGAAGTGTATTTAAATCAGCCGCCGCTCTTCAATCCACCTCTTCTACGTTTGAGTGTGTGTGCGGGGGGGGGGGGGGGGGGGGCAGTTGGCGCTGTTTACTCAGGCGATGGTGCACCTGTTTTCAAACAATTCTAACCCTGCTTGTGTGAAGTTAGTACGTTGGGGAGTCTGACAGTGCTCGTCGTTGCTGTTGCTCGGTTGTTCTCTTCGGGTACTCCGGCTTCATCCACTCGTGATGCTGTCCGATACGAGGTGGCTATCGAAAGTGCCATTAAACTTCAACAAATAAATAAATAAATAAATAAATAAATAAATAAATAAATAAATAAATAAATTGCATCTCTTCCTCTTTTTGTGAAACTAAACTTTGATGACTATGACATAACGTCCCCTGAGTTCCAATGTGTTCTATGTGCATATAACACATTGGAATTCAGGGGACGATAACTCTGTACTAAATATTGTAAACTATCCTGTTGGCAAAATTCAAGTAATATGATAACTCCATATATCCCGAGAATATACGATTCGTTGTCAGGCTACTTGCGGGGTGATCGGGACAAAGTGCGTGTACACTTACAACAATAAAAAGAGAAAGTGGTATGTTTAAGTTCTTGCCAACGCATTACGACTTCGGTTTGCCAACAAAACTATCCAGTTACTAGTAGAGAAATCGGGGAACAAATACAACTTCCCAACGCAAATTCCCGAAGACTTCTGACTAGGGCTGTCGCGACTATCATTTTTTGTAATCGACTAATCGTGACCAGTAATCGACGGTTGGTCGATTAATAGTCGCTTCCCATGATTTGTTAGCAAATCATTCTTCTGTTCGTAAAACTCTGAAAATAACAATGGCACCAGTGTGTTCAGACGAAGTGGGGTTGTGGGAACAACAAATCGGTCCCGACTGAAGCTACATGTAGAATAATCTTGGACCCACAGTCCGTAATATAATTTTTGGGGTTGGTACGTCCTGTAGGACGTACCAACCCCAAAAATAATATTACTGACTGCGGGTCCAAGTTTGAACTAGATTGAAGCCGATGAATTAAAATGAATTTACCAAAGAACGTTCCTGCATATGTTTCCTTTCTGCAATAAGTTTCTCGAAATTTTGATCATTGAGATCTATGCATTCCCTCGTCAGTTGTTAAAATTGGATCTTAGTCTGAAGTTCCCAACTTTGAGAAGTGATCTGACGTTCTGACTTTCGTCATAATTTTGTCACTTCCGCGCTTTGGGTTTTCCAATGTGTGCATTCGTGTGTACAAGACTGGAGAAATTCAGAAGAATCTATTCTTCTCGAGTAACTGTGAGTGTTCTTTCTTACACAGTCAGTGACAGTCGTACAGTCTTCCGGATATGAATGTTAACTATGGTTAGTTATTTAAAGTTATTCACCTTCATTGATCATTCACCTCACAAAACAATGCAATTTAGCCCCGATATGTAGTAGACGTGTACCACCTTGAAAATGAACGACGATCGACTAAAAATAAAAAACGTCGACTACTTCAATAGTCGACGGTTAGTCGACTAATCGAATAATCGCGACAGCCCTACTTCTGACACAAAGGCACTTCCCGTCAGAAAATTGAACAAACGCCGTGCGCAAGTACAGGTAAGGTGAGTTGTGTTCACTCTCTCCCAGTAAGGAAAGACAGCGGATGTATAATGTACCTGTAGCCAAAATGTAACCCATACTAACCTGAAATAACCTTTGAGTCATAAATACACAGAATGACACGCGCGTATGAATGATTTAATAGACATGGCAGGAGTGCCAGCGCGGAAGGATAGGATGCGCTAAATCGATTAACCCATTCACACGCTTGTGTCGTCCTATGTGTATTACACTTCTTCACGTCCATCAAAAACAATTATTAGAAGGACATTTAGCAAATCATTTGAAAACTATCAACAAAAAGAACACATTTTATCACCAACCAAATTTGCGAGGGGAACCCGTGTTCCCATTTCGCCCCATGGGTTCCAATGTGTTCTATGTGCCTACTGGCACCTAGAACACATTGGAACTCAGGGGACGAGTTTTAACTATCGTTAGCGATTCAAATTGTAATTACGGTGCACCATTTGTAGAAAATTCCATTGAAATTTCCCTTCTTTATAAAAATAGTCCGTCAACGATTTCCGTTCCGCACATGATTTTCATTTTCCGCATGGTTTAGTGTTGCTGTAGACCGGGATTTTAAAGAGCAGGCGTGTAATATATTAAATAAATACTGAAACTGAGTAAAATATTACACTACCACATATATATAATTCTGATGCTGTTAGCAGTAGAAACAAATATTTCGTCCTCTCCCCAACCTAACACCTAATACTGCCTTGTTTTGTGTCTGCAATTTACTGCATGAAATTATTTCACAACTTTCAGCGACGATAGTGTGCAAAACATTTGTCTATTACAAAATTATGAGAAGAGAAGCAAGACAGTCATGTTTTGATTACCATAGATCAAGTCTTTAATTTGATATATTAAACAACATGTAGTTGTATTCGTAACTTCAACCTTGAAGGGGTTCAGGACACTCCCGTTTCTGGATACTTTGCCTTTCATGAAAATGAAACTGTGGTTGCTGTCCAGGACTCCTCTAATTGTATTTTTTTCTCATCTGTCACATTCCAAAACATAAAGAATATTCTTGAGTTCACTTTAGTATCATGTGTTGGGTGTTGTTGGCAAGATTTCATGCTGTTACTCTTTCCAGTTACAAACCACATCTTAAGCTTCAGTGAGCCCTGTGTATATGCATTATTAAACGAACATATGCCTATACAGTAATTACCTGTGTACAGTGCATCACAATTCTGTTTCCTACTGTGTATAATGCCATAACCAATCCATCCTATCCATAACTTAATTAAGGAGCCATTCGTATAGAGGTCTATATAAATGTACGTACCGAAGCGTAGTAACTTGTCGAGTACATTTTTTACAGGAAAGTAGCTTGGGATTTTTCATCGGGCGTGTGATCAGTTAGAATTCTAACTGGGGGTTGGTGTCCCAGCACGACATACCATAGTCATGTCCCGTGGACCGCAGGCCTGAGTTGGGGGTCTCTCTCGTCTCGATGGTGGGTTGGGGGTGCTCCCCGTGGATTTGTTTTAATTTTAACCCCGCGATTGAGTCTGATACCCCCTCTTGCTTAAATCTACTCGTTTTATCCTCAAGAAAAACGCATTTCCTCAGCTCGGTCAATGAGCTTCCTTACTGGCCAGGCTACAGCCAACATCTACTTCTTCCGACTGACAGGAACCACAAAAGCAGTGAAGTACATACTCATTTGTCAACTAAATCTGAACTGAGTTTCATCCGAGTTGTAAAAGTGGAACGATTAATTAAAAAACTGGACCTGTCACAGGTTCGACTCGGAATTTTGGAAAATTTTGTCAGCGTGCAAATGTTGTTGGCCCAGTTCACCGCTGAAACGACAGTTTTACAACTTTAAACATATGCTGACGACAACCGTCTCAAACACTCACAGATGGGAACTAACGCAAACAACCCACGAAAACAGTAATTTGGTAAATATATATTAACACCAAACTGTTGTATTAGAGTCGAGCAATTGATTCTATGGCAACATCTCGATGTGCCAAGGCGAGTCTAGATGTTGCCTGATAAACAAGAGCGACACTCTGATACAACATTTTGTGCATCAAAGCAAAATGGCGATGATGTATCTTACAATTCTTAACTTTAACAACTTGATTAACCCTTTACCGAACATGAAAAGCAGACGACACTTGCAAAAAAAAGTCCTTGAAGAACTATTTGCTTTCATTTTTGTCTAAAACAATGGGTTATGACCCCTCATTGGAACGAGCTCGTTCCAACGAGGGGTCATAACCTATATTTTTAAGACAACAAATGAAAACAGAATGAAAATTAATTGGCGATTTTTAAGAATAGCGCTGGCCTTTTTGGCCGTTACGTTGGGTGAAGGGTTATATTATATTTATTTTTCTATTGGTGTTTAAGGTCATATACTTTTTCACAGTGGCTAATAATGACCGTGGCAGTTTTACGGGTGGAGGAAGCCGGAGTACCCGGAGAGAACCACCGAGCAACGACGAGCAGCTGCCCACTCCCCAACATCGTAACTCCGCACTGCAGCACATGCATGGTGAGATTGGCTGAAGACATGCGTACCATCGACGAGCAGTACGCCCTAAGAGGCGGCGTCATCGGCCCCCATGTGGACAATAAGGGTTAAGTGCCTTGCCCAAGGATACAACGCGGGAGTCTGAATTGGTCACCCATCCGAGTACTAACCGGGCTCGACGTTGCTTAACTTCGGTGATCTGACGAGAATGGGTTACCGCAACTTTTACGCCACTACGCTCCACCCCCCACCCCCGGTAAAGGGTTAACCACTTACCTAATCAACGTGTCTCATCCTCTCACGAAATTTACAAATTAAGCAGTCCAAAAATAAAAAAACTCCCCCCCCCCAAAAAAAAGAAAAAAAAACTAAAAAAAAATCAGTTCGGTTCAAAGAGGTTTCACATAGAAAGCTTTTCTTGATTTTTTTTTTGTTTTTTTTTTTTTTGTTTTTACAAAAAATAATTAAAATACTAAATTGTGATGCTATTACCTAGCATTTTAATTTCAGATTTCATTTTCAGACTCATAAAAATGCTTGTGGTTTAGGTTGAAACAGTACGCGGCTGCCTTGAACTTTTGTGATCCTCCGATGTGCGCCTTAACAGTATAACTGAGCGTTTTTTCAGCTTGAATGTTTCCAGTGATTTAGATACAAAACATGGGAGCGCGGTGGCTCAGTGGTAGACTGTTGGATTTCTATGCTAGAGGTCCCGAGTTCGATCCCCGTCCCGGACGACCCGCGTTGTGTCCTTAGGCTAGGCACTTTATCCCGGTTGCCTACATAGGGGCACGATGACGCCGATTAGTAGGCGTACTGCACGTCAATGGTGCACTTGTCTTCAACCGCTGTAACCCTGCTTGAGCTGAGGAGCTGACAGTTGCTCGTCGATGCTCGGTGGTTCTCTTCGGGTACTCCGGCTTCCTCGACCCGTAAAACTGTCACGGTCACGATAAGCCATTGTGAATAAGTATGTGACCTTAAACACCACGAAATAAATAAATAAATAGATACAAAACATAAAAGCAACGTGGTTCCATAATTTAATAATTATTCTTTTGAGAAGTTTTTTTTTCTCCCATTTCGTATGTAGTAGCGTTCAATGTCCCTCGCAAACGCGTTTCGAATGTTTGTAATGCTCTAATAATAGTAACGAAAACGCGGTTGTGTTATATAGTTGCGAGATACAAGTGTTTGTTTCAAGGTGCCCCTGAGTAATTACGAATCCAATACATATTTATTGTAAGATAAAGTAGTTTTTCAGTTCAAACTAGAAGTCCTGTCATGAAATGTACACAAATAGCACGTCGATCTGCGCGTTACTCTACGCGTTATGACCATAGTAAGGCTATCAAATTATGTATATATGGCATGTGCACAAGCAATGCTTCAGCCAATGAACCTGCGGGTAACCCGGGGGTCCATTGACAGAAACATTGCCTGTGCTTGCTATGAGTAACCATGGGAACCTGCTGTGCTTTGGTTGCCATTCGATATGGCAATTGCGCGCAATTCCTAGGCGCAATTAAGCCTAGATAAGCGCACAGTTCGTGAGAGGACTTCTAGTTTTAACGGTATGTATTATATGGATCCATGAACATTCCAACACCGTTCCTCCGTTCAGTAAACAATTATGAACGATTCAGCAAGCACCTGGTTGAGTTACATTTTACCTGCACCTTTTTTCAACAGTTCGACGAGGAAAATGCAAAATTATTCATACAATAGGAAAAAACATCGAGTTATGAAAAACTCATCTCGACCAATCACATGCAATAAAATCGGATATCAGTGGCTAAAATTTGATATAGACATTCAGCTATTCTGATAAATCTACTCTTGCCTGCTCAAAATATTTGTATGCTAAAAAGGGCCCTCTACTCTTGGTATGAGTAAAGACCGGGTGTTTTCGACGTATCATAAATTGTAATGTGACAGTCAATAGTATATGTATATATAAATATATCTATAATGTTGAAGCGCTGCAGATGCACCTTGTGTCACTCATGAGTCGATAAAAAAGCATTAAAAATTTCTGCGTTGATTGTATCGCTTCTTTGTTTGGTGATTATCGACAAAACCCCGCCATTATACCTGATAGATCCATCCCCAATGACACTGCCACAGGAAAAATACATTAGATACGAATACTTGATAATTTCTGGGTTACAGTTCTCGGAAAGTAAAGTATATTGCACTAGTGCACTTCTGGCGAAAAAGTCACGCGCTGCCCCCATTTCCAAGTCTCGGGACGGAGGGTGGGGGGGGGGGGGTGGGGGTGGAGCTACCCTCTACCTATCGCCTCCGGCACCCAGGACCGGAGAGAGGAAACTCGGGTCTCAGGGATAATTCTGTGACCGACCCTAGTTTCAAAAGTTTCGGGATATTGATGTCGATACTAAAGGAATATGCCGCGATTGCCGAAGGCACAACCGATGATTAGAAAAGGTGCCGGTGTAACAGGAATGGAAGTCCGTAGGAAAATTAGTCCTGGACTATTATTCCGCGGAATTATAGTCCTAGGTCTAACATTTCTAGGAATAGTAGTCCGGCGGACTACTATTCCTAGAAATGTTAGACCTAGGACTATAATTCCGCGGAATAATAGTCCAGAGGGACTAACGTTCCTACGGACTTCCATTCCTTTTACACCGGGTCTCCCCCCAAGAAAGTTTTTAAATCAGTAATTAAATGGAGACTCCAAGTGGCTTTGGGGATAAAAAAATCATGTTATTTTGTGGCCGTCAAAATAAAGTTTTTAGCAGCATATTTCCAACCTCAATGCTCATCCGTGAGTATCCAGTGGCACAGAGTTATAACTTTTGACTGCACAATTCTTGAAGTGATAACTTTATTACGTAGAGTTGTTACTTCAAGAATCGTGCAATCCACAATTACAACCATTGGTCAAGTGCAGTGCTATATTCACAATGCAGCCCCCTTCTTAACTCTTGGCACATAAGTCAGAACCTTGATTACGGGGAGCTAGTCCAATCGTGGTCTGAAGTTCGTATTTTAGTTTTTTTGTTTTGGTACATCCTTTGAAAGAAATGTAATGCGCTATTTGCGAGGTCGGTAGTGAAATCACGAACTGAACCGATCAAACAGAAATAAAATATTGAGACAGAAGTATGTGGAGGGTGGATTACTGGTAAATCGCTGTGGGGTAGATTTTTCACATAGTAATTACCTACAATATCTGAGGCCAAACACAAGAACCACTTGCAGACTTTCATCACACGGACCACCGGGTTGCACCCGGTGGTCTGTGTGATGAACGTTTGCAAGTGTCTCTTATGCTGTTGTGAACAAAAATATATGTACTTTCTGACTACAAAATACAAGATGCACGTGCAGACATCCATCACATGGACCACCGGTTTGTACCCGGTGGTCCAATGTGACGAAAGCTTGCAAGTGTTTCTGGTGCTGTTATGAGCAATTTTAAATACTTTTCGAGTGGAGAATATATGGCGCCGCGATTAAGTAGTCATCCACTCTCTTCAGTCTGCATATGTAGTCAGATTGTAGCATTTATTTATGTAATCACATAAGGCTTGGAGCGAATACTTTGTAAATGTATTCGAATACGAATACGAATACTTTGAAATTTCATGAATACGAATACGAATACAAATACACAAATTTTCAAATGTATTTGAATGCGAATACAAATAGATTACAATGTATTCATGAATACATTTTTGAATACTTGAATACTTTTTAAATTAGAAGTATTTATAGCAAAGCCTTTAAGCTTTTTGTTTGTTGGCTTAAAAGTCAGTTTTAAACTGATGGTCCTTTAGCTGAAGTTATCCAATGCACTTCATGGTTAAACCTGGTGGTCTGTTGGCTGAAAGTTTGCTAACAGCAGTAGTATTTTCTTTATAATATTTACGTGCTTTCACCGATTATAATTAGACATACTGAGCTGCACAACGGTGACTTTAAACAGGAATAAATAAATATGTGTTTTCACTGTAAAATAATGGATAAATAGAAAAACTTTAAATAACTCCAAAAGTTTTAGAATATATCATTGAATAACTGAGTTGTGTCCAATAACACAAGTTTTTTTGTTTTGTTTTTATTGTCCATGTTTTGAACAATTTAAAAAGCCATGGGGATATGTGGCCATTGTTACGCAAATAGGTTGTATTGTGACAAGTTAATTGATAACTAGAGGTACAGTGAGCAAGCTCACAATGTGATACCGCCCACGCCGAAATGCATAAGTTAGAGTATCTCCCCTTGGAAATGTCAGAACGGAATTATATTGCTTCATGCACATCTTCATATGGAGTTCTTCCGATGTGTAAAGTTTCATGAAAATTATTCAAACGGTTTAGGAGGAGTTACGCTTACAAGAATTGACAGACGGACGGACGGACGGACGGACGGACGGACGGACGGACGGACGGACGGACGGACGGACTTCTATATACCCCCCCCCCAAACTTTGTTTGCGGGGGGTATAATAATTAAGTCTATTGTCTGCTTTCAATGCATACATTTCAGACAAGGTGTTTGGTGGTATATAAATAATATCAGGGATTATTAAGTCTTTAATATTGATATGAAGTGTGAATTTGTTGTCTGGAGTCCATGGGCTTTTTCTGTGAAAACATTTTATTCAGTATATGGTTCTTTAATTCCAAAATATAGAAAGTATTCAAAAAGTATTCAAAATGTATTCATGAATACAGCTCAAATTTTAATGTATTTGGATACGAATACGAATACATGTATTCATAACATTCAGTGAATACTGAATACATGTGAATACTTGATAAACTGTATTCGAATACGACTGAATACGAATACTGAATATGAATACCCCAACCCTGATCACATATACATGTATCTCCGTAGAGCTTAGGAATGACGTTAGCGGTCTCTATTTGCAAGTATAGAATTGTACAGAGTTGGGCACACTGCGTTTCTACAGGAAGAGAGTTTCGCAAATGGTGCAATTTGACAGGGTTAATAGTGCCCATGCTCAGCGTGCGAGTACTTCAAAATAGTGTATAATGCAGTCGCAGGACGTCTAGTTTCAACTCTATTGAAAAAAAAAACGTCTGCACTGAATACAATTAATCATACAACTAATATTAATCCGTTAATTTCATGCAGACTTGTTCGCCAATCCTTGTAAAATAAGTTTTTAAAAAATGGGAACTATTAACTATCGCGCTCTAGCCATCTCTTTTGGGGCTCGTATTCGCGGAGCATCAGCCCTGTTAACCCTGGATCGAATCCTGGTGAGCCTAGTGTATCTTGAATATTGGTATCCCTCCACTTGATCCACCTTAATCTGAGCTTCTGCAAGCAACTAAAGAAAGTATATGTTTTGCCCCAGAAATATATCAAATGGCCCATCAACGATTGGGCTTGGAGGGGGGGGGGGGGGGGGGGGGGGTCATATGAGTTGTTTCCGATGCGAAAATTAAATCAAATAAGATAGTTGGAATGACGATATTCGTGAAATGCATTGGGTGGTTTTGGTGATTATGGTACTGTGATGACAGATGTGGTATTTTTTCGATCAGATCGCGATCGGGTTGCGATATATACAGTGGATAAAATGTAACTAAATTAATATGGAATTCCGAAACTTACGAAAATAGCATCTCAGTTTTTCTATTCTTACATTTAGTTTCACTGACGTGACAACTGCTACTTATTCCCAGTTCCTTATTCGGCATTCGTTGTGCAGCTTATATTAACGCCTCTCCTAGGCCCACTGGCGCAGGTATGTGGGATGGCCTTCGTAGCGGAACCTTCTTGGCCTCGATCTTCTCGAATACTCTGAAAGGATCTTTAACCTGCACTGAGTGTGTCTCTCTCCGCACACAGGACAGCCATTTTGCGCCCCACCCAATGAGACGGTACGCTGTGACAGCATCAACCCACAACTGATAACGACAGAGTTTTCGGACATATCGAGAACTTTCCCCGACCGAGGATCGATCCCGGGAACTCTCTAGCGTGAGAGACCAGCGCATGTATTCACTTAGCCACCGCTCGGCCAAAATCCCACAATCGAGAAATGAGGAATAAATCATGATTACAATGGAGATACAGTTGGGAAAAGAATCCAACACAACCTTGAGTTATAATCAAGCATTGTGTTAAGAGTAATCAAGATCTGCCGAATCATGTTTTTTAACCGCACAAAGAGCGGACGAATAGGATTTGACCTTGGCCTTGAAGTTATGACTTGGGTCAATGTCTTGATACCCCCAGGCAAGCATTGTGTGAAATATAGATAAGATTTGCTGGCCTGGACCAACGGTTGCGGCTGACGGATGGACAAATCGGTGATAATATACACCGTGATAAATAGTGTGGGGGAAGGGGGGGGGGGGCGCGAAATAATTTCCTTTCGAGGTCAGCCAGAACTGATATTATCCATACATGCTATATTGTTGACATTTCTGGGTGATGCTATCGATTCTTTTTTTATTTTTATTTCTATTTCACCTTATGTTGATTGGTGATAAGTCACCGTTCATAACAGGCACATTTTTCATCTTACTTATGTCAATCAATAATTATCATTTTTCCATTTATTTACAGTACGGCCACCGAGGACGGATCACTTCTCACACATGGGTAATATTTCTACGGACGCAGATTAGATTCCACAGACTAATTATAGGAATAGCCATCAAACATTTAGTTAATGGAGCACCGGGTACAACCCGGTACTTCATTAATAACAATTTTGCTGATGTTTTTTTTAATATCTGGTAAACGTATGCGTGGGCATCACTGCCCACTCGTGGATTACGATCAGTTCACGGCGACTGTATTGTAGGATAAAATATCTCAAGCGTGATCATAAACAAAAGCTCAGTTCAAGTGCCATCATTATTTACGTCATTATACAGTTCGTGGAGAGTGTATTATCACTAAATCACCCGCAGAGTGGAGATTCCACCCGAGCAATAATTGCAAAGCATAATCAGCACAAGCAAAGTTTCAGCCAATGGACCTCCGGGTTTAACCCGGAGGCCCTATGGCTGAAACATTGCTTGCGTTTTTTGTCGATATATACAAAATTTGAAAGTTATAGCTTGGGTGATAACTCCACTCTGCGGGTGATTTAGTTACAATCCACTCTCCACGTACTGTACAATAGAATTACTTCATTTCGGGACCCGTGACGTTTCGAAATTTGATTCAATTCGAAAATGTCCCGATGATTTGATTCCATGAAAATTGTTCTGAATAGGAATATTTACAAGCGTTTTGACATTTGAGAAAACCCTACCAACGTACCCCCACTTGACTTTTTCGTACAGAAGGTCTGATGATAGAAGGAGAGTTCGAAGAAGTTTAGTTTCCGAAATTATTTTGATATCGTTTCCGGAATGTTCAACCTTTTGATCCACTTGCCCAAACAGATGAATCGCTTTTGAGTCCTATGCTTGAATGAAGGTTAATATAACAATAACTAGACTTTGGAGTGCATTGTGGTTTATTAACGGCCCAACAGGTGTGAATAACAGCCCTACAGCTTATAAAAGGCTCGAGACGAAGTCGAGGGCCGTTGATGAGCTGAAGGGCTATTATTCACACCTGTTGGGCCGTTAATAAACCACAAGGCCCGGCAAAGTCATGTTATTATTATTATTATCACTACGATTCTGACAAAAGTTTTGACCCTGTACCTTACAGTTAAAACTAGAAGTGCTGTCACGAACTGTGCGCTTATCTAGGCTTAATTGCGCGTATAGACTGCGCGCAATTGCCGTATCGAACGGCATCCAAAGCACGGCAGGTTCTCCTGGTTGCTCATAGCAAACACCTGCGATGTTTCTGCCAATGGACCTCCGGGTTACCCGAAGGTCCATTGGCTGAAACATTGCTTGTGCACAGGCCATATGTACAGAATTTGATAGCCTTACTATGGTCATAACGCGTAGATTAACGAGCATATCAACGTGTTTCATGACAGGACTTCTACTTTTAACTGTACATGGCAGCTACAAACTGCCAATTGGTATTCCTTCAATTCGCTTGATTGAGACATTTTTAACGTTTTCAATTTTAAACTAATACCTCACTTTTTAAATTTGTTCAAAAATTTATTCCTAACTCTCGATGATTCGATGATGAGTTTCCATGCTAGGTACTCCTTAACACATGCAGTTCATTGCGACTCCTTAGGCGCGTGATTAGGCGGCGAATGTGCAACCCATGGATGATTACAGAAATTAATATGTAATTATTATTATTATTATTATTATTATTATTTTTATTATTATTATTGCTATTATTATTATTCGCCACAAGAGTGCTATATCAGTGGTAAGATTTGAGCGCGATAGTAAAAGTATTATCTATAGTAATAGTAGTGATGATGGTAGTAGTAGTATTGATGGTAATAGTAGTGGTAGCTACAGTAGAAACAGAAGTTTAGTGTTATGGAAATTCTACCACTCAGTGCAGCGCCTGGGCGATCCTCAGTTTGGAAACTCAAATTGACAGAGACAGTCTCAAGATGCAAAAGGGACATCAATCATTCAATAAAATTACTTTTTTTTCTTCTCTCTCTCTCTCTCTCTCTCTCTCTCTTTTATTTCGAAGTTTGATTTTCTTGTATATCTTTTGATTTTTGTATCATGTTAAGGGAGCGGAGGTTACACTAAGTGGAAAGCACTTGTATTCCTATCCAAATTTGCAAACTACTTTTAGCAAATGAAAATATGTTTTACCTATAGTATGACGGACTATTTATGGGTGCGTTTGATCGCATAATTAGCTGTTCCGGTCGCAGAGTGTTATCCACCGAGCTAAAATGGGTGCGCTTGAACGGTGGTCCGTTTTTTTTTTTATTGTATTCATGATATTTTTTTTGTCGTATTCATGCGCATCGGGGGATTCTCCGGAAGTGTGCACCTGGTACAAAAATAAGTGTAAACAAAAATAGTTATTTTTTGCTTCAATCCAATTTACCAAAAAAGGCTGGGGGAATTGTTAATTATATCGTTGACATGCGATGTTGAACTTTTAGGCATATAATAAACCTTTTATCGCTACAGTGAAGCGATTTCGGTCGTCGCATCACGTCTCGTTAAGGAGGTCATATCGCCGAATCAAACTCGCTCCCGCGGTATCTCATTCGATCCCGTTCGATCCGGCGAACTGACCTCTTCAGGTCGACGTGAGACTATGACCCAGATGACTTCATTGTAGGGATAATATGTATTTATCAAACATTTAATATGTAATTTCATAAGCCGTTACAATTCTTGGAGCAGGTTGTCTGATACCGCACTGATATCTACCTCTGCTTGACACATGAACTGAAGAAGAAAATGACCGACTGCATGAATTCATTTTCTGCCGCCAAAAATGCAAACCCAACTTCATAACCACAATATCGGAACGTACCGGGGGGGGGGGGGGGGGGGGAGCTTGCCCACAAATCCCCACTACCTTTACTTGAAATGTGGTCCCAACCCCAAATCTTCCATCCGGCACTAAGAATATTGTGCGAGATGATGACATTAACAGTCAGTAAATGGGTGTACGCCTGAGTAGGTAGTAGCCTGCCGCAGTCTTTCTGGATTTCTCATTATTTCTCCACGCGGAATTATAAAAAAGTCGCATTTGTTGACTTGTCGATAAGTATTATAATATACTTAATATTTGAACAGTTCTTGAGTTGATCTGACAAATAATAAGTTTCACATTTGTATTAATTAACATGTAAAATTAACATTTTTCGCGGTTGGGATGTCTGATAACGCATCGGCAAAGACCCACCCACCCAACTCAGTTGGATACATACCAAGTTGACAACAGTGACCCCATGTATGAGATTTCCTTTTCCTTTAACGAAACAAAAGTCACATAGTGGAGATATATACCAGGCTAACGATAATGGCAATAACATCCAGACACTGGGTTTACTGTATACGTTTTTACATACAGTTACAACTAGAAGAACTGAGAGCTGATGAACGTGTTAAGTGCATTTGTCGGAGTTCATTTTTTCATATAATCAGTACAAGTCGACCTTTCATTGCCACAAAAACATGAGAGCAGCTTCTTCACGCCTTTGTTACAGTTACAACTGGAAGTCCTGTCACGAGCTGTGCGCTTATCTAGGCTTAATTTATTAATTAATTTATCGAATGGCATACAAAGCACGGCAGGTTCTCCCGGTTACACATAGCAAACACAGGCAATGTTTCTGCTACTGGGCCGCCGGGTTACCCGGAGGTCCATTGGCTGAAACATTGCTTGTGCACAGGCCATATGTATAGAATTTGATAGCCTTACTTCGTTCATAACGCGTAGATTAACGCGCAAATCGACGTGATATATATGCGAATTGCATGACAGGGCTTCTAGTTTTAACTGTAGTGGCTTCCAGCAACATACCGCCGTCATTATTGATATCTTAATTTCTCCTTGCAAAGGAGAACAAGTGTCTGGTTTGTTGAATGTTCGCTAAGAGCGGTAAATAGAAACGTTAGAGTCCTTGTGCAGGTTTGAATAGAAAATGTAGATTGAAGAGTTCTTTTCCGTTGGTTCTTTCGGTGGTTCAATGCAGATCTGCAAGCGTTTTTTCCTTTTCTTTAACGTTATACAACTATTTGCAAATATAATAATAAATAGTAATAAAGTGAAACATTTGTTCACGATTAACACTTTCAGTACCGCAGATTGCAACAGCACTTATAAAATATAAAGTAAAAGTGACAGCAGGGGGCGCGGTGGCTCAGTAGGTAGAGGTGCAGGCTGCAAACCGAGAGGTCCTCGGTTCGAATCCCACCTGCGGCAATCGAGTTGTGTCCTTGGACAAGACACTTCAACCCCATTGCCCACATGGGGGCACGGTGACGCTGTGTACTACGGCGTACTGCACGTCGATGGTGCATCTGACTTCAACCAATGCTAACCCTTATTGTGAGGAGTTAGTATGTTGGGGAGCTGACAGTTGCTCGCCGTTGCTCGGTGGTTCTCTCTGGGTACTCCGGCTTCTTCCACTCGTAAAACTTTCAAGGTCATGACTAGCCATTGTGCAGAAATATGTGACCTTAAACACTAATAAATAAATATATAAATAAATAAAAGTGACAACAGAAATATTAATGGTGGCAAAGATATTAAAATAGACACTGGACTCTTAAAGAATCCAAAAATCAGTTTTCGTATTATTTACCATTAAACTATTCAAAGATGATGTTAATTAACGAAGTTTATGCCGTCGTTGCGGAAAACAGATAAAAGAGGATTCTTTTCAAATTAACCCTCTTAATGTCAAATTAAAAAAAAAAACTTTTCCCCATAATACAAATAAGAATTTAACCAACTCAGTCTTGTTTGACAGAGCCGAAGGTTATTTTTCTAGTAGCATTATGGGCAAACAATTCATGATGAAATCTTAATATTTTGACATCGGTGTGCGAAATGTTAATATTAATATGGATTTAATGTATCAACCATTTACCTAAACGACCAGGAATCGACAGTGCAGAATGTTGTGCTGTCAACTTATTAGTTGTTGCTCCAACAACACGACCTTCGACTCTTCACCGGAGATCATTCAAATGGAGGAGCACATGCTATATTTCGGAGATAACCCCTTTTATATTCTGGGACCAAATTACACTGAACTACAAGCCACACGGACATAATCCTCCCAACCGAAACCCTGCATACAAAATATGAAACATATGGAAAACCCACCGGGCTGAAGCGTACGGATATTAACTATTTTAAAACAATATAATTTTAACAGTTTTGTAGAAAATATAAGTATAGTGGTCTTTTGTCGATTATTGATATAGTCATATAATTTCTTCTGATATTAGGATTTTGTCTTTTCATAGTGCTTTAGACATTTTGGTTGTGGTTTGTTGTATAACCGATAGACTTGCTTCATAAAAACAACAACCACAGCAATACCCCCTGTCTGTCTTCCTTCTGACTTAATCTTATGGTAATTTGTCGCATGCCCCTCTCTTGGCTCTTTCCTCGGTCAGGTCGTCAATATGCTCACTCAGATGGCACCATGCATCTAACCCCGCTTTGCTCTTAATATTTCCTTGACTATGTGCACGCTCGGGTACCATACTTATCAGAAACAGCCTCTGATTGTACCGAAGTGTGTTCATGTGCTAGTGCACAATGTGCGCACAACACGTGCAGCACGTACGATGAAAAACGGATTGCATAGTCATAGACTGATTATAAAAGGGATTCCTCAGAATATTGGAATAGTGGTTGATGGGATGTGATTATATCCTGGGAGAGAATTTCTGCACTCCACTTGTCAGAGAGCCCAGTGCATCTAGAACATGTTAGGAAGAGTGAAGTAGTTCTAGAATTCAACAGTAAGCGCACAAGGCTGTAAGGGTTGTAGACTATAGCATTGGATGACTAAGCTAGAAGTTGGTGAAAGGACAGGTGATGGTGTCTATGGGTATGTCAGCAGCAGTGGTCTAAGATCGATAAGAGCGGCGGGGAAGGGAGCTCTAGAAGCCGATCATGTGTTAGGAGCGACCCATATTCCCACAAAGGTGTCGTAATAAAATGTATCCTACAATTTATAACTTTCAATAGAACTAGATCATCATGTCTTATGTATCCCCCGATGTTCGTACCTGCTTTTGGGCTGCATGTGTTGTGCGAATATTGTGCACTAGCACACAAGGACATATCCGCACACCCAGCGTTTGCATATGTGCTGTATGTGATGTATATGGATTACATTATCATATTACACATTGTGCACGAACAGCCAAGCACATATCATCACATCCAGCAAGTACATGTGTCGCATACGCTGTGTACACACTGTTGCACACCATGTACTAAAAGACATATACCTCTGGAAAAATCGGTATCCCAAATCAGACAGAAGTCATAACATAGGTGGAAAAGATCTGGGAATAGGTCGAAGAGAGTAGCCAGAATAGCTAGAAGGAGAGAATTATGAGCAATTCAGAACAGGTTAACTAGCTAGTTATTGGGCCCATTTTGGGTAATTAGATCTACTCCAGGTCAATTAAAATATCACACACAGTCGGTCTCTAGTAGTACATGCTACCCTAAAAAAGATGATTCTGGGAGAATCTGAGCTAAAATAAAGTCGTTTTTTTGTGATTTCAGCTCGTTGTCCTATTGTTTGTGATAATTATACTTACTGTTATACAAAGGAATACGACGTTGGGAGACTCCTCAGTGGCATAACACTACCTGCTACTCTTTTAATGGGGATTCGTCATAAATCAGAACAAAATAAAGTCCGTTTCGGTGATTTGGGGTGTTTTCTGGTGATTTGTGGTCGTTGTCGGGTCCATTTTCGGTAATTAGATATATTTCAGTTCAATCGCCCTAACAGGCCCACATCAGAGTGTAGAAATTTGGGTTATATAGCAACAATGTGTCACCATAGAAACCAACATAGCAGGTCTCGGTAACAAAATGTACGACGGGAACAAGTTTCAGGCTAACAACACGCGCAACGCATGCACACTGTCATCACGTATCACCATGGGGATTGCGTCACAAGATGGCCGAACACGCGAACTACCATGGCAACCCAACGAAACATCACTGGGTCACGTAATTATGATGTTCTTTTCCAGGTTCCTCACTTGGTCTTCCCATATCTCCACTACTGGGGACAACACCGTGGTGGTTAACAACCAATATAACCAATGCATTTCACTTGATGCTGCTACATCATGCCTTGTATTATGGTTGTGCAAATTCTTCTTATTATTACTATTTCTTGCTACATAACCTCGTTTTCAGTCTGGCTATGTTAATGAATTGAAGTAGGATATGATGTTCAGGAAATAGTTGATATTTGCTACTATCACCTTGGCTATTCCATTTCAGGTTTAGAGAATCACTGACACTGGCTATATTTTTACTTTCCTGTGAAAATGTTTATCTTTCCGTTTGTTCTTATCACGAAGCTCGGGTTGTAATTTGTCGTCTGTGGCACCGTATAGATGCAGTGGTATCCACTACCCAACAACGATTTTGTTGGATGTGCAAACGGTTATTGTTCACACGTGATGTCCATTGCGTAGAAAATATGTGCCAGTTGTCAGAGTTCATGGTCATTTCGGCTTTTGGATATCCCTTTTACAAAATGTAAAGCTAACCGATCATCTGTTATGACGATAGCAATACGGACAGAGGAACCCGATGGGTGCAGGGGGCTTGTGTTTCCAACTTTTCTCAGCCGACACCGAGGGATAGGCCACCAGAGAATATGTATGGGTTTAGCAGGGACCGATTAGGACTATTTAAAATACGCTCTAGCCTCGAAGCCTATTTTTTTCAAATCATGCGCCAGATTTCAATTTACGGAGTCACACTGCTGTTTGTAACACACACTGCAAGTATGTAATAGCTCTCATCATTTTCATTTAGTGCACTATAGCAAACATTAATCTTCACTGTGGTTTCTGATCAAGCCTTGGCTGCCTATTTAGGCAGCCAAGACTTGATCAGAAACCACAGTGAAGATTAATGCTTGGTAATTAAGACTTGAAGTATTAACTTACGCACTCTACAACAGTGATAAATGATAATCATATATATAATACATGTAAGAGTGTCTCTCTCGATTATCCATCGAAAGAATATCAAAATATGATCTGAGAAGATACGCGCCAACTGAGAAGCCTATTTCTGAGATTTAAGAGCCAGGTCCTGATGTTTCAGAACCAAATACGCACTGGCGCATGCCCAGGTCGGTCCCTGGTTTAGGGACCCCTCATGTCTTTACTGCAGTCAACTTAAACTTACTGACTTGCAATCTTCTTGGAAACTATAAGAAAAAGGGTACTCAGTCAAGATTTTATAAAAGATTCTCTCGTATAATTTGAATCTTCTCATGTCTAGAAAAGTGAACATTTTTGGTTCCATATTTAACAAATTGCCCCACCAGGCCGAAACAATGTTGGGAAAAGGTGTTAAATACGGGGCTAAAATGTGCGTTTTCCGCCATATAGTGTCGCACAAATACCAAACAATATAAGTTACTGTGATGAATTGACGTTAACAGTATCTCAGATTTACAGCTCGACGCGAAATTTTGAGGTTGAACATACGCTCTGAGCCGCAAGACCATGTTACCGTCGTTTGATAAAAATAACATATATATTCCAATATCACCCCAACCATAGCCTAAAACACACACCGTAAAATGAAGGAAGCAACTTTTAAAGATCACAAATATATTAAATAAATCCCTCGAGTACCCGACAACGTCATTGGACAAATAATCAATGAATCAGATAACGGACGAGATCACGCCATCTCATTTTAACTCGTAAACTGTTTTGTAAGTTAACTGGTAGAGTGCTGGAAGCCCATATTTGGGCTTTACTCTGAGGAGAAGGTACTGCAACTTGAAGGCTTCATACTCAATGGATGTGTTTCGTATTATCTTTGAAGTGATATTATTTAGTCTGTAGGGACTTGTCTTGTTACAATTGATGGGAGAGTGCCTGTAGGCACCCCACCACCACACGCAGCCTGTAGGCACTCTCCCATAAATTGTAACAAGGCAAAGAAATATGAATAAATTTTGATGGCCAAAAATAATTCAACACTCTACCAGTTAAGCAACACTTCACGCTCTGCATCGTCTGCAGCACATACGATATACCTTTAAAAAGAAGCTACTATTTGCGCGCCACATTCTAGTTGGAATAATTGCGAAATGGACAAATTTATTTCTAATATTTCGTGTGGTGACGGTAACATATGGTATTGGAAGCGTAAACATTGGCAAAAACTCTGCAAACCCTTATCACATTTTAGTCTTATTGGAAGAGAGCATTGTTTGTTGTATTCCAATCATGCCATTGAAGCACCTGGGTCAACACGGATATACCGGATATACATGTCCTTATAATGTCATGTCCCCAAATTTGAAATGAACAGGAACGTTTTCTCTTCACATGTAAAGAAATTGCAATTCATGTTATAACGTTTTATTATCGGGGTTTGTACTTTTAGTTATGCTAAGGAGAAAGACGCTTGGGCGCTTGCATTTCCTGACTTCTTTCAACAAAAGGTTTCTGCACCCCGCGTACTGCACCGGACCTTAGTCGACACATACTTTCAAACTGCATTTCCAGCCCCATACTAACACTTTGGCGTCATTATTGAGGAGTTAAAACCGATAGCGACCGAGGGAATGCGTCCTGAGTCATGTGACAAAATAGAGACGACCTTCAAACTCTGTGACCTGCAACTCTTAGTTTCACCAGAACCATTTCATTTTTCCTTCCTCGGCCCAAAAGTTGAAATCTCATAAAAAGCTAAATTAATACTAAATCGGTATCATTCTTGCTAGAAATTTTATAGCTTTTCATAATCACAAAGGCATAATGGGGAGCGTACATGCATCCGTGCTCGCTTTCTCTCCAGTGTTTAACGCATGTTGGAATTATTCGATAACATTGGTAGTATGTCTCGGACTTTTGAGGAGCAGATTTGGGGAATCTCGGTGGGGACCTCGGTGGGGGACCTCGAAAGTGACATCATGCCATGTGACCTAGTGGTGCCGGAGTATATTCCAGGACAAAGGAACATGCCTAGGTAGACGAAAACTATTGCATATATAAATAGCAGCAGAGAATTCTGCAAGAATTCGAAATAGTACAACGTGTCGGGTTGTTTGTGGTAATTCTACGAATCGGGAAAGTACTCCTGTTCAATCGAACACACCCTCCGAACATATCCCAGTCTTGTTGTAGGTCTTTGGGTAACATAGCAACCACGTGCCGCCATAGGAACCAAGATGGCGGCCTCCAGTATACAGAATGGACGACGGAAGCACGTATCACCCTAATAACACGCGCTGCGCATGCGCACCCACATAACGTATCACTATGACGATGACGTGACGGCATGGCCGCTCACGCGGGTGTCCACGACAACACAACAAGGCACCACTGGGTCACATGATATGACGTCACTTCCGAGGTCCCCCACCGCGGTCCTCCCAACCTGCACCTCAGAAACCCGAGACATACTATTAACATTCATTTGGATTCATCGTACAGTTTCTTGTTCGTCCATTTTTTTGCTCAGAGGACTGCAGTTATATCTCTCCGTGTGTCCGTCTGTTCGTTTGGCTTTTCTCTTAGGGATTTTTCAAGAGTTCTAGAGCTTATTTCAATGTTTAAATATGCAAACTTTAATCATCCTATATGTTGTTCAAGGGCTGCGGAGTCGGGGACTGGGGTGTGGAGATTTAGCCAACTCACTAACAGTGTTCAAAATATTGGAAAACAGTTAACCAAATGAGTTTCGACAACAGTCAGATTATAGTCCCAGCTAATGTTAATTAACCCTAGTACATTCTAAAATTAGTTGGTCAAAAATCAACCCAAATCACTTGGCTTGGGTGAATAAGAACCCACTTGGGTTCATATTATCTCAACCCAATTGATAGGGGTTAATTTTCAACCCAACTGCTTTTAGGGTGTATGTTCTTATAAAAGATCACGCCATGGTCTGTGCGCTAGAAATAGAAAGGAGCCAGAACTATCCTTAAATAGATATCCCCCAAAAGATAGCCTACAATAGTACACCATCATGTAGCCGGTGTGCTCAAATACTGAGTCGAGGATATGGGACTCATTCTGCAAATGTTCGATGGTTTATTTGCGCGACAACATTAGAGTCGTCCGAGCAATGGCTATGTCAGTCAGTGTTAGATTGACTCTTGAACTCGTTCTAGAAAAACATACAAACGCTTGTGCCAGATAAAGATGTGAAAGTGGGTGAATGCTTAGATAAATGGAGCGATCTGATTGATCGGGCGGTTAAAGGTAGTATTCGAACTTAGATAAATGGAGCGATCTCTGATTGATCGGGGCGGAGAAAGGTAGTATTCGAATGAATGTGAGGGTGAAAGTAACCAGAACAGGGCCAAAATATATGGAAAACGAGGATTCCGCATACTGACATCACTTATCACCTGTTATGACCTCACGGTATGGCCGCTCGTGCCGACCATCATGACATTCCAACATGACGTCATTTGGTCACGTGTCTAAGCCGTCACTTCCGATATTGATAGTGAGATTAACTCAGGAATGAAAGGTACAAGTACAACTACTTACATCCAATGTCCAGACTTAAACATGAAATCACTGAATATAATTTTGACGTAATGATTCAATTTCACCAGATTGTGTGTTCATTTTGCACATTGGACATTCTTCAGACAATATTTGTGCTTGTTTTACGGATAGGGGCAAATATGAGGCACCACACTGTATCGCAACAGTAAGCTAAGAAAAAAATATTGAAAATTATCACATCGTGCGCAGCGCTAAGGTCGCCTCAAGTGTGAAAGAGCTCTGAAACATACCATCAACTTAACTAGTTCGCTAAACTCGCCGTATTGAATGGTCAAAATCAAAGTTTTGGAAGAAGAACAAGATAATCCTACAAATGTTTCCGAAACCGATACTGCTGCGTGGAATATCAACTCTGTTGAGGAAGGTGTATGGTGTTCAGATTTCTATATCGAGAGTTAATACTCCTGTTGAAACGATTTATCGGTTGCTTGTACCGAAACGGTTACTCCCCTTTCTCCGGTTACTAAATTTGCTTCAGCGTAATCGCTAATTCTTGTCAGCAGTGATGTTTATTTGTATTTATCGGTTCAGACAATAATGAGCCATTGAGGTATAGTCTCACATCCGTCAAATCCTCATTTGGGTATTACGGAACTGAAGACAGTGTATACACCCCTATTGGCCTATTGTTAGCCCTTGTTACTACTGACCTGCCGAAATGCAAATTTCCAGAGTGCGGTTGCTAAAGGAGGTAGGTAATGTATAGGATGTTCGTTCTGTACCCCTCTCCATCAAGTATTAGCCCTAAGTGCTATTAATCCTTTCACAGGTTTGAATTGTTCCACGGTTGCTATGGGTAGTGTTTTATGCTACGACATACATTGCAGCGCGTTACGCTTAGTTGTATGGCACAGTAGTATACGATGGACTCTCTGCACCTCATTGGTCTACGATAGCACTCAGTACTACTGTACACGTAAGGAGTTATGACGTCCTACGGTTAATATAGGTAATATGTAATTCTAGGTCATGCAGTGTATGAGTTTGCCAACAAATTGTATGAAAAGCTGGTGCTATCCGCAATGAATACAGAAAAAAGACTCCTTTCGACATACAATCTTCAATTATGATATTCTGACGAAAATGCAGGTATGTTTACGACTAAGAAAAATTTAGTGTTTATATTTGGCTCAGCTGGAAACAGAAGCTTGGATGCGATATTTGGTCCGTCTTCTTCACACCAGAATGATGTCCAGTTGCCATGACAAATAGACCTATTAATATAAGCAGGGTATGTTTTTAATTTAATCTAGATTTAAAGAGTGGACTCTTTAGATAAAAATCATCTCATAAAATCGCAGATGTCATTTTGCAATAGCAGAGACTCAACAGATAAGTACATTCGTTATGAATAAAACATGCAGCACTCCAAAAGATCTCAGTTATGTCAAAATAAAGGTTAAGTTCGAATTGGGGTTTGGTCCGATTATCGTTACAAGAGTTATGAGCCTTTTCGACTTAGACGTTGCTTGTGTTCGTCCACATTCTGGTTACCAGACGATAAGTTAACTTCTGCGTACTTGACCTCAAGCAAAATTGACATGTGACTCAATTATACCAAACTACAGGTCAGGTTTGAATTGGGGTTCAGTACCAATTTTGCATGAAGTTTGGATCTTTTCCTCCCTGTATGAACCCTGGGAAGATAAGCAGTACTTGTTTACGATGATATACCAGCTCTGTTTTACTGGTAAAATAGGACACAGTCACCAATTCTCGGGATGGAAGTCCTCTAAACTGGGCAACTTGGGTATAACCGATTGACTAAACTGCATCTCCATGTTGTGGTCATGATTAGCCATTGTGCAGAAATATGCGACCTTAAACGCCAACAAACAAATAAATAAATAAATAAATAAATAAATAAATAAATAAATAAATAAATGGACCTTTTCCGACTTGGAGCATTTTCAACTTTGAGCATTTCTACTTCAGGCGTAGCTTTTGCCAAAAAAAGGGACTACCTACCCAAGGAAATTGTGATACTATGTGCACCAATTAGGGGTATTAGAGGCACAAAAAACGTCAAACGTGGTATGTCATCTGTAATTACATTATTTAACGTCCCATGCTGATCGTAGAATTCAAACTTTCCAAGGGGCGTTGGCGATATTTGTTTGACCAGCATTCACCTACGCAATTACATCAGATAGTCATATGCACTTGGTTTTCAGTCTTCTTGTCGAAGTGACCGGTGGTACTAATCATTAATTCGTACCGACAGGGCCTACTTCTTTATGCTAACACTGATCATGGACAACCAGTCTTTTAACCTTAAAATATGAAATGTCGAGTTGTTCAATAAGTCACCCGTTCCGAATGCCTACTTGCAGTCCAATGTTTGGTGGACTTTGGGGAACGTCCTTTTCTAGAGTAATTTTCAATTACTGCCCAAACCGACTACAATTAACGGCTCACATGCGAGAACGTCGTATGAGAAAGTCTCCGATTGGTCGTTACGAATCTTCGTGACGCTATGACGTGAAGGAAATGCTTCGACACAAAATACTGTCAGACAAGAATGTAAGCAGACCGACCAAAGAAGATTTTTCTTTTAACCCTTTACCTAACATGAAAAGCAGACGACACTTGCCAAAAAAATTCTTGAATAACTATTTTTTTTCATTTTTTGTCTCAAAAACATAGGTTATGACCCCTCATTGGAACGAGCTCGTCGAGCTCGTTCCAATGAGGGGTCATAACCTATGTTTTTGAGACAAAAAATGAAAAAAATAATTAAAATTAATAGGCGATTTTTGAGAATAGCGCTGGCCGGTTTTGGCCGTTACGTTGCGTTTAGGGTTAAAATACCAGCTTCCTTCACGTAATTCAAGTTGAATCGTTGTATAAATACAAAACACATCTCAGGTAGGCTACGGGAAGAAAACTCAACGAACCTTGTTGGCGCTTTTCATGTATTTCACGTGCGCTTGCGGAGCTCCCGAAGTAGAGAAAAACTCAAAATTGGGTCGAGTCTATCCCCACGTACTCATCCCTCGCTGGTTCTGTCTTGATATCTTTGGATTACAATTTTGATACAATGATCCGTGACGTCGGAATTATAATTAATAACTGTATGTTAGTGCACCCTTCCTTCTTTTTACTGACCCTGCTGTTAATCAGAGAAAGTGGCTTCGTATCTCGTTGTTAAATTTGTATTATGGGGATTTTTATGAGAGTGTTCGTTGACGAGCATGTTGTAACGTCAATACCAGTGTTCAGCCTGTCAGGTGAATTTAGCAATTGCACTAAAAAGTTTGATTTGACACAAAAAACCCAATAACCTTTATTGTCTAAAATGTTGGCACCAAAAAAGTGCCTTTCAATTGTGAAGGAACACCACTGCGGCAGGAAAGAACACGATGGATGACGAAACAAATAAAAACATATATTACTTCTGTCAATAAGTTACTGGAAATTGTATCCCGGCAATCTTTCAGTATTGACTGCGAGTGAGTGGTGATGGGGCATTGCTTTTTCTTCAATAAAACACTGTAGGTTATCAGCTTTACAAAACGCCGCATTTAATCAAATAAATACGCCACACCGTCACAAGATACTCGCGACGGTATGAAGGATTTATCTAATTAAATACTGCCTTTTGTAAAGACTTGCGATCCGCTAAGCCCTGTGGATTAACAGTAATTAGTCGGTTAATCTGTTATTATCTGAGTGCGACAAGATGCATATGTAACGACCTCATTCAGCCTGACCATTAACCCTTTACCTAACATGAAAAGCAGACACATGCAAATAAAATTCTTGATTGACTATTTTTTTCCATTTTTTGTCTCAAAAACATAGGTTATGACCCCTCATTGGAACGAGCTCGACGAGCTCGTTCCAAAAAGGAGACATAACCTCTTTTTTTGGAGACAAAAATTGTAAAAAATAATGAAAATTAATTGAAGATTTTTGTGAAAAGCGCTGGCCGGTTTTTGCCGTTACGTTGGATAATGGGTTAACTGAATAAGTTGCACAGGTTTAACTAATGTGGCCGCCGTTTCGCTTCAGGAGATTTTCGACAGAAGTTTCGAGTTTTTTTCAGGACCAAATGTCCGTTCACTCTTGAAATAGGTGCCTGTTCTCTTTTCACTGCAAGTGTTACAATGAATTAATGAATAGGTATTACTTAATGCAGAGTTGAAGAACATGATACTATGGCGTCATCATAGTCTTCATTCATAAAAAAATGAACTCACATTTTCAAAATATATGCGAAAAAGTCAAGAAAGTGTTGGGGTGTGGGGGACGAGGGGGGGGGGGGCGGGTATTGTACGATAAACTGGCTATTACCATCAAGCGGGTTTCCGGGATGGTAAGATAAATTTGTCACCATCACCATGTGTTGATCGAGAAACTTGTATCTAGCCTCGATGGTGTTTCTATTATGTGATACTTAATGTGAACACCATCTCGACTTGATATGGTGGTGGTATCACGATAAATTGGTTTATCTATCATTTACCTAAAACGACAACATTGTGCATATACAAATGGGGCTATAAAAGATCTAGTATTGTTATTGTCGTAAGAAAATCACATGTTATCGCGAGAAAGGACAAACGAACACACGAGCGTTAGATTGACTATTTCATCTTTGCTGGTAATCGCCGGTCATTCCTTTCAAAATAAAAGTAATTCTGCAACGATCGAGCACAAGTCGAGATTCTCACAGCGTACAGTCTATGTTGCAAGGAATCGGCCGATCCAATAAATATACGCCCTGCTGTACGAACATACGGACGGACGTCCAACGTCATTTGCCTTATCACATGTAAATGTCGGAGAAAGCAGATTGTGGGTCGAACTGAAAATTAATTTCGAAAGCCGGTCACGATACCAGGGAAATCTATAGCACGGAACGAAAACCACGCATGTCACTGTTCGTGTCTAAATTGAAAAAAACTGTCAACAAAACTTTGTTAGATTTCGCCAGCACTTCTACGCCTGAACGTTTTACAATCACACTCCCTGAAGCTCTCTTTTTACCAAATCACTGTACCCCTCAGTCAGTTCCGGTGGACTCATCTTCAACAGAAAGATGTTCACTCACTCAGACATTCAGACTCGTATGTATTCAGAATCACTGGTATCACTCACTATTCACTATCTCCATCAACATCAACTCCTTCTTCCCTGCCGTCCCCAGTCTCCTTTGCTTAAAGCAGAGGACACTGGTGACAACAGCGAAGAGGGAGTTGAAGCCAGGACGTTGTGGTGATAAAACTAGCGATTCTAAAAATGAAGATGGCAGACTGACTATAAAATATGTTCTTTTTCACATTCAACAAAATAAATACGTCTTGTTACCCTCGTAAATTTACTTGATAATATCCGGGACGTTTCCCTCTTCTCGTTTCGGAGTGTAATTTCAGTCGCGTTCCTGAAAACGGGAATATATTAAACCCTACAGTTAAAACTAAAAGTCCTGTCCTGAAATGCGCACAAATAGCACGTCGATATGCGCGTTAATCTACGCGATATGACCATAGTAAGGCTATCAAATTCTGTAAATATGGCCTGTGCACAAGCAATGTTTCAGCCAATGGACCTCCGGGTAACCCGGAGGTCCATTGGCAGAAACATTGTCAGTGTTTGCTGTGAGTAACCAGGAGAACCTGCCGTGCTTTGCATGCCATTCGATATGGCAATTGCGCGCAATTCATACGCGCAATTAAGCCTAGATAAGCGCACAGTTCGTGACAGGACTTCTAGTTTTAACTGTAAATATCTCATGACTTCGCGAGAAACGAACACACGAGCATCTGATTCACTATTTATGTTTGATGGTAATCACGGGTCAAAAAAAAAAAAATCGTCAACGATAAACCTCCTGTTCTGCGAACATGTCCAATGTCCTTTAGCTTAACACAGTCATGTAAACGTTATAGAAATTAGGCTGTGATCCAACTTAAAATCAATTTCTAATGTGTGCTACTCGACCCAAACAGGATATAAAACATAATATTGATGCACAATTAGCACAACATTGTAACTTTCCTGGCCGTTCTTTGGCCGCTTTTGAAATACATTCAGTCGAGCAACCACCAACTGAAGGTACATTAGATGAAAAAGAAGAATTTAGAGAAAAAAACGAGAAGCTTTTTGGATTAATCCACTTCAAACCCTCTGGCAATTTGGAATGAACGTATCAGACGGAGAATGCGAAAGGAGGTCCATCATTCCTTTCACTTTAAGGTATAGCAGATGTATGTGGAAACAGTAAACATCGTAAAAGATGAATTCACTTGTTAATTGAAAAAAATCCTCAAATCTTCGACCTGTCATCCCTTATAAGAAAAAACAAACCTTGCACAACATCCTCGTAAGCATTAAACTGAGGCCCGCTAATGAATAAAATCAATTTCTGCCAGTCCGTTTAACCAGTTCATAAACACAGGACTCAGTTTAAATCAAATGCGTGTTGTGTTTCAACACCATCAGGGGATCAATATAGCTCGTAGCTATACGTCACCCCTCCCCCCAAAACGAACTTCGCCGAGGTAAACAATTCTGTACAAGCACCATGTGCACATAACACATATTTATCGCATCGCCCCGAATGCTCATATCGCATATAATGTGTAAATACCTTAATAAGAACCTTCTGAACTTCCTTTGTTCACAACTCCATTTATGGAAATGTACAGCTGTGATTGCATCTACTCCATCATAAGAGGATAATCAATTTTCCCGATACTTTCCTGCCCTCTCATTCCTTACTTTCAAATTAAGATTTGTAAGTACCCGCGTAACATAATTATGTGGAATGCTTGCTTGCTCACTACGTTCTCGCAGCACATCCTGGAATGACTGATGCAAAGTCTTTGCCCTCTTGACATTTCCATAGAGTACTTCCGTGCACTGTGCTTGCATTTCGGCAGTTCATCTGCAATAATCACACCCACCCCTTCTTCCTGTCCTTTGTTACAACATGCCAGTTTCGAGTTGGCTTTCCAACCTTTTTCTCCAAAACGGAAATTTACAAATACGTTACAATTCTAAGGGCTGTTTGTTAAACCTTAACCTAACACAAACAGTTAGCGACATTATTGCAAACTGTTCTTGAACAACTAATAATTTTCGTATTTTTGACTCAAAGACATAGCCTCAGAGTGCCTTGTAGGAAAGGGCTCAAAGCGCGCGTTCCAATGAAGATTCAAAATCTATAGTTTCCGGACCAAAATTGAAACAAATAATGAAATTTTAATGAAAATAGCGGGGGCTAGATATGACCACCGCGTTTAATAAAGGGTTAAAAACAAACATGCCAAGTGAAATCAAGCACTATTTATTTATTGGGGTTTAACGACACTTTCGACAACCAGGATCACCACGTGTCGGGTATTTCTACGGTGTAGGAAGCTGGAGTACCCGGAGAGAACTACCGAGGAACAGTGAGCAAATGACAGACTCCGCAACGTAATAACTCTACACAAGCAGAGTTAGTATTGGTTGAAGACAAGTGCACAGCCGACGTGCAGTACAGTTAAAACTAGAAGCCCTGTCATGAAATGCGCAGAAATAGCACGTTGATATTCGCGTTAATGTGCGCGTTATGGCCCAAGTAAAGCTATCAAATTCTGTACATATGGCCTGTGCACAAGCAATGTTTCAGCCAATGGACCTCCGGGTAACCCGGAGGTCCATTGGCAGAAACATTGCATGTGTTTGCTATGAGTAACCAGGAGGGCCTGCCGTGCTTTGGATGCCATTCAATATGGCAATTGTGCGCAATTCCAACGCGCAATTAAGCCTAGATAAGCGCACAATTCGTGACAGGACTTCTAGTTTTAACTTTACGCCCTAGTACACCGCGCCGCCGCAGTGACGGTATGTGGGCAATCGGGATTTAGTGCCTTGCCCAGTAACTTAACGCAGCTACCCCAGTCAGATACCGAGCCGTGGAACTTTCGGTTTGAAGTCCAATGCCGTAATCACTGAACCATGGCACCTCCAACCAAGCACTAATAGCAGATTGTACCCCATTCCATTTTACTGGGGCTTGTTCAAATTAACTTCACGACCCGCAATTACTCACGCACATTAAGTAGATTGATAAGTACTGTAAAATAGAGTGAGGATGGCTTTCCATTCGATAGTTAACCGTTTATCAAACAAATAGGCAGTATCCGCCCGAGTAATTTACTAATTTAACGGTAGAAAAAAGTAGGGCTGTCACGATTTTTTAATTTAGGAATCGATTAATCGTCGCAAATAATCGATGATAATCGATTGATCGTACCTAGATGACCCCCATCTCCTCTTTGAAGTCGATAAAAATGAAGTTGAAGTCAGTTGACCTACCTCAAGTAAACAGCGAAGACGATCCTCTTTTAGTTACATTCAAAGCTTTGATGTTCTGAACTTTTGAGCCGTCAGTGTAATAATCAAGACCGGTCGGCAATTGCGAACTTCGCAACTGCCGACCGGTCTTGATTATTACACTGACGGTTCAAAAGTTCAGAACAGCAAAGCTTTGATGAATGTACCTGAAAGACAAATACAAGACAGAAACAATTGTTTTTTCAACATATTTTCTTTTAATTATTAAACGTCTGAAACGGGATAAAATTTACCGATTATTCGACAACGAAAAATACTAATCGATCGTGACAGCCCTAGAAAAAAGTATATGTTTCAAAAACGTCAGCAAAACCATATCATGCGACCCATCATTGGAACGAACTCGTCGAGCTAGTTCCAATGTGGGGGGGGGGGGGGGGGGGGAGGGGGCACATGATATGATGTTCTTATATTTTTTTTAAAACAAATTATTCAGCAGTAATTAAAATAATAAATTTTGATTTCATATGTGTTGGGTCAAGGGCTAATAATGTTTTGATGGAGAAAAAAAAAAACACCAAAAGAACGACAACTAAATATTTCCTCACGCACCTTGTAATTTTCTGGAGGTTATAACTAAAGTTACATATAGTTAAAACTGGAAGTCCTGTCACGAATAGTGCGCTTTTCTAGGCTTAATTGCGCCTTGGAATTGCGCACAATTGCCATGTCGAATGGCATCCAAAGCACGGCAGGTTCTCCTGGTTACTCATAGTAAACACATGCAATGTTTCTGGCAATGGACCTCCGGGTTACCCGGAGGTCCATTGGGTGAAACATTGCTTGTGCACAGGCCATATGTACAAAATGTGATAGCTTTACTTGGGCCATAACGCGTACATTAACGCGCATATCAACGTGCTATTTGTGCGCATTTCTTGACAGGACTTCTAGTTTTAACTGTAGAATGAGTCCAAATATCAAGCGACTATCTCTTAACTTTACATACGAAAATAATATTTGTAACCCCTTGACCGACCAAATGGGGAGAATGGGTTTATTTCTATAAAAAATAGCAGCACTGACGAAGACTAAATTTGATTGAAAGGTGGAGTGACATGTGGATTTCTAGGTTTTATAGATTTCCTGTACTCCTAGTTTGTCTTAAAGAATAACATATACAGGAGTAGTGGCGACCCTGGCGACACCTGTACACTAGAATGTACAAAATACAAGACTAACAGGATATAGGTAAGTTTGATGGGAAAATGAACTATATGTGGTTATTGGGTGTCACAAAGGAGAGGGTTAGTATTTAGTATGTTTACCGTTTGCGAACCACCAACCGACAAGTTCTGGTTTAGGCGAAATGCCATACAATTATCCAGTGAGGTCATACCCTCACACCCGTCACCTGCTGACACACACAGGCTCCCATCTTCTGCAACGCAACTTCATTTTTACAAGCACCGAAACTATTGAACATGCGCTATGATTTTAAACCAGACTTCAACCACTTTGGAAATTAGCGTCGATTCGGGAAGCACATTTGGCCACAAGTTGTTCTGATGAAATATTATTTTATTATCAGTTCTGGTGCGAATACGGTAGCAGACTTCCAGGAACCAGTGGTGCCTACATCCGACTCTATGAGTTGATTACATGTGTGTTTCGTGTTCTACATTTTGTGTATATTTAATCTCAATTGAAGGAATGTGAGAGGTGAGAATTTCAAAATAAACAAAATTCCATTACTTATATAGGCCCTTAATGACACACGGAGACTCATGTTTCGCGAGGCTGATGCACATTACAAATACCGCATCTACCAACAATGCAATTCACAAAATGTCGTCCCCATAGATCTCTTTTACACCAGCAAAACAGATCTACACCTCGCCGTTAACAAAACATTGAAATTTGAGAACGACATATCCTCTGACATTGACGCTCCAGCTCTCCAAACCACCCACAGTTTGGCACAGCTCCTTCAAATACAATACCACAAACGTACCTCTGACCTAGCGACTCAGGAATCCGAACACCTTAACCACCCGCTCCCACCTAACGTCATCGAGCTGGACCAATCTGCTTTCCTTGAAACTTTTCATAACACCATAGAGCGCTTTTCCTCCAACGACCTCACCAGGTACAAGCTCACCAGCAACATGCGCTTCGAGGAGGCACTGGCTACAGCAATACCGGCCCGGGACCGGGACTCGACATCTGCGTCTACCCCCCCCCCCCCCTCCAATCACAGAGGGGATCACATTCCACTCCCGGGGTGATGATACAATTAGCTCACCCTCAAACCACACTCACAGGGTGACCCACCTGCGTGACACTCAATGCACAACACCCGATTCGCTTTCGTGCGCACTCAAGCACCGGAGATTTTGGTTAAACAACATACTCCACCCGCGGACATCGGGTACTGGCAATGAACACCCTAAAGCCACAGCCCCCATTCAAACTGACCATGACATAACTACACCTAGTTGGCCACCCTCACGTCCTACCTGATGCACTCCAAGAAGTACCCCCGTGACTATTTTTTCAAGTCAACCAGCTACCGATACTACCCCAGTTTGTACTTCAACCTCCTCTGTATTGAGTGCTCTTATGACCCCTTGCACCAGTCAACTACCATGGTCACAAACCATCATACAGGCTGAGTTTTGGCCCATCGAGACCCCAGCTCTGACCTTGAGCCTAAGGACAGTACGGATGATGCCTCACCAGATACCACTCTCATCCAAACAGCACCACCTAGCACTGCATCGGTACTGATAGTGCAACCTGGAACAGATGCGTCCGCTCATGTACCAACTTCCATCACCAAACACAATAGTTTCACCAACCCTCCGTCTCTACAGACGCACACCCTACAGTAACCAGGGTCTACAACAACCGATCCGGTAGTTACAGGACCTACCGCGCTATTGTCTGCACGACGCGTGCATAGCCTGACCAAATAAACTGTTCTACGCAACCTAACCCGTATAGTCAGTACGAAACAAGCGTGACTAGGCCGTGGCGACCCTACTGACATTACCAACCACTCCACGGTCAAACGCCTACCCAAACACCCTGACCGCCACACCGCCCGGCGAACCAGAAAGAACGCAGAGCGTAACGAACGGCGACGCATTAAACAAAAATCACATCTCACCAGATTGGCTGATATAGCTAGCAAGCATATTACGAACCTCTCAACCTACACCTTCAACATCGACGAAAAGATTGTACTAGGCAAGGGATTAAAATTTATACCCACGCCTCACAAACACACCAGATCCTTCTATCAGGAAGATATCCAACTGCTCCACAATAGAATGCGGTTGGAAGTTATACATGCTGACCATCAGCAGCGATTTATTAACCCCTTCCACAAAAAGACCAACACCGCTCCAACCACCTGTCACAATGTCGCTGTGGAAACATACCTGATAAAAACCAAAATAGAACTACATCGCTGCCTTAATCCCTCACATCTACGCCTCAAAAGCAACAACATGACCATGGCGGAGCGCATTGCGCTCACCAATCTACACCGCAATCGTGACATTGTTATCAAACAATCCGACAAGGGCAAATCAATTGTTCTGCTTGATCGCACCACATATGTCTCTGAAGGCCTTCGCCAACTCACGTCGGCTCTTCATCACCAACCGTTCCCAAATGACATAACGGCACAAACCACATACGAAGTTCGTAACCAACTTGAACACATGTACACAAACCATGAAATTGACCACAAAATGTACACGTCGCTCAAACCTAATCTGGAAACTACACAACAACCTGTTCTCTACCTCTTACCAAAGATACACAAAAATCCCCCTACCACGGGCAGGCCCATTATTGCCGGCTGCAGCAGCCCCACCACCACCATATCTGGGCTACTAGACTTCTTTCTTGTTCCCATAGTCAAAAAACAACACACGTACATAAGGGACACTGCTCATTTCATCCAATTGGTCGAGGAGGCACCTATACCTCCCGACTCCCTCTTCGTATCTGCCGATATTGCCAATATATATACCAACATATCGCACGAGGAGGCCCGGTTAGCAGTCGAACAGGCTCTTACTGAGTACCAGAATCTACCATACCTCATACCTAGACCATCGACTGCTTCACTAATGGCGCTCCTAGAGCTTATCCTTAAGCGCAACCGTTTCCAATTCAATGGACAGACCTACATACTAACCTTAGGAGCCGCCATCGGCAGTAAAGCTAGTCCGGAAATAGCTGATATTTCCGCCCATACCTGGGAGCAGTCTCTCCTTTCAATGGGCCATGGCAAAATCCACAAATGGCTTCGGTACCGAGATGACACCTTCATCATCTAGACGGGTTCTGACCCAGACCTCCATGCCTTCATGGAAAGAGCTAACCAATCACATTCAATATTTCACTTTGTTTACGAGGCATCGACCACCCAGGTCACTTTCCTCGATACCGAAATTTACAAAGGCGATCGGTTCCAAACCACCGGTATACTAGATGTTGGAAAATAGCCATTGGTGTCATGATACCAAAACCTGACAAAGACCTCTCCGTTCCGGCAGGTTACCGCCCAATCAGCCTCCTCAGTTGCATTGGTAAGGTATTTGAACGAATCCTTACCAATCGACTGAGGGGGCACCTCGAAGACAACGAGTGTTTCAATAAATGGCAAAGAGCGTATAGAAACCGCAAAGAAGGCATCTAGCATGTCTACCGCCGAGTCACCCAAATGAAAACCGCGATTGACAATCAACAAATAGGCGCGGCTGTTCCGCTAGACGTCGAAAAAGCATTCGACTATATATGGCACAACGGAATACGCCTCAAATTATCTAAAATGAAACTCCCAATTAAACTACTTAGACTACTCTCCTCCTTCCTAAATGATCGTGAAATTAAAGTCAGAGTTAACAATGAAATGTCCGACAGTGTCCCCCTAGAAGCAGGCACCCCCGAGGGTCTGTCCTCAACCCCTCCTGCACATCATCTGCGTCAACGATCTCAAATTCACCGAGGATCGCGTTCAAGTCTCTCAATTCGCGGCCGATAAGGGCCTCTGGGACTCTAATAGCACGGCCTATCTACTTCAAAAACCTCTGCAACGCGCTCTCGACGACCTAGAACACTGGTGTGCCAAATGGAGAATAAAACTGAACGCTAATAAAACCCAACGAATCACCTTTACCCGCAAAACAAAGAACCGTGACTTTGAACTCAAGCTAATGGATAAAGTCCTCCCAGAATGCAAAGAGGCGAAATTCCTTGGCATCACCACCGATCAAAACCTGTCTTTTAATAAACACACCAACGACATTGCCAGTAAAGTAACCAAACGTATTAATTTACTAAAAATGTTAAAGGGAACTTCCTGGGGAGCCAATCAATCCACCCTACTGAAACTATACAAAGCCTCCGTGCGCCCAGTACTCGAATATGGGGGGCCATCATCCTAAATGAGCTCAATCAAACAAATATGGGGAAACTACAGAAGGTACAAAATCACGCGCTTAGGGTCGTCCTCCGTATCCCCTTGGGATACACCTATCAAAACACTCCATGATAGAGCCGAAATTCCCACCATAAGAGACCTCCTTGCCTCCCTAGCCGCGAAAAATCACGACCGGTTAACCGACAGCCAACTAATATCGGAACTACAGGCCATTTGCGTAAGCAGACAAAAATCCCAAAACGCCGCTACTTAATGGAAATACTAACTAGGACTTATAACTGAGGGCAAGGCGGGAAAGAAACACCTCTGAGTGTGGCTCTGTGTGTAAGCCTGTTCTTCGCTACCTCAATTATCTAAAATAGGCCGATCATAAAACTAGGACCTTAAACGAGGACAAGACAGGAAAGTAACATCCCCGGGTGTGGCTCTGTGTGTAAGCCTGTTCTTCGTCTCAAAACAAAATAGGGAACGAGAAGGTGAACTAACAGGCAGATTAACAGCTCAGCTGTGGCCTTCTACCAGAAAGGGCTGTCTTCAGAAACTCATCTAAAATCGCTAAAAATCGGAAGCCTCGAGAATAAATAGGAAACAAGAAGGTGAGCTAACATGCAGATTAACAGCCTAGTTGTGACCTTCTACCAGAAAGGGCTGCCTTCACCGACTCAACTAAAATTACAACACGTTTAAAGACTGTATAAAACTAAAACTACTCGAGAAAAACTAGGGAACGAGAAGGTGAGCTTACATGCAGATTAACAGCTTAACTGTGGCCTTCTACCAGAAAGGGCTGCCTTCACCGACTCAACTAAAATTACATCACGTTTAAATACTGTATAAAACTAAACATGCCCGAGAATAAATAGGGAAAGAGAAGGTGAACTAACAGGCAGATTAACAGCTTAACTGTGACCTTCTACCAGAAAGGGCTGCCTTCACCGACTTAGCTAAAATTATATCATAAGCCTATACAATGACTGCACTAAACTAAATGTGCTATTTTTATTTTTTTATATTTTACATATTCTAATGAAAACTAATTCTGCCTTCTTCTTTTAAGCAGGTGCACAGAAGATACTTTTTGACCAGCACCCCAATAACCGCAATGGACAGTATAACCGTTATGGAAACTGTAACCCCAATGGTTCCTGAACATCCTCCACTCCATCCCTAAAAGTGGCCGACCACTTCTAGGGAGGCGAACGTTGGTCCTGCGTCCCGCCTCTGCCCCTTTTTTGTAAGCGCATTTCGCATATTTTGTCCCAACCCAACATGATTACAATACAGGCCTGTCCCCGAACCAGGGAAGTTCGGGTCTTCTTTCTGGTGATCCCCGAAAGGAAAGGGTCCTTGTTGTTTTCTTTCAAAGACGTCCTACCACGCAAACAGAGACAGCCTGAGGCAGATTATATTTGCCAGTGATGGCCATCATTCGAAATCATCTCCGAAGTGGCACACTATACTTACCTGAAAACCTAAGACTACTGCACCCTCGGGGAGAGGTAGTACCTTTGTGAGAGGACCCAACCTCCCACACTGGTCCTCACACGAGGGTTCCAACCTACACCAGTCAACGAAGCCACCCACCCGTCACGCCTCAACCGGAGACACCTGCCGAGTACCTGAAACTTTTCCTCCTTCAACACGCCTTGACATGAAAAAAAATTGATCATATACAGTCACTGAGGGTCGAAAGGGACTTGTTCCCCAAACCGCCCCTGCGCGCCTTCGGCGCGTGAAACCATTCCGTCTGGGGATTCCATTACCTATCCATCCATGAGACCTAACAGAACCTCACGCAACTCTCACTTCAAACAACGACAGACGGCTCGACCGTATCAGGCTACTTCCAACACCAGAAGAATTACCATGCCTGCTCTTGATCTCACCTAGACTAGGGAAGAGGCGCTCGAGGACCAGAGAACCAGGCACGCTCTTGACTGGATAACCTACATCCAGTACCCAGAGTGGACTTATACCACTGTCCACCCTTCACTACTGGGATCCCAGACCAGTATGGACTCAACCAACAACTCCGGGAATTGGTCACCACACATACCCGGAGCGTTAGAGAGGCTATAATCCACCACACTGACCAGTGGGCAGCCAAACCCCCATCTGACTTGGCTGCTCCAGCTTCTGATGATCAGCGAATCGCTGACATGGCTGCCAGAATCTCACTCATGGTAGCAAAACAGCTTTTGGAGGACGACACCAAACCAGCCGTTGAGACAACAAACCCAGAAAAACAGGAAGCATGGTTATAGAACCACTCTACACCAACAAACAGCCCTTTTCAGGGCCCACCACATTATTCAAAAGAGTACTAACCTTACAAATGCATATCTACCTTTACCTGAAGGGTACTGCCAAAAACAAGCTCCCTTGAAGGAGCACAGATCAAACCCAAACAATACCACCCTACCGGCATGTTCCCATAAAAATCTCACACCGTCATAACCAGTGCATTACAAACAATCGTCTTCCTTGGTATGAACCCATACTTTGTGGGTCGTAAGTACCACGTGAGGCACAAATATTACAATTCGACTCCTCACCCTATCCCACCAAGGGTCTACCCGAACCGGCATTAATGGCACTTCTGTCATGCCCATCCATGCGTACAACACCCACGAGTACCCAACCCGCCACGACCAGCCTATCGTGCCATAACCTCTCGATTCCCGTCGCGCTATACGGATGTTTCCACCAACACACAATTAACTTCTGACCCTGCCCATGCAGGTCTTCCGGGTTGGGGAACCGTCATACACGCACCACGACGCCCCCCCCCCCCCCCACACACACACTAACGGGAAAGCTACCACGCCCATTCCCGTCGCCTACCCCCAGTAGATGACCACACCTGAAGCATGGTGGCGAATCTGGTTGTCACTGTTCCTATCTCACCAGCCATTTTGAAATACTTTTTTGTATCTTGATTGAGTTGTGATTTTTTTCAATCACGACTTGTTCACGCTGCTTTCACCATTTTGTTATTACAAGACATTTGTATATGTTACAGTCAATGTCTAAAATCAGGCAATGTGTACAATGACTGAATAACCAGTCATTGTGTACATTGCCTAACAAGCCCAGTCATTGTATACAATGACTGAAATTTCTAGGCATTGTACACAATGCCTGGTTAATTGGCCCAATTATTGTACAGATTGACTGATTGATTAACAGGACTCACATGAATTTTTATAAAAAAAACCATGAACAACATTAATGATAAATTGACTTTATTTCGTATCATGATGCAAGGAGATGAAGTTCCATTAGATTTAAAACTCCCAAATTATATACTACCGAATTTAAAACCAAACCCAAATACAAACATTATATTACGTAATTTGGGTCCAAGTTTGGATTGTGATAAAACACACACATACACACCCGGATATACCTGATGACACAGTATCCTTTCAGAGCCCCCTCCAAAACATAGGCTGTGACTCCTCATTGGAACGAGCGTAACGCGCTCGTTCCAAAGAGGAGTCACAGCCTATGTTTTGGAAGTAACAAATGAAAATTTGTGTTATACGAGAAATTTCTTTACGACTCTCATCTGCTACTAACCTTGGGTATAGGATTAAAACGTTAAACATTTCAGTTACCAGCCATAAGGTATTACACACAAAATATATATATACACTTACCACTGATCACCTCAGGTAGTTATTCCGACTCTCGCGTTTTGCTTTTATTAGGCTTTTCCTTCTGGAAGAGACTATTGTTTTTCTACGGATTATTATTTTTGGGTTCTTTTTTTTTTATTTTTTTTTTGTCCACACATTTTGTCCGTACGATTCAGAAGCCATTTTCGGACCGATTTTCACAAAATTTTGCACAATCGCAGACGAGTACAAAATCTAAAAATGTACCGAAGCGCAATTTTCGATTTAACCCTTATTTCGTCAGAATTTGCAAAAAAACTGCCAAAATTGAGGTTTATAGGCACTTTCTCGAAACACGTCTTGTATATTTTTTTTAAACATTCATCTTTATTATGTTTGTGACACGACCTTTGATACACACGACATATCAGGCGATGCATATGGTAACCCTCCACAGGCTGCCAAACATCGACATTTTGATGAAATGGGCCAGTTTCAGGCACCCACAGCACCCAAACGATACACGAGAGATAAACATAACTTCCTTTATTGGAAGTGGAATTCATCGAGGATCATTTTTGTAGGTAATAAGGGTGTTCAAAAAACCAAGCGTTAATCCGTTTTGGGATGGTTAAACAGCATTACCCCCATAAAGCTAAAAAATTCATGTTTTCAGTGGATTTCTCTAAACGAGTCTAGTAGATTTTCAAGAAAAAATTGTCACTCCCAGGACTTGGTGTGACAATAGAAGTTGCATGGACAAAATACTGCGGTGAGCATTTGTTAACCCTCCACGGGCTACTAAAAGTCAAAATTGTGGAAAAATGGGCTGTTTGTGGACGTCAACAGCACCCAATGGGTACGCTCAAAGAAAAGTGTCTTCTTTTATCGAGCGCACAATCTATACGGAAGCACTTTTGTAATATTAAGGGTATTCAAAAGTAGAAGTTTTAACCCATTTTAGGCAGGCTAAAGAGAGAGACCCCTTAAAATCTTAAAATTCCCATTTTCTGTGGATTTCTATAAAAAAACATCCTGTAGGTTTTCATGAAAAATTGACTACTCGCAGGTCTTTGTGAGACATTACAAGTTGCATGGACAAAATATTCCGGTGAGCGTTTATTAACCCTCTACAGGGTGCCCATCATCGTAATTTTGTTGAAATTGGCTGTTTTCGGACACGCACAGCACCCAACCTGTACCTGAGAAATAAACAAAATCTGCTTTGTTGGAAGTGGAATTCACCGAGGACCATTTTTGTAAGTAATAAGGGTATTCAAAAAAAAAACAAAACAAGCGTTAACCTCTTTCGTGGTTGTTAATAGTGATACCCATCAAAAGCTTAAAAACTGTTTTTCCCTGGATTTCTTTACAAACATCTGGTAGGGTTTTCAAGAGGAAATGGCCATTGATTGGTCTTGGTGTCACATTACCAGTTTGATTGGATAAATTATTCCGGTAAGCATTTGTTAGCCCACCATGGGCTGCTAAATGTCAAAATTTTGAAAAAAATAGTCTATTTTCGGACACCAACAACATCAAATGGAAATGCAACAGAGAAACCTAACGTCTTTTACCGGACGTAAAACTGACAGTGGAACATTTTTGTTAGTTGTAAGTGTATTCCAAAATCGAGGTCTTAGCCCATTTTTGACCAGTTAAGGAGATATCCCATAAAAGCTTAAAACTCCAGTTTTCTATTGATTTCTCAAAAAAAAAAATTCAAGAAAAATTGACCATTCTCAGGTCTTGGAGTGACATTACAAGTTGCATGGACAAAATATTTCGGTAAGCATTTGTTAACCCTCCAGAGGCTGCCAAGCATAGACATTTGGAGAAAATGGGTTGTTCTTGGGCAACCATAACACCAAATGTGTACCTGCGAGATAAACATAACCTCCTTCATTGGAAGTGGAATTCACCGGCGATCATTTTTGTAAGTAATGGACGTATTCACAAAGCCAAGCTTTAGCCCGTTTAGCCTGGTTAAAGAGCGATACCCCTCAAAAGGTTAAAAATTCATGTTATCCGAGGATTTCTCTATAAACATCTCCTAGATTTTCAAGACAAAATGGCCATTCTCAGATCTTAGGGTGACATTTACAAGTTGCATGTACAACATATTCCTGTAAGCATTTGTTAACCCTATGCAGGTTCTCAAACATCAAAATTTTGATAAAATGGGCTGTGTTTGCGTACCCACAGCACCCGAAGTTGAGAGGAGAGATCAAAATAAGTGGAAGTAGAATTCACTGAGAATTATTTTTGGAAGTAATAAGAGTATTCCAAAAACAACACTTATCCCGTTTTGGGCTCGATAAACAATGATACCCATGAAAAGCTTAAAATTCATGTTCTCCCTGGATTTCTCTGAAAACATCTTGTAGATTTTAAAGACAAAATGGCCATTCGCAGTTCTTGATGTGACATTACAAGTTGCATGAATTAATATTCCTGTTAGCACTTGTTAACCCTCTACAAGCTGCCAGTCATCAATATTTTGGATACATTTGAGATAAAATGGACCATTTTCAAAAAGATACAGCACTCAGTGTATATATCGCCATTGACTTGTTGGACGACGATATTGACATTAACCCACTCCACCGTTAATGATGGTTTTTACCTAAACAATTTGTTTATCAAACTGAGTCATCTGAGATTACTATACTCGCCTTTCTCATAACATCAATAAAGGAACTTCAGTGAGACAGTTAAAAACAATTCATCAAACACTGTGGGGTCATGAAAAATCATGGAATCTCATCGGGAAAAGCCATGATTCTCCAGAATCATAAAGTCTAGTTATAATATTTTTTCTCGCTTTCACGTTTTATTTATTTTTACTCATTTGATCGTGCCACCTGCCGAACCCGACCTACGCGACCATACCTGTGTCTTTCCCTGACACGGTCGCATTATACCTTCAGCACGGTTCTATCTACCCACCAGCTACAACGGTAGAATATTTACTGGAAGACCCATACCAGTTCACCACAACACGCCCACCGACGGCAGAAGAAAGCAAATCTGAGCTCACACACACCAGCTCTTGACGCTCGGTTTAACACCCTACAATTACCATTAATTGACAAACCTCACTCATACTGCTATCACCACCCGCCTGTACATACGTGAATCTTACATCGGACTACCACACAGGCTTCTACCCACACGAATCCGATCTATACAATATTACCACCAAACCCTGGATTTGTTTGTTTGATAAGGTCGTACTGGCCGAAACCTTGGTTACACTTCGTGGAAGCTAATTCCGGACAAATACCACCAATTAGTTGAAACCACCACCTCCACCATGGAAGAGTTACACCCCGAAACACACCGTAAACCCCGTCTAAAACTCAATGACACACGGAGACTCTTGTTTCGCGAGGCTGATGCACATTACAAATACCGCATCTACCAACAATACAATTCACAAAATGTCGTCCCCATAGATCTCTTTAACAACATCAAAGCAGATCAACACCTCACCGTTAACAATACATTGAAATTTGAGAACGACATATCCTCTGACATTGACGCTCTAGCTCTCCAAACTACCCAGAGTTTGGCACAGCTCCTTCAAATACAATACCACAAACGTACCTCTGACCTAGCGACTCAGGTATCCGAACACCTTGACCACCCGCTCCCACCTAACGTCATCGAGCGGGACCAATCTGCTTCCCTTGAAACTTTTCATAACACCATAGAGCGCTTTTGCTCCAACGAACTCACCTGGTACAAGCTCACCAGCAACATGCGCTTCAAGGAGGCATTGGCCACAGCATTACCGGTCCAGGACCGAGACTCTACCTCTGCGTCTACCTCCCCAACCACAGAGGGGATCACACTCCACTCCCCGAGTGATGCTACACTTAGCTCACCCTCAAACCACACTCACAGGGTGACCCACCTGAATGACACTCACTGCATAACACCCGATTCGCCTCCGAGCGCACCCAGGGACCGGAGATTGGGGTTAACCAAAATACTTACCCCGCGGACATCGCATGCTGGCAATGAACACCCGAAAGCCACAGCCTCCATTCAAACCGACCATGACATAACTACACCTAGTTGGCCACCCTCACGTCCTACCGGATGCACTCCAAGAAGTACCAACATGACTACATTTTCATGTCAACCAGCTACCGATACTACCCCAGTTTGTACTTCAACCTCCTCTGTATTGAGTGCTCTTATGACCCCTTGCACCAGTCAATAACCATGGTCACAAACCACCATACCGGCTGAGTTTTGGCCCATCGACCCCAGTTCTGACCTTGGGCCCAGGGACAGTACGGATGATGCCTCACCAGATAACACCCTCATCCAACAGGCACCACCTAGCACTGCATCGGCACTGATAGTGCAACCTGGAACCGATGCGTCCGCTCATGTACCAACTTCTATCACCAAACACAATAGTGTCACTAACCCTCCGTCTCTCCAGACGCACACCTTACACCAACCAGGGTCTACAACAACCGATCCGGTAGTTACAGGACCTACCACGCTATTGTCCACACGACGCGTGCATAGCCTGACCAAACGAACTGTTCTACGCAACCTAACCCGTATACTCAGTACGAAACAAGCGTGTCTAGGTCGTAGCGACCCTACCAACCACCTCAAAGTCAAACGCCTACCCACACAACCTGACCGCCACACCGCCCGGCGAACCAGAAGGAACGTAGAGCGTAACGAACGGCGACGCATTAAACAAAAATCACATCTTACTAGATTGGCTGATATAGCTAGCAAATATGTGACGAACCCCTCAACCTACACTCTCAACACCCCCGAAAAGCTTGTACTAGGCAAGGGATTACAATTTATACCCACGCCTCACAAACCCCGTCCGATCCTTCTTTCAGGAATATATCCAACTGATCCACAATAGAATGCGGTTGAAAGTCATACATGCTAACCATCAGCAGCGATTCATTAACCCTTTCCACAAAAAGACCAAAAATCGCACACCGTCACAACCAGTGCATCACAAACAATCATCGTCCTCAGTATGAATCCATACTATGAGGGTCGAAAGTACCACGCGAGGCACAAACATTACAATTCGACCCCTCACCCTATCCCACCAAGGGTCTACCCGTACCTGCATTAATGACACTTCTGCCATGACCAACCATGCGTACAACAACCACGGGTACCCAACCCATCACGACCAACCTAACGTGCCACAACCTCCTGATCCCCGTCGCAATACGGATGTTTCCACCAACACACAATTAACCTCTGACCTTGCCCATGCAGGTCTTCCGGATTGGGGAGCCGCCATACACGCACCACGTCGCTCCCCCCCCCCCCCCCCCCACACACACATACTAACGGGAAAGCTACCACACCCATTCCCGTCGCGCGCCCCCAATAGATAACCACACCTGAAGCATGGTGGCGAATCTGGTTGCCACTGTCCCTATATCATCATATCTTTGGGCTTTCGGGCCCCTCTCGACAGAGGGCATTAAGAGTGTGAGGTTGTCTTGATTTGCTAGACAGCTGGTCCCAACGAAGGTTTGTCTACCTGCTTCGACCACATTCACTCGGAAGCATCCGTACCCTCATACCTGGATGTCGTATTTTAACAACATAACTCCGAACGCTACCGACACATCTCACCGGCCTCATGAATTGTACCCAATACCAATGCAGTTTTAACAGCATACCGCAGCCAGTGCACAACCATTAACCACTGTCTGCCAAAACTACATTTTCCTTCCGGCGCGGTACTACACCCTGTAGTTCTGGCATTGTTTATAGCCACCTGATACCGCTACCACCACCCCTTACGCTCCATAGCGAGCTCCGGCGTTGTACCCATCCTCCCTTGCAACCATAACACATACGTACAACACTCACGGGTAACCAACCCATCACGACCGTCCTAACGTGACACACCCTCCCGATCCCCGTTGCAATACGGATGTTTCCACCAACACACAACACAATTAACCCCTGACCATGCCTGTGCAGGTCATCCGGATTGGGAAGCCGTCATACAAGCACCACGACGCCCCCCCCCCCCCCCCCCCCCCCACACACACACACACACTAACGGGAAGGCTACCACGTCCAGTCTCGTTGCGCACCCCCAATAGATAACCACACCTGAAGCATGGTGACGAATCTGGTTACCACTGTCCCTATACCACCATCTCTAAGGTCCGTTGTATTCGGAGAGTTCAAAAGTTCGAACAGAAAATCCCTTATAGGCGTGAAACCTAATCCTTCGTCTGAAAATCTCTAATACTATCCGGAAATCTTCGGACAGCAAATCCTTATAGTCGTGATTTGTTCTAGTCTTTTGTCTGAAAATACCTAAAACTATCTAGAAATCCTCAAATTCTCTGCACGAAAGCTCTAAAACTATGGAGTATACTCGAATAAGCGAAAGCACAAATTCTGCCAATTTGGAGTTTCCTGTCTTTTACAAAAAGTCTCAAAATGTCCATTACTTATTTTTTAGTCTCGGGCAGACCCTGGGGGATGAGACATCCTCTCTCGCAGTCCGCGCCAAATGTTTCGGATCTTATATTACAGTTAAAAAACTTCTGGATGTCAAAATCTCCAAACTAAGTATGAAAAGATTCTCTGGAGGATCTTATTAAAAAGTTGGAGAAATCATGGAAGCAGAATGCAGTGATAACTGGTCCTACTAAAGAACGAGCACATACGGACATAAGTAAAAAAGGGAAAATGTAAGTTAATAACAGAGTTAAAAAAGGGAGAGCATGTGTACTGGTATATTTTACTCATGTGTAAAATTATATCCACTTCAGAATTTAAAGTGTGATGTACCCGTTCTTTTGATAATTCAGAGGATTTAAAGTGGACAGAGAGACCTATGCTTGTCATTTCGTTGATGTAAAAACTAATTAACGAACAGAAGGGACAGCAGTGGGAAATTAATTAGCTGTGAAATTGAGTTGGACAACATGTATTGCTTGCACAACTGGGTGGAGAAAAATTGTCTTTTCATTTTATACAATATTTATTTTCATAAACATCACATTCCGCAGCTACTCCCATTTTGCAGGCATATTTGCCCGTTTAATGCATTGCATGCTCGGTTAATCATATGTATAAAGTACATAATTGAAATGACATGAGCGAAGTAAAATGTTAATTAATTCTTTACATAAGCAACGCTTTGGTGGGGCGCTTATTTGACGCAGTTATCAGGTGAAAATACCTTAAGTTAACCCTGTGCTAAAACAAACGCCTCGTCATTCCCATACCTCGCCACTCTCCCAACACCCAGAAAGGAACTGTTTGATGACATCCCGTACCTAATTCTTCTCAATCTATCCGATAAGCCTTCTAACCTCCCTACTGTTGGGGAGCTTGCAGCTGCTCGTCGTTGCTCTGTGGTTCTCTCCGGGTACTCCGGCTTCCTCCACGAGTAAAACTGTCACCGACCCGATATGGACTTTGCGGTTGAAGTGTCGTTAAACCCTAATAATAAATAAATATACATGTCATTTAATTGAGCTAAAAAAAACTCGTTACAATAGGAAAGGGGAACGTGCATGATCTGGTTTAATGCACCGGTTTCAAAAATTCATATTTGGAGGCCCAGTGTGTGAATTACGGAGTGCAGCACCCACCCCCCCCCCCCCCCCCTCTCCATCTCTCTCTGTCTCTCTGTCTCTCTCTCTCTCTGTCTCTCTGTCTCTCTCTCTCTCTCTCTCTCTCTGTCTCTCTCTCTCTCTCTCTGTGAGTCCCTGTGGGTTTCTCTCTTTCTCTACAAATCATAAGATCTCTCAAAGACATGAGAGTAGTTCAGTTGTGTGAGTAAGTGGTAGAAGTGTGCGGTAGTGGGGTGTCTCGAGCTGCAATCCATCGAAAATATTTTCTTCGATACTGGTCCCCAAATAGCAGTCTCGAATAGTACCCACTTGCCTCCAACCCGTGGTCCCCATAAGCTCCCAGTTAGTGATCAACACACAGTGGTAGCTTATAGTTCCGTAAACACTTCAATAGAAGACACCCCCAGAACATAATCCACACTGTTGAAAGCATTGCGGTCCCATAACAACCACATATCACAATAGAAATCAAGACCTCGGTACCATCAACCAAAATGGATGACGAAAACATGTTTTACTATTTCAACACGTGCTTCATATGTGCAGTAACACCACCCATTACCGTGAAAATGACTCACAACACCACCGCACATGACCACTCAGGCGTGGTACCAGGTACCATGGCAACTCACGCGATAACATGAATTCACAGCGACTGTTGGCGCCAGTTCCTTGGTCAGTAAGAATAAAACGAAAAGCCGCTGACATACTACCGAGGCATATATTCACTCATCGCTTCACCTGATTATTTCGTGTTTCCCATAAACAGCCAATAAGATATGACCAAACACGAGGAAATTCCGCGAAGGCCTTTAAAGAACAAGCAGCCACACTCACATACCCTCAAACTCAATTCTCCCCACCCCCCTCCAAAAAACAAAATGTTCTTGTGCTTGTCTCTTGCTCTCCTCTATGTGAATGCTTTGAAATTTATTTGCCGCTATCCGTTTTATTTGGAATTTCTTGATATAATATTAGGGCTGCACGATATTCAAAACTGAATACTGGTATCGGTATTCAAAAAAATACTGCGATATACCGGTATATCGAAAACTGTTCAGATATATGAACATAAGTACAACAATCGAGACTTCAGGCATCACAGTCGGAACGAATTAGCATGCCTTGATGATGCGGTTCGAAAAATCTTTAGTCGGAACGAATTAGCATGCCTTGGTGATCCGGTTCGAAAAATCTTTAGTCGGAACGAATTAGCATGCCTTGATGATGCGGTTCGAAAAATCTTTACCCAACGCAGACGATATCAAAATTTATTATTTTAAAAATTAGTTTATCAGATTTTTCCAAAATTTATTACAAAACAATATCATGTGAAACCCTCATTGGAACGAGCTCAACGAGCTCGTTCCAATGAGGGGTCACTTGATATTGTTTTGTTGAAATTTTTGGAAATTATTTTTTCAACTGCTGAATTTGTATATTAAGTGGGCACATCCAGAAGATTCCTTGGGTAAAGGGATAATATTATTCAGACGAGGCTACAGTTAAAAAACTCAAGGCACATTGAAAATTAAATGCGGGTAAATAAATAATGACGATAAACCGATATTTTTGTAATTACACCGGTTTTCGATCGATATTGGTTTGAATACCGGTATATATCGATTTATCGATATAGCGTGCAGCCCTTGCAGTCGGCTGGGGCAGATCGGGGTGGAATGTGGGAAGCAATCAGATGTGCATAGGAAGGTCTCAGAAGGTTTGTGTTATTATGTGCATTTGGGATAGAAATGCAACAATCTATCCATCTATGTGGTCCTGGAAAAATTGATTATGATGAGAGAGTTATATGGGAGTTTTTGTTAACCCTTTACCTAACCTGAAAAGCAGACGACACTTGCAAAAATAATTCTTGAATAACTAATTTTTTTCATTTTTTGTCTCAAAAACATAGGTTATGACCCCTCGTTGGAACGAGCTGGACGCGCACGTTCCAACGAGGGGTCCTAAAATATGTTTTTGAGACAAAGAATGAAAAAAATAATGAAAATTAATTGGCGATTTTTGAGAATGGCGCTGGCCGGTTTTGGCCATTACGTTACGTAAAGGGTTAACGTTGAGAGAGTTATATGTTTTTTTTTAAAATTAAGTCAATCCGGCAGAAATAACAGAGACAATTGGGACATTAAAACCACCCCGTAATGCTTTCTGCAAATTAGTTTTTGATGGGAAGGAATTTTGATACGACGAGATTTAATACACTCCGCCCCGAGTCAGCCGAGAAATGCTGGCGCGCCTTTCAAAATATGTGCTTATGCAACTAAAACTTTCTACCAATCTGTCTGTGGCCAATACTTTTGAATGCTGGGAAATCTGGTTTAACCAACCCCGCTCGACAATCAGTGAGTTATCCTCGAGACGCTTCTGGTAAAAACACCTTCCAGTGTTTGACTATATCTGTCACAGAGTGAAATAAAAACGACCTGCCGCAAACAACAAAGCGGGGCCAATACATCGCGCGATAGTGTACGGAAGAACACGAGAAATGCACTGGAAATATTCTTTTTTATACACATATTGCGAAAACTGGAAAGATTGTAAAGTCAATTGATTTGCGATTTCTTATTTTGTTGGCATGCGTAACTTTGTCACTTAGCTAAACAAGCATAGTTTGCAATCAAAAAGTAGAGAGGTGCTCTAAGCTGAACCTGCATACTGCAAATACGGCTACAGGTATTTATTTCGTTGAAACGAAATAAAATTTTGAGGAAATGAATTATTTATTTCGTTAACAGGAAATATATAAGTGTAACACTACGGATCGTGAGGTCACCTCAGGTGGGCAGCGCGTCTGGCCGTTGTGACACCAGACAACTGGATGTGCGAGGGTTACTGCGTTTGAAAACCTCCTTCGATAGGGCCGTGGCTCCCTACCAAAGTAGTAGCGGTTCTCTCCTGTTCTTTGATCGTCTAGATTACGGAGGGACTCCTCTCCCCTGTGGTCTCGCCCAGTCTGCTGTCCACTGATCTCCTTCTCCAATGGCTGCACGTCGCTTTAGGGTTGGGAACAGGTTCTTTGTTATTTCAGTCAACTGACAACTCCAAATTGGTATGGTGATTATAATTTTAATAAGTCTAAACAAAAGAAAACTGGCCTCTCTTAGTGCTCTCTCTCTCTCTCACTCTCAAAGTCTAAGTGCTACTGCGGTGCTCTAGATGGAGGACACACCGGGTGCTGGATGGAAAAAGCACTGCTGGATTTGTGGCGAACATCGACTTATATCACAAACAGCCAGCCCACACCTACTGTGGAATATTGCATTCTCATTGCTTTATCATAGTGACTCTGCAGAATGTTAGAATAATATTTCTAATATTCGCATTATCACAATGACTCTGCAGAATGTTGACTACATCCTATTGTGCTTTTTATCACAATGACTCTGCAGAATGTTGACTACATCCTATTGTGCTTTGTCACGAAGGTTCAATTACATTCTCATTTACATTCTCATAGTGACTCTGCAGTATGTTAGAATATATTTCCAACATTTGCATTATCACAGTGACTCAGCAGAATATTGACTACATCCTATTGTGCTTGTTCAAGTACATTCTCATTTACATTTTCATTATTAAAATATCAATTCCATCAGAATAAATCTGAATTCTCATTACCTCTATCTCTATTATCTCTCTATATATATATATTAGCACTTATTATATTAACACTTATTGAGGCTCGAAAATAAAAACATAAATGCTTCAGCGACACACGCTTAACCCTTCCAGATGACTCAGTCCACGTTGACTCTGTTACATAAGTTGTTACATGGGGTGTTGGAGGATGCAAACATGTCAGAAAATGCTATGTTCAGTCGACGTTTCCCCATGAATAATTATTCACTTACATTATTTGAGATAGAAAAATGTTTGTGAACAATCAGACTCGGGGGGAAATATGTCGTTTAAACAACCGTTTTGAAATTTTTTCCAAACATTATGAGAATGTCAATTTACCATAGGCGTACGGAAATTTTTTTAGAAGGGGCTGGAAGATTTTTCCCGTAAAGTGATGTTGTAGGCACCACTGAGGTACGTGGAACAAAGGCATGAGGCATTTCACCAAAAGTTAATAATACATGAAATTTACACTCTATCACATACAAAATCCTCATAATTTTATATTCAGAAGACAAACATATGTGCAATATATTGAGAACTCCTTCTAGTGTCTAACTATATGAACATATCAATCCCGTATTTCACAAGAAGTCTCCCTAATGTCACATTGAGGAGACATTTGAAAGTGATATCCCGTTCATCTCGTTTTGTTGCTTGCTCCTTTCAAGAGTTCGTCACAATATGATCACGATTAGTCATACCGTATCGTGTTTTGTCATATGACTCGTCCGTTTTGTTCACTTTAAAACATTTGATATTTTGTTTTTATATTAATCAGTGATAAATAAAGCCTTCCGTCAATTTCATTGGTCAATTTCAAAACTAGACAATTTGATTGGCTGAACAAAATACAATTGGGCCACATTTTCATAATTTGTATAATTAGAGTCGAGAGCTTTCATTGGTCAATTTCAAAACTGGACAATTTGATTGGCTAAACAAAATACAACTGGGTCACATTTGTATAATTTCAGTAGGGAGAATTTACGTTATCTGTCCTATTTAGGGTGGGTTATATTGTATTAATCTTTTACCTAACGTAACGGCAAAAAACGTCTCGCGCAATGCAAGAAAAACGCCATTCATTTTTTTTATATTTTCACGTTTTGCTTCCAAAACATAGGTTATGACCCCTCATTGGAACTAGCGTGTCGCGCTCGTTTCTCGTTCCAATGAGGGGTCATAACCTATGTTTTGGAAGCAAAAAATGAAATTTTTAGTTATACGTGGATGTTTTTTCCAAGTGCCGTCTGCAACTCAAGTTAGGTGATGGGTTAAAAAGTCATACTAAGTGGCTAATTTGTGGGTGTGTGTGTCATATGATAAATATAATATGCAATGAGTGTTTTTCTCATATAATATTTATGAAACTCGTCCGAATTTTCCGTTTGGGCGAGCCTCTGGCGAGCCCAAACGGTACACTCTTAGACTCGTTTCATAAATATTATATGAGAAAAACACTCATTCCATATCCTCAAATTTAGGGTTTAGTGTTGGTTGATCTGATTTCGAAATTCGATTTTGTTTTCACAAGAAAGGAGTATATCCAAAGTGCAAAAACAACGCGCAAAATAAATTTCCATTAACTAGTTCACGTGACCAACAGATATTTGGGATTCAATCTTAATTTGTAAACGGATGGTTGCCCGGGCATGTTTGATGGGAAAAGCACTAAAAACAAACCAGAAATATAGTTTCTTATCATGGGTGATTAAGTTATGATTAAAGTATCTTCTCGACCAAACAATATGGACATTTGAAGACGCGGCAACACAATAATCAAACATAAAGACGGAATCTAGGTATGGGCCAGTTTTATGCCACTCTAGATGAAAATAGTCATGGGCCTGCTCTATCAAATCAATAAACAACACCGTAGACACATATGCACTTACAACGTGTATGAAGGGCAGTCAGTAATTTACACAATATCTCATACAAAGTCCTCCAAATGTTACTTAAGGGGACATATACATTTCATATTTTGTCACAAGTCAGCCTAATGTCTAATCACGGGGACATATGAAATACGTATTTCACCAAAAGTTAATACTATATGAAAGGCGGTCAGCAATTTACTCAATATCTTATACGCAGTCCTCTTAATATTTTATTCATAATACATATATATTACAATTATACTGTGAAGTCCTCCGAATGTCAAATTACGGGAACATATCAATCACGTGTTTCACCAAAAGTCTCCCAAGAGTCACGTCACATTAAGGAAATATATAGGGGGCGCGGTGGCTCAGTTGGTAGAGGTGCAGGCTGCAAGCCGAGAGGTCCTCGTTTCGAATCCCACCTGTGGCAACAGCGTTGTGTCCTTGGGCAAGACACTTGCATTTGGGGGCACGGTGACGCTGTGTACTAAGGCGTACTGCACGTCGATGGTGCACCTGTCTTCACGCAATGCTAACCCTGCTTGTGTGGAGTTAGTATGTTGGGGAGCTGACAGTTGCTCGCCGTCGCTCGGTGGTTCTCTCCGGGTACTCCGGCTTCCTCCACCCGTAAAACTGAGTGGTCATGATTAGCCATTGTGCAGAAATATGTGACCTTAAACATCAATACATAAATAAGGAAACATATAAAAGTGATAATCCAATCCATTTCATCTCGATTTGTTGCTTGTTCCTTTCAAGTGTTCGTCAGAATATGATCATGACTGATCGTTTCGTATCGTATCGTGTTTTACGGGTCAGTATTGGTTGAACTGATTTCAAAACACGGATTTTGTTTTCACAAGAAATGGGTATATCCAAAGTTAAAAAAACGTTCAAAATAAAGTTCCATTAACCCGTTCACGTGGCGAACATATATTTTGGATTCCATATTGACCAAAAGGATGGACATGTGACGGCCAGTCAACACAGTTATAAAAAATAAAGTCAGGATCTCGCATGGGCCAGCTTTCATGTCACTCCAGATGAAAATAGTAACGTGCCAGCAGTATCAATTCAACAAACAATTCATTAGACGCATATTCACCTACAACGTATGTGGAGAATGGCCAACAATTTACTCTATATCTCACACGAAGTCCTCTTAATGTTATATTCTGGACACATATATAAATTTCATATATCATAACCAGTCCCCCCGATGTCTATTTACAGGAACATATTAATCACGCATTTTGTCAAAAGTGCCCCTAATGTCACATCATGGCGACACATAAAAGTGATAACTCATTTCAACTCGGTCTGTTGCTAATTCTTTAATGATGATCACTGCAACCATCATAACTACTCATACTCATATCGAATAGTGTTCTATTACAGCAATTCAAATCTGTCATTCACCGCGTTGGAAAATGACGAATCATGAAAAAACCACATTCAACGGTGCTGAAAGCATTTGGGAGGAGTATACTCGTACCCTCGAATGCACCAGAAAACCTAGGACACAACAGCACCGCCATAAGCGCCATCAGAAATTGAAGAGTGGGAATTTTCCAAATTATTCTGACAAAAAAAAATATTTTGCCCTCGTGAGTGAGACTTCATGATTTATTTGTCCACCTGTGCCCGCCGCTCAGCACGCCCATCCTATCATTGGTATTTGCAGAAACACAAGACGCGGAGTACTCTCTGTGTGACAACTTTCAAAACAGCAGTATAGTTGCAATTTCAAGGAAGAAGAGAAGTGTTTGTGCTGCAGTCCTATTTCTGGGAAAAGCGCCGTGTCAACTCACGTTCCTCATTTATGGATGATGTGCGCGGCGTCCTATCTGTCTTTCGAGTTTTATTTTTAGAACGAAGGCATGTTTTCAACTTGTTTTATGAATGAACCATGCCGAACACGTTCTATCAATCTGTAGTGAGGATCACCGATTCATTGAAAGAATACTTTAAGGCATAAAACTCGGTCTGAATGTTGAAGTCGCCTTTGATGATGGTAGCGTCAAACCCACAGCTCTGAAAGAACGTCTGGCTAAGACACATGCATCACGGAGGCGGCTGTGCACTATTTGGTCGGAAATAATTCGTAGTCCTGGAATTGCCCATGCCGTAGAGGTTGCTGTTGTAAAGACTTTCACGCTAATGTTTCAGTGGCCTGAAGCACACATTGTGATAATTTCACATGGCTATACTAGCGGAAAAAAACGTTTTTTTTTGTCTGTGGCAATATTTCCAATGTGTTATGGATAATTATTTCATTGTTTAGCTTTTGATTTTAATTCTTCATTACTGATTAAATTTTGACGAGTTTTGTTGTTTTAACTCAGAGGGCGTTTGCATGGATCACGTTCAATCGTGGGTACCCTATCGCAATTCCTGATCAAAATCAATAGAGGGTGTGCCCACCCCGCGTTTCAGTCGCTGCTCTAATTCTCCTCTCCATTGACCCCCATCAAGTTGTGGGATGTTATTCCACTCCGACAGAAACGGCCTGCGTTAGCTGAGTGACGTTGTTTGGGACGTTGAGGCGCTTCTAACGCACGCATCAGAATATCGGTCATCTCGACCTCGATAACACAATTGTCCTCCATCTGACCTGTGAATTGGGAACAGAGATTCGTCAGTGAATAACACACGTGTCTCCAGTGGGCCATGGGAAACGAATTTGGTGCATGTGTCCGCTGTAATTGTAATCGACGTTGTCGCAGGGTCATGGCGACAGGGGGATGTGAGGTGACCCCCCCCCCCTTGGGGTGAGCCCCCTCCCCCATACTACCAATCCTGGCCAAAATTTCCTATAGTTGGAAATTCGGACCTCAAGTCATGAGTAAATTTATTATATCTGGGTTTCAGAGCTTCTGTGGCGATGCTGATGTCTCCTTTACATCCCAAAATTCCAACCCGGCAAAAAATCCAACTGTTACTATTTACAACTATAGTGTACGTAATATCGAGCTTCATAAGTATGCATGATGTCAATCGGTACCAGATGTCTATAGTACGTTTACTTACCGTAATAAAACAGAATCCTCGAAATGCACTTCAAGAAAATCACATCATATCAAATAGTTATCCTGAGTTAATTCTATCATTCACCGTTACAAAATGATAAAACATCAAAAATTGATCATTCCTGCATAAGATCTGATTTAATGTTAGGACAGTGTGAATTGCTCAAAGTTCTCAGCTTGGGCATTTGAAAGACAAGAGGCTGTAACAGTTTTGCCAGCACCGACATCAACTGTGTCTGAGGCTGTTCAAACACTTCTGGTACCGGTCAATCGTTCCGCGCAGATGCAAACGTATTCACCCAATTTATCATCAATAGATTTGCTGAAGGCAAATTTATTGGCTTATACCGGAACGCAGTTGGCATCTCCGTCTCCGCGCATGCCATCTGACTCTTCAGCAGTGCCTTCGACTTCTCAAATGCCCGGTATATTAGTAGACCCGTTTCAGTCACCCGATGAATGCTGGATAGATGAGTACATGTTATGAAAATGCAGCAGCTAAAAGTATCACACAAACGGAAAAGTGGTCCGAGTAAGACATTACGAAAACACATTCATTACTTATCGCGTATGTTAAAAACTAGATCCACAGACAATCTTACTAAACCGCGCTTAAACGCTTTTGGTGAATGCTGTTTTCAATTATTACTCTGAAATATAAACATAATTCCGAAAAAGAGAAAGTCTTTAAGTAAATACAAGAGACAGACCAGGCAGATGGCTAATAAAAAAATGAAGTATACTACCTGAACGAAAGCACTGCAGAAAGGAGGAAAACCTTACTATTAGGTCGTGCTAGCGTTCTGACACCTGTCATTGGAAATATTATTGATAAAATATTTTAAGTAATGGATGTTCCTTACAAATATTATTTGAAATTGAAAGCTTTTCAACGGAATACATCAACCGTTGAACGTGACAAAGTTAATCAGATTAAAAAAACAACTCATTGAAGTCAGCGAGGATTACAATTTGCCCCCATCAGAAAAACATAGAAAACTGGACGACGAGCTTCAACCAGTGTTCGCGCTGGCCCAATTTTTGTTGGTGCCAGCATTGGTGCCAGAGGAGACATTTTTGGTGCCAGAAAAAAATATTTTGGTGCCAGCATGTCGGGTCGCCCAGTGAGTGAGAGATGCAATATATATTTGTTTAAAGCTTTATTCGTTTAACCGTAATAACACAAGATAAACATAAGAGATATGTCTAAAAGGATATATAGCAAAATAACAGTATCTATGTATACATTTATATTTGGAAAATACGTCTGCATATAACAAGAGACCAGGCTTTAAAAGCTGAAACAAAATCAAAATCTGACATACATGTAGGTGGTCCATTAACAGGCATTTTCATTAAGGCATCTAAATGTGAGACAGTCAACCTATTTCTTATTTTAGTTTTTATTATATTCTGCACTGAAAACGCACGTTCACAGTCCACTGTAGATACTGGCATGCAGACAAGGTTTTGGGCAAGAGAACTTACAATTGGGTATAGCTCATTTAGTTTGATTGCCAGTTGACAAGCATCATCAATGTTATTAATGCATGGTTTCTTCTTGCAAAATGCTCGGAATGAGTCCATTTCGTCAAGTATCTTTTGATTCTCAGCGTTTGGATGCAACAGTAAAGCATCGTCTTTTAATGTTTGTGGAACGTCCTTCAAAACCTGTTTGTCTGAACATGCTTTATCAAAAAGTTTTGTCATGGCTATTAAAACAACAGAGTCAGCGTCATCAGAAAACCTACTTTTTATATTTTCAATCAGTGCATTTCCAAACGCTTTAGCTGCTGTGTGGGTATCCTTGCGGTGTTTGACGCCACCTTTTATACCGTGACTGGCATACGAGAAACTGAATTCATATTCAGCCCATTCACCCTGAACAGGTGAACGTGGAATGTCAGCACGAACTTCTTTCAAAGACGGACCAGGTGACTTTACATAACGATCTAGTTTTGCTACGGTAGCAGATATTATGGGATTTGTATCCGTGTAGTCTATCTCGGAACACTGAAACAACTTACACAAGACTGAACATTCCTTCAACACGTCCTTCAGGAAATAAGAAGTATAAAGAAATTTATATGATGTGATAGACTTGTACAGGTCAGTGGCATTTGCACTGTCATCTTCAAAAAACACAGTTAACAAATTAAAATAATTATTTATGATCGAGCTAACACTGCCTTCAAATGACAACCAACGAATTGAAGATGTTTGTTTAACCCTGGTGGCATTTGCGTCAAAAAACTTCTGAACGCTTTCAAGTTGTCGTTGGTGTTTTGGGGAACGGCTAAAATATGAATATATTGAGTTCAGCGATTGCTGGTATTTAACCAAATATGGCACTTGGTCGGCAGCATCACAGCTTGCCAGAGACAATCGGTCTGCAATGCAATGCATCGAAAGAATTTGCGGGTACAACTCCTTCGAACGCTGTGAAACACCTGTTCTTTCCGTCATTACTGAAGCACCATTCATTGCAATACCACATAAATTGTCAGTAGGTAATTTTAAGTTTTCGAGAACAGACTTAACGGCACCCGTTATGTTTTCTGCATTTGCGCTTTCACCCAATTCCTGAAGACGAAGAAGAACACTTTTGGGGACGTAACGGCCCTCTGATTTTACAAGATATCTGCCGCAGATAACCAAATTCTGAGAAGTAGAAATATCAGTTGATTCATCGAGCATAATACTAAATACAGAGGAATCACTAATTTCACGTAGGCCCTGGTAGTCAATTACAGAAACAATGGCAGACTGAAATTCACGAATGCTTTGGTGATGTTCGCAAGTTGTGTGCTTGTCGACTCTCAGAGAAGAAAGATCAACATTTCCTTGGTCGACGCAAAGCTGGTTGAGGTCTGGAAGAAGTCTATCATCGAGGTGATTTTGGCGAGAAATTACGTATTACGCATTGCTGCAACGATAGAATGTTCAGCCTTGGAAACTGCTCTCTCTTGAACTTCTTTCATAGATTTGCTATCTCTAATTATTATAACCGCCACACCATGACTGTTGTTTCCTGGAATAATTTCCACAATATTACGAATTATTCATTATTTAACCAAAAATACTTTATATATATATTTTTTGCAGTATTTATTGTAAAGTACGAGGAGGTACTGTACAATAAATAACGGCAAAATAATATCGAACAGGAACAAATCTTTTCACTAAGTATTGAATTTATACGAATGCTACGCTCCCGCTGGATATAATTTTTCAGTTATTTATTATCACCAGTTGGTATTTTTGCTTTTCCAGCTTAATTATTTCATTGGTTATTGACAAAATCTATAGTCTATAATGGGAGTGTCTTCGAGTGTTTTTATGGACGTGCCATTGTTTTGTTTGTTGGTGGGAGTGACCATTACGCACCTGATATTCTGTTGGAATAGTTGAAAGTGTTTGACAAAAAGAAAGTACAGCTTGTGTTTTGAATGACAAGCGCTGACAATTTAATTGGGGAAAGAACTCTGATCTAATTTTATGAAAAAGCATTACTTGTATTTACTAAAATTAAATATGTTAAGATCTGACACCCCCAATCCAGAATAATAATTTTTGAAAACAGCATCAAGAATAAGCGCCTTGAAAAATTCTGCTGACATCCCCGCACCACCAATCCAGAATAATAATTCTTGAAAACAGCATCAAGAATAATCGCCTTGAAAAATTCTGCTATTGAGTAATAGTCGTAATAGATTTTATCATATGAAAACGTATACCCAGCAGAAATATCATACCACTAAGCATAAATTAAAATACACGCCCCATCCCAATGATCCCACCCTTACGGAATGGATTACTTGTTCTGAAAAATTGAGACTAAAAGCTATACACTCCTTTTGAAGATTCGTGCTTGCTGATCATATATTTTTTTTTCATTAAAGTACAGCCCGTCACAAACTGATTTGTTAACCCAGCTTCAGTGCATACACTGCATATCATCACGCGACGTTCACTGTCATATTTGAGCCACGGCCTGCCTAGTCTCCATGATTCTTGAAATACTCAAGAACTTGGTGAATTTATTGATGTGGGAACCTGTGGCTGTTTTTAAGTGTGACGTTGATTATGTCAATGGGTCGATCAAATACATTTTCAGGCATATCCATTGTCTCAGATCGAACTTCCAATGCCTGGATATTATTAATTGAACATTCTGAGGTAGAGACTGATGGCAATGTCATTCTTGGTGCAAAAAAGTCTGTAACTTTTATTACTTTCGATTGTTGGTCTGTGTCCTGCCCGTTTGTTTTGCGTTTACGATTCATTGTGAAGCGTTTCTGAACTGACTGTTTCAGTGACTGTCTACCACCGTTTTAAAGACCACCGCAACAATATTATTAAAACAACAGATTGCCTACAAAGGGATTATTGGTTTTCTTTATTGATAATAGACTTATATGTGATCACACCTTAGAACAATGATTGAAGAGAACAAACGATCCGCTAGACGCCAATATCCCTTGACAAGCCGAAGGTGCGAAATGTTTAGTTTAATTAGCATTGTGGGCGCTTTCTTCCCTTAACAGATGACAAAGGCATTTGGACAGCCAGCAAGTCCAGAAACATAATTAAAAATCGTCTGCAGGATACCATTCGCGATCTTGAAAGCTGGTGTGCCCTGTGGCGCATCAAACTCAATGCCGCCAAAACTCAAAAAGTTACGTTCTTCAAAAAGCAAAGGAAAAAACCAGTCCCGAGTATCGATCTCCAGTTATACGATCACAAACTAGAAGCAAACAAAGAGGCCAAATTTTTGGGATTTATCCTAGATAGCAATCTCAGTCTAAACAGTCACGTAAACTCCATTACGGTTAGAGCTACTAAACGTATCAATTTTCTGAAGATGATCAGAGGTAGAAATTGGGGAGCAAACAAAGATGTGCTTCTCAAGCTCTACAAAACATTTATACGTCCGGTACTAGAATACGGTGCCATAATAACAAGCGACCTAAGCAAAACCAACATTCAGAAGCTACAGAGGGTTCAAAATTATGCCCTGCGAGTGGCACTATGCAAACCGAAATGGACACCGATAAAGGAACTTCACGAGCTAGCAAAAATAGAAACTATTGATACGCGATTAAAAGACCTACAAACCAAAACCCTCAACAGACTACAAGATAGTGAATTAATGGTTGAGTTGAACGAACACCGATCCCTTAACAGAAAAACAAAATAAGTTTACAGAAAATAAAAAAAAAAAAAAAAAAAAAAAAAAAAAAAAAAAAAAAAAATAATAAAATAAAATAAAATAAAAATTATACAATATAACTAAATCGCGTGGAGTCAGTGAGGATTGCCTCGCTACTCATTGGGAACTTTAGGATAGAGTCTGTGAGGACTGCCTCGCAACTCTGCTGAAGCGCGATTGAAACGCGTTTAATAAGATCTATATAACAAAACCCTCCACATACTCCAGGATAGTGAATCAATGGTGAAGCTGAACGAACACCGAACCCTAAACAGAAAAACAAAATAATCCACAGTAAATTAAAATTACTCAATAGAATTAAACTGCGTGGAGTCAGTGAGGATTGCCTCGCTACTCATTGAGGTCTTTAGGATTGAGTCTGTGAGGATTGCCTCGCAACTCTGCGTGTTGGGAGTGGACTCCGAAGAAACACACCCCTTACCCCATCCATAGCAACAATCACACAGCAGGCACAATATACAATAGCGGATACCTATCTTTCTCTCTACCTTTTACTTTTCTAACTGAACATTCTCAAATTTTCTTGCAACACTCCTATCAAGAAGACGCATGGAAATGGTAGACAAAGCGTAGGAGGAATTGGTGCAACCTACCTTTCTGCAACATATACAAGAAACCACCAAACGCTAGGCAAGGATTGAAACAAGCTTGTCTGGCTGGGAACGAGTGTACATTTGATATAAATAAACATTTGAATAAAGATTTAACAGCCCTTTTAAGGGCTTGAGGGTGTGTGTCAGTGATTTTTTTTTTTTTTTTTTTTTTTTTTTTTTTTTTGGGGGGGGGGTTGGGGTGGGGTGGAGGAGGTCATTTGGGATTCCCGAAGGATAACCAGATACCTCAAAATCACATACGGCATCCTATCTCCCAGAAGGCTTGATGGATGACTCCCGGTTTCTTAAAACTAAACTGTTGGAGCTTTCTCCACTTCTTTTTTGTAACCGCTATGGTCATATACCGGGGCCGCTACCAAACCGGCGTTGCTGTTTGGTTTTCTTTTCTCTTCTTCCCTTAAACTTGCCATCGCACAACATTACATTCTGGCTCGCCACCATGGTGGGACTCAAACCTCTACCATCGCCGAACTGGAACCGAACAGAGCTCGCTCTCTAATAGTTTTAAAGGCGTTGGGGGATTGAGTATTGACCATCTAACACTCCAGCTTAAACTGCCGGGTATTCTAACCGCGTGCATAACCCCCTCAGACTCCATTTTGGGCAATAGGAAAGCTAGGCCTGTGTAATCCAAGGAAAAAAAAAAATAAGGTTAACCGGGTCGCAAGGGATTTGTAAATCCCACATCGTCCCTGCGCGCCTTCGGCGCGCTAAAACCTTTCATTCATTCTTCCCTTAAATTTGCCATCGCACAACATTATATTCTGGCTCGCCACCATGGTGGGACTCAAACCTCTACCATCGCCAAGCTAGAACCGGATAGAGCCCACTCTCTAACAGTCTAAATGGCGTTGAGGGATTGATTATTGACAATCTATCACGCCAACGTAAACTGCCGATAATTCTAACCGCGTGCAAACCCCTGCAGACCCCATTTGAGGCAATAGGAAAGCTAGGCCTGTGTGATCCAAGTGAAATAAAATAAGGTTAACCGGGTCGCAAGGGATTTGTACATCCCTCATCGTCCCTGCGCGACTTCGGCGAGCTAAAACCTCTCATTCAGAACAAGTTGCAACCTCAGTTTAGAAAGGCAGTTCAACAGAAATATTCTGGTGCCAGAATTTGGTGCCAGTCGTAGTGATTTAGGTGCCAATTTTAACAAATTGGTGCCATTGGCACCATTGGCACCCGACAGCGCGAACACTGGCTTCAACCGAGCTTATCTATCAGACTGCGAAAAATCATGCTGAAACAGTAAAGGATAAACACTCAATTCCTGTTCACATACTGAATCAGAGCAGTGATACCGGAGCAAAATCACCACCCACGACAACAGTGAAGCGTGATCCGGATGTTATAGAGGACGCAATTTCAAGTCTTCCCCATGGTTCGCAAGGAAAAGGAAGGCTGTTTATACAACACATTAAACAGCATAACTCTGACATTCAATGGGATTCGAAAGGAGATGTTACATTACGAGGACGCGAAATAGCGCCAATAGCTGATGTTTTACATGACATTGTAAAGCCTGTTATCGGGGGCAAACAGACGAAATCTTCAATACCTTTGTGGAAAGATGTAGCCTCTTATCTGAAGTCAAATGTGCCGCACGCTTACATAAGAAAACCTAAGTAAATATTTAAAAGAGCTTAGCAATGGGGAAAGCAAAGAAGAAACAAAACCGAAAACGAAATTTCCGTGGGAAAAGTATCAATAAAACGCTTACAAGCATTTATGTTCCCAAACACCCTGCAAGTTTTGGCAGTAAAACCAATTTAATAGATGCTGCAAAAAAATTGAGTAGTGACAAAAGAAGTGTAAACGAATGGTTTCCAAAGCAAGACACGTTTACCCTTCATGCCCCAACCCGACGTAAATTTACGAGGTCAAAGACCATAGCGGCATATATCGATCACATTTAGCAAAGCGACCTCACAGATTACCAGAAACACCAGAATGAAAATAAAGGTTACAGTATTTACATTGTGTGATTGAGGTTTATTCGCGCTTCGCTTGGGCTGTTCCCTTAGAATGTAAACACGGTGATGCCGTAGTTCTAGTATTTAGAAAACTGTTTCAAAACAGATGACCCATATTGATGCATGTTGACAAAGGGAGTGAATTCTTTAACAAAAAGGTACAATACTTTTTGAAACAAAATAAGATTCATTTGTACGCAACCGACAATACAGATACTAAAGCATCGTTGTTTGAACGTTTTCAGCGCTCCTTAAAGCAAAAGTTGGAAAATATTTTTAAAATAAGACCAGGCATTACATTAATGTTCTTCCAGACTTTGTGAAAGGTTACAATGCACGAGTACACAGAGTGATAGGAATGGCTACTGAAAATGTTACAGATATCTCGGATGAAATACTGATTGCTAAACGATTGAAAGCAAAACCTGTCAAAAAGGCTAAAATTAAATTTAAAAAAAATCAGCTTGTTCGCATTAGTAAGTGGAAGCGTTTGTTTGAAAAGGGTTATCTTCCTAACTGGACTTACGAAATTTTCACTATTAAACACGTTGTTCCGAAGCGATCACCCCCTAGTTTATAAGTTGCTCGATGCGAATAAAACGATATCAAAGGCACATTTTATCAAAACGAATTGCAACCCGTGCTGATAAAGATAAGCTGTGGGAAGTCGAAAAAATACTAGCCTAGAAAGGAGATAACGTACTGGTCATGTGGTTGGGCTATCCTGCTTCATTCAACCAATGGATACTAACACAAAACGTACAAGGTACAAGCGCTGGTTTGAGAAGCTCAGTCATAACCGAGCACATGGATTGGAATGTGCGTTTTGGCAAACGTGTTCCTGCTGGAGAAATTGTCTTCTTTGCTCAAGTGCTCTTGGTCTACATTATAAATATAATATCGATTGTTAATTTGAGCTTGGACGGCGCAAACAATCCTTTGTGGATTTCGTTGCTCTCTAGCAGTATTGGATATCTGTTACCAGCGCCTAAAATTCGTAAAAATGGTGACATCGACCGCTGCAGATCAGATGAGTTTAACTTTGCCATCCAGTGTTTCCTAACAACACACTTACTAACTTTACAGTTCAACTACCGCGTACGCTAGAATTATCGCATGATCAGTATGAATGCGGATTGTCGCAAATTATTTCGCCTGCTCAATGGAAAGAAAATTACAAAATTGTGGATAATTTCTTAAAATCCGACAGAAAGAACTATGCGTGTACTATAACCATTCAAATTCCGGAACAAGAGAAGATGACATTATCAATTTTATTGTAGACGGCAAAAGGACATTGACGAAAAGAGATCCATCTTATACAAAAACTCCCATTAAATATGGCACGTCCTCCATGGTCTTTTTTAAGTGTAAAATATAACGTTGTCTTCGCAGTGTTGAAGAAATCGTAGAAACAATTCGGTTGACTCAGCGAAAACTCGTTTTAAAATATGCATCAAAATTCCCAGCATAAATTCATGCTTTGAAACTCAAAGCGATCATAAGACAAACTCTTGGAGACGAGAGTACATCTGAGCTTTAAACAAAAGTTCCAGACTTCGTGGAATTTTTGCAAATGTGCGATATTTTACAAATCCATTTTGCAAAATATCGACATTAGTAAAATTTGGTTTTCTAAATTATCTTTGCGAGACTCTTTAAAAAACTTTGAAATCCAACACGATTCTAATTTGGGTCACTTCCTGAATCTAAAACATAATTATGTGGTTGGAGAAAAAAACATTGGGGGAACTTCCGATGACTTACTTTTGATACACGATAAAACAAAACGATTTGCCTCTGGCCCCTTTTATATCTACACTGATATTATTGACAAACGAATCGTGGGTGACACTAAAAAACAACTGTTACGCGTAATAGGAACAGGCACGGGGGTATCAAGTGCTAGAACGCAAACAATAACGATCACAATTACAGATGATTTTAGAGCACCCGTAATTTTTTTTTGTCAAAAGTACGGACAATTGTAACACTTCATTTCAGAAGAAAGTTATTTTATCCAGAAGTCTTCATGGTTTATGCTCAAAGAACCTCAGTTGCAGTTTTCACTGGGCCATGATACCAGAGAGGTTATGGTATAGGTGGAATTTTTTAAAACAATGGCTAGAACAGCCTTACCGATAGCAAAACGTGCGGGAAAATCTATTTTATCAAGGAGGCTCGAAACAGCTCCAAATATAGGTTAAGACCTTCTATCTGGCGAAACTTTTATATCTGCAGTTGAACGGCGCGGTAGAGAAGCGGGACGTGACCTATTAGATGATGCGGGAGCTAGCATAGAGCACAAACGTAAAACACTAGCAATGGTCAGCTTGCACCAAAACGACCAAAACAGCGAAAGACTGTAAATCGCAAGAGGAAAAACAGGAAAGATATTTTTTCATAATGCATCGGAATTCGTGTCCATGTACACAATCTGAATTTGATTTATTTAGTGTTCTGGGCACTGTAACAACAGTTACTGAAGGTGCATTTACCGAGAAGGAACCAGCAACTACAGGATACCAATACAATGGTTTACTCAAATTTGCATTTGAAGGACCGACTGAACATTTCATTGACTTAACAAAGTATAGATCGAGCAGATGGAAATGACTTCGATGACGTTGACATTGTGATACCGGCGAACAATTTTCTACATTCATTGTTCGAACGAGCTGACCTACTATTGAACGCGGAAGAAGTTGGCGAAGGACGCGGAATCAGCTACCGAAGTTATCCAGAAAGTTTACTGTGTGCCGCACAAGACAAAATGCTACAATACACTGATTTGTTTATTCATCAAAAGGCTGGTTCAATCGATGCACCTAAAACAGATACAAAACTATACGATCTGTTAAACAATATGTTACGCAATGTTAAGGGGTCGTCCAACCTAACTTTGGTCAATTTTTTGACATTTTTCCCAATGCCTCAGAAACAGATAAGAGAAGTAAGGAAAGGCAAATTATATATCAAAATAATGAGTAAAGTGCATAGAAAAGGTACATATAATTTTTTTCAGAAAAAAGTGAATTTTATGATTTTGAAGAAGATTAATTTGCAAATGGCATAAGTAACGAACCGGTAAAACCACAAAATAATCGGTAATTCGAAAGCCTTGTCCTCAATATAATGATAACATACTACAGACTCGGAGAAAGCATTTTTTTGACACACACTCTGGTGGGTTTTGACGTTTGAATGTAATAACATGAACACAAATTTTTGATGTTCCGGATGTGGCCATGTTTCAACGATGTTTTTCCGGTCATGTGATTACGATGTGGTTCTTGTAGAAATACTCAATTTGGGCAATCGTAAGAATGCAAGGACGTGATCACGCCCTTTATTTGTTCGAGACAATGTATGAGCGGATTTGCAAACAGGTGACAGCAAGTACTTGAGCTGTTAATGTCATAACTGCAAAATATGGTTCGAAATTCCCTCTCGCGTTTACAGGCCGTCTGAACTTTTTGTTGACAAAAAATCTGAATTATTGCGCACTAGAAAGACAACATGAACCACTTGTAAAAAAAATAACCGAGTGTATAAAATCGGGACGATACACACAAAATAGGGCAATATTCATAACAAAGTAATCAGAATGCTTCAGAAATCACTTTTTCACGAAGTATATTCCAAGTGACCTGGAACTATATTGAGCGTGTTAATTTCCCCCTGTCGCTTCGAAGTTATTTACTTCCTAGTAACCATGGAATTTGAAGGCGGGTATGTTTGATGTCTGCAAAGGACCGATTGAAGATGGGTTGAAAATGATGCATTCGTGCTTTTAAATAAGGTGCGCTTGGACGATGCTGAGAATTTAGTTTTTCTTGCAATCAACCATAGTAATACAAGCGTCGATCAGTGTCTTTTATGATCGTTTTACACTGACAAATGTGACAAATCTCCTTCACCGGAAACCATCCCCCAATTTGCATATAACAATAAACATAACCGCTGTCACGGAGTGTCAGCGTGGCCGTGTGGTCACAACCGAAACGAATTATCGAATGCACGGTCAATATTAGCTGCAATTGGCTTTTAAATAAATGAAATACACGAAATATTCGCAATTTCTTCATTATTCATGCCGAGTTACTTTTTAACCAAACCACATGCGTTCAGTTTCGTTTGTCGGCATCAAACTGATATTGTTTGTGGTAATTAAAGAGTACGAGAAGGCGCAGGAAGCCAAATATTTTCCATCATCTATTATTTAATTCAAATTGATAATTTCTTTTATTTTACTGAAATTATGAACTAATAAGGTGGGTGTGTTGCGATTATTATGCCCCGGACCTGGAAGTTGGAAAATCAAAGGTGCATCTAGGGCCGTGAAGTGGTGACCCCTATCCTCTTAATCTTAGTCTTACCCATTCATCATTACATGTACGAACATTCCCCCTTGTATCTCAACCATTGCTACTCCAATTTGAAGGATATTTGGTTTTGTGATCAAGCATCATGGGGAAACAATGCCTGTGTAGCTGCTGTAGCATGTGTTTCTTCCCACATTTTTTCACAGTTGTGGTACTTTTTCACTCTTTTGAGTTAGAAAATTTTGTTTATAACTAGTTGATTTGTTACAATTTGTTGCAAAGTGCCTGCTAATACCCTCAATTGTATTGCTACATAATTTTCTTGTGAAGATTTTGTTCCTATTACTTATCAAGCAACAACCTAATGAATATTCTGTATAAAGCCACCAATCTGATGTTTGACACTTTTATCGGAGCTGTTTTGAAGGCTTATGGAACTCGAAATGTTGATTATGGCAGGACTTTTCTATTCACCCATTAATTGATAAATTAAGTGTTATAGTTGGAAGTAAGAAGCATGAAAGGTCCAGAACTAAAAGTCTAAAAAGAATGTTTTGCAATGTAACATGATTTTTGCAGATACACTTATTTGGAGGTTTACCTGTCTGATAGTGTTTGGAACATGTGTGGCCAGGATCTTCAAAAAGAAAAAAAGAGTTAAACTTTGAGAAAAAAGGCATATGCCTTGAGTGCCGGAGGTAGAGTCATACAAGGAAGAGGCCCCCCCCCCCCCCCGAAATTTTTTGTGTCAAATGGAGCTCACTTGTCATCTTTTGGGGATTGCTTTGTGTACTGCGTTCTTGAAAAAAATATGTGAGACCCTCTGGATGTGCCCTTCTGATCTCAATATGTCAATAAGCCTCCTTGGGGAAAGTACATGCAATAATGGTTATGTAAGGTTGATTTGATGTGTTTTGAATAACAATGTACTTTTAAGTACATTAGATGGTTTATTGCAGTGACAGGTTACAGTTACCCTTATTTCTTCTCCAACAGATATCATGAGTGTATTGGTGTCCAAGAGTTAAACAAAGCTAATATACTTATTGATAAACCAGACAAATTTAACAATTTAATCACTATCAAATTGATGCATGGGATAAAAGGGGTTACAGTGCAAGGGGTTTGTATATATATTTATTCAACTACAATGTATAACTTTGCAGTGCATTCTACATAGGAGAATATCATATTTTCTTTCCAAACCATTACAGTAACACATAATCTTGATATTGGGAGACACTCTTTTGTCCTTCCATACTTCTTCTGCTGGACTCCTTCAAGTTGACCTTTGTTGAACTCCCCAAATCAAAACATAAACAAAAGAAAATGTCTGCCTTCAATCAGTGAGCACTCCACTTATAAAAGTTGGTCTCAATCTTCATTACTTTCATGAATTAGGAAAAGATTTCTTCTGTTTATAGAATACAGCTGTTATTTTATTTTGAGGTATTTTATTGTAAAAATTTTGTTCTCTTACTTATGCCATAGCAGACTTTCAGGTGGTGCTATTTACACATGGCAGCAGTTCCATGGCAAATTTCAGTTTCCACATGTTCTATGTTTCATTCCAAGCATTTTGGTAAAAAATTTATTGGGGTTATTCATTTTGGGCCTTTTTAAGACTTGAAAGAAAATTACATGAAATTTGACCAAAGTTAGGTTGGACGTCCCCTTAACACACCAAACATTTTTCAACGAACAGGTAGACTTCACACGGACATGATACTGCGGCCAAAACTTATTCTACCCGGTGTTCCAATCAGACTTGAACTTTACCGAAACAAACCTGAATTTGCTCTTCAGGGGAGTGGTGGACCATTTCGAATTGGTATAGAAACAGCCAAGTTTTTTGTCCGTACTGTAGAAATAACCGACACGGAGGCTAACGATATCAACACAAAACTGATTAGCGGTAACACGAGGGCGCTTTATCCTACAAACCGTGTTTCAATACACAGCTTTACCACAGCACCTGGGAAATTTACTTTCAGCAATGATAACATGTTTCTGGGAGGTGCACAGTTGCCTAAACGAGTCATCATAGGTTTTGTTGAAAACGAATCATATAATGGCTCGCTTATAACATCACCGTTTAACTTCAAACTCTTTAATTGTACTAAATTAGATTTAACTATTAATGGTAAAGCAGTCGCTGGGAAACCTTACGAACAGATCTTTGCGAAAGGTCTTTGCACAAATTCCTATTATTCATTTCTGACATCCATTGATAGAGATTATGGTTCATTTGCGAATATTTTTTGATGATTACAAAAATTGTTATACATTATTTGGATTTGATTTAACTCCAGAGCAAAGTGCGGATACACCCACTTTACACCCCAAAAGACTGGGCTCGGGACGTATGACTGCTCAGTTTTCCGAGCAACTTGCAAAAACAATAAATGCCATTGTGTTTGCGGAGTATGAATCAGTTATCGAAATTAACTCTGAAAGATCAGTTTTCAAGGACTTCGGATAAACAACAGTGTCCACAGCGTTGCATTTGGATCAAAAAATTAAAACGGACCCTGTTCTACGCTCTAAAATTCTTGGAGTGTTTACCTCGGATGAACTTCCAAAACGTGGTCGAGGGATCATAGCTAATACAAAACCTTCTGCGCACAGTGGCGAACATTGGGTCGCTATTTGAAACACTCATGATTCGAATGTTATTTATTTTGATCCCTTTGGTAAACCTCCAGTCAGAAAATAGAAGAAAGCATTAAAAAGATATTCGCAAGGCTTCCATGTGTTTTATGTTAGTAAACCGGTCCAGCACCCATTTTCTATACTATGTGGACTTTATTATATATATGTTTTGTGTCATATCAGTAGACATAGTTCAAACCCTCAAAGTAGATTTCGAAGATCAAGCTTAGATAACGATACTATTGTTATGAACTGGTTTCGGAAAATGTTCCCTTCATTAACATTTATATAACAAATATGTTTTTTTGCATGATATACTGTACCATGTCTTGTTCATTTTGTAACCATCATTTTTTCTCAATGCAAGTTATGTCAACAAGTATGTATTCTAGCTTATGTCATATTACAAATAAGTATTTTTTTTGTTTTCTTATATTCTGCTCATAATAAAGAATATAGCTTTCTTGAGTAATAAACTGCCGGCACAATATATCGATATTTCTCAATTTTTTTCCACCTTGGAATGAACATTTATTCAGAAGATTTGAAACCGTGTTGTGTCGAATCAGTTTCTTTTTCCCGAGGATCCCTCGCAAGGAGCACATGTTTTTCTCGATATTAGGGTCCGTCGAACACGGGTCCTAATATGAGAAAAATGCGAAACGCTGCACAAACCCTTTTTTATTTGGAGGGGGTGGGGGTGGGTGGGGGAGAGGTCTAACTCCGCTACGAATATCTCCTCGTTCCCTTTATATATATATATATTTTTTTTTTGGTTTCTTTCTTTCTAGAATCGCGGTTCTTAGCGCACTCCCCCTTTTTTATTATTATTATTATTTGCAATCTTTCAATTCAATTTTTTTGGGGGGGACCAACAAATCCGCGTACACCTTTCGTTCCATTGAAAAGAACGGCTTTATCTCTCTGTGGAATCCTAAAGTTCTAAATTAGGGGGCGAAACCTAATGTGGATTTTGGAGGGAACCAGCAATCCCTCATAGACCTTTAGTTCCATTCAAAAACGTTCCTTTCACTGATAGACTTGCTCTCTCTGGAATCCCGACGTTTCTTATTAGGGCCAAAACTGATCCCTACGATAGGCTTGCCCTCTCTGGATTCCAAATGTTCCAAATTAGGGGCCAACACTGGTCCCTTATTGCCCCAGTCTGGCCCCGTTTTTGCAGCGCAGTAATATACATGCCTATACTACTTATATTTGACCCTGAGATGGTTGGAAGAGGCGGCGTGAGCGTACAGGAGATGAGTTGGGAGGCAGATAGGAGACCGATTTTTCTGCAATATTATTTGTCTGTGTAAACTCTTTTAACGCTAAGTTTAGCTACAGAATTGTTTAATGCAACTTTTGGTTTGTTTATGCATTTAGTGAGTCTAAAATGACACCAGAGGCAAATCTGTCCCAATTTATCCCAGCAGCCCCTTAGGCGGTTAAATTCAGTTATGACCATTCGTCCTTAAGCATTTATTGTTCGACTGCTTACATACATGTCAATAGGATGAAAGGGGCTATTTTATTACATTAATGGTTTGGTCACAAATCTTGTGCGGTGTGGGAAGGGGGGGGGGGGGGTGCAGGGCTCGGTGGCTCACTGTCTAGAGCCTTGGTGTCGTGATCCGAAGGCAGGGGCTGAGCTGGAATTTCCTATTGGAGGGGGGGGGGGGTAATTTGTTGCCAGGTGCCAGGTGCCAGGTCGACATATGCCACGAGCATATCTGATGGCCGTAGGCCTGAGATGGGATGGGATGGACATGGCTTTCACATTGGTGAGAGTTCGGAGTCCCCCCGAAGCCCCGTCGCAGGGAAAGCCATACCTACCCAACCTCAGACCTGTGGTATCCCCTCCCATTGATGAGCAGGTCGGGGGTGGTTCTCCCTGAGGACAATTTGAAAATCCAATGCCTTGAGACTGAATCTGGGCGTTTTTGGTGCTTTAATTTTCGCATTTTGACGGGGCACTGCAAATTGTAGGGGGCCATGCACCCCCCCCCTCCCCTCCCTGGCTACGCCACTGTCCGAAGGTTTTGTTTTGGAACAGGAGTCGACTGTGTGGGAGCCTTAAAGAGAGAATCACGAAAACATGATTAATAAGAATTAATAATAATTAAAAAAGTTCCCGTGGAAGTCAGAGAAATGGAGGAAAACGAGAAATGAAGGAAATAGAAAACAACGGAGGGAATTGGGGTCAAATCTCCACATCATCCAACACTGTATATCTATACTGAAATTCACAGAACAATGCTGGTCTGAACAGAAACATTTGGAGGAACTATTTAGGCTGAAAGCGTTCATTGTTCAAGAACATACATATGCCAATAAAAACATACCAAAGTGAAACAAAGCTAATTTATTTAAAACTTATAGCAATAAGAATTTCACTAAAATTCGAGGGGAGTCGGTGTGGTTGGGGGGGGGGGGGGGGGGTGATCCATAGGATTCACAGAAACACATACTCTTAGAATACAGGACAGGACCGCTGCCGTGGAGACCAACTCAGGCCCAAATCGGCCACGATCATGGCGTTACCTTACTTCTATTCCGTAGGTTGTGTGCTAACGCGTCGAACATATTTTATATCTAAAACTCAACAGGAGTTCTCTATGGGATCGACAAATGAACGACCGCCTTAAACGCATTGTTATTTTCTCATTGTCCGTTAATTTATCAGCATACTGACGACGGACTTTCAATATTCTAAGCAAGAAATGCTTCCCATGATGCTATTGGGAATTTAATCAATTCAAACGTGTTTGACATATCTCACTGAGTTCTGACAAACAATATTGGACTGGTTAAAGTCTTAGTTGGATATAGGGAAAATTTGTAATTGGAAAATTCCTGCGTTTTACAATACACCTGTAGAGGGTTATTAACTTACTATTTGCTTTGCAATTTGCAATTTGACCCACCAGAGAAAAGCAAGTACGCGAGACTAAAAGGATCAATTATGATTCAGCTGCTGCAATTGTGATGCGCTGCTGTTGTCCAATCTCAATTTTCGATTAAAACGTTTAGGTTTAACATATGTTATCAGCATTGAAATATTCAGAATATCGATAAAGATCTTAAAAGGGGAAACACCTTGCGCATATCTGTTTTTCTGCAGTAAATTTCTTTAAAGAAAGAATATCATACCAGGTAGATTTGAGTTCAGGCTCTATTCCAGTTACTCATTGAAAAATGGCCTTTCAGATGAATAAGGTTGAGAAACGGAGACTAATTTAAGACTAATGCTCAAGAAACACGTAGGATGCTTTTAAATCACAATTGTGATGGTTCTCGTAAGATCACAGAAGTTAAGCGACTTCGAGCCCGGTCAGTCTTTGGATCGTCTGAGCGATCGATTCGGACTCCAGCGCTGTGTCCTTGGGCAAGACACTTAACCCCTAAGGTCCACACGGGGCACGATGACGCCGTGTACTGAGGCGCACTGCACGCCGATGGTATGCATGTCTTCAACCAATCTGACCATGCCTGTCCTGTAGTGTGGTGTTACGATGTTGGGGAAGTGGCAGCTGATTGTCGTTGCTCGGTGATTCTCTCCGGGTACTCCGGCTTCCTCCACCCATAAAACTGTCACCGATACGATATGACATTGGCTGTTAAAGTGTCGTTATACCTTAATAAATAATTAAATAAATAAATCATCATTGTGATATTTTTCTGCGAATTTGAAAGAACACATTTCTGTTCGTATATCGACCAATTTCGAGCTCAAAGATTGATCAATTAGGACACGGAATCATCTACTCTCTCTCTCACACGAAATCCACACCATGGCATATACAGTTAACAGCAGAGGTCCTTTTACGAATCCTGCGCTAATCTTGACATAATTTTGCAAAAGTATTGCGCAAAATTTCCCATCGGATAGCATCCAAAGCATGGTAAATGTTCTTGGTTACTGATATCAAGCACAGGCAATGTTTCAGACAACTAATTTCGGTTTAAAACTCCGCGGTTCTGTTGGCTGGCACATTGTTTACTGCAGTCACAGCACGCAGATCATGAGTGGTCTGCTATTTGCGGGCACTTCGCGACAGGTCTTCTGGTTTTAACTGTATATAGTGTTCTAGAACTTCGTTTTACAGCACATTGCTTTCACTGCAACGTATCTTTACAACAAGTAGTCAAAGACTGACGTTTAGGTTCTCGTTTTTTTTTTGCATTTCCACACCAGAAGCAATATTACCATCTGAATTCAAAAGATTTCCCCGAATGAGTAGCACCACTTCAGGATCTTTACGTTTTATACCTGCTACATGTACACCATTTTTCGAGATTTGTCCTGTTTTCAAGTTCCAAATCCATTTTTGGCGATTAGTTTGTTAGTAACTCAGTGAATTAATGAAATCTGAGTGAAACAGGGATTTCATGGTTTTACGTTCTTGCTGTAACGAATATACTGGTTTTCAGTAAAATACTCATTTGTATAGTGCCTAAGTGATTAACAACGAGTTGATGTTATCGAAGGCACAACACTATTGTTTATGAGAAATTACATTCATTTAGCTGAAACATTAATAAGTTAACTGCAACGAACACAAAGCAATTATTATTGTGAAAAAGCTCGAATACTTTCTCTAGTATTATTCCATACTATGCAATTGCACACATAGACAGAACGCGATGTGCGTTTGAATCGGTGGGTGTTTTACATAACGAGTTGGAATAGCGTAGTCATATTTCGCGAAAGCCATAGGCTCGAGCGAAATATGATCGCGCCATTCCAACGCCATTCCAACGCCATTTCAATTGGACCGTCGGGTACGACTTCATGATGTTCAGACGTTAGGCGATTTACGTAATGTTTTAAGGCAGGAGTGGAACGCAATACCACAGGGTGACATCCCGAGACTTATCAGGTCCATGCGCCATCAATGTCTTGTCAACCAAGAGGCAAGCGGTGGACATACACGCTATTGACTGCATGTGTGAACTTTTCATTTCACCCCATGTCTGAATTGCGACGTCCTGGCGTGACGCAGGCAGCAGTAAGAATATGAAATTATGCAAATTCATACAGATAAACTTGAAATAGGAATTTACAATAATTTAAAGTCGATAAACTTTGAGGAAAAATTGTTTTATATATATAACAATGGAGCCAATAGTCTATATATGTAACAACATAGCCAATGGTCTATGGTCCCAGCTTTTAAACACAGGAATCTCAATTAATGGAAGATGTGAAGATGCAACTTCTTGAATTTAACTTATATCGCCTCTGCCAAGCAGGAATTCCACCAGGCATCGACCTAGCACAGCGCCACTGGATTGAAAAATGCACTGCAAATATTTTTGGAAGGTGGCCTCGACGGGAATCGATCCCGGATCTACGAAATCCCATCGCCTGCCCATAAATGTTCTGCCACCATACCAAGTGAGCCAACGACACCCCCCCCCCCCCCCCTCCCCACAAAAAAAATGTTGCAATTGATTCAGCCAGTACATTACATCTACAACTCGCCCCGATACGGATGTTCGAGAATTGACAATGACTGAATTGTTGGAATATTTTTCTCAGTTGATTCTTAATTGTCTTCAAGTGTCCTTTTTTTATTGTGAGAGTTACCCGTGGATCTTTGCCAGAGCTGGGGTAATTGTAATTAGTAATTGTAATTACCTGTAATTAATTACTTTTTAAAAAAAAATAATTGGCTATAATTGGTAATTGGGGAATTTTTCAATTACGTGTAATTGTAATGTAATTAATTACATTGAAAATTCTCCTGTAATTGCAATTACTTGTCAATTACTTTCAATTACATTGATCAAAAAATGTTTTCAAAACTTACATTCAGTGTTCAAAAATCCACCAGCACATTTGGAGTATAAATTACATTAAACATATTTTATTTGTCACAAAAATGGTACAAAAAGGATTGGAGAACAAGTGCTTACCACTTAGGTAATTCTCCCTCCTGTAACATATTATGTAATAAATATGTATATCACATGACAGCAGACCTGTAATTTAAAGAAACATAATACCAAAAAATGTAGAATTGAGTAGTTATTTTTACAGAAAGAAGAAAGGAAAGGAAAGGAGGGGGGGGGGGGGGTGCTGCTCTCTGTCATGTCCATTCCATGCTAATTTTGGCTCAGCCGAATAATAATAATAATAATAATAATAATAATAATAATAATAATAATAATAATAATAGTGCACACCCACGCATTGGCGTGGGCGCACATAGGTAACCCACTGGTACGTATCCATGATTTTAGAATTTTTCTATATACCATGCAACAGAGTTTGGGGTGCCATCTGGCGGCGTGGCTCTCCCACTGGCAAAAAATCCAGAATCATTGTAACGGATATTTAAATGTTTTTGGTTTTTCAAAGGGCATTATGTAAAATATATTGTCGCAGAATGCTGGAAACTATGAGAAATAATTAAGTAATGAAGTGACTTTTGAAGTTAGGTTGTTGATGGAGAGTTAGGTATTGTTTGAAAGTTCGAAGTGCCAATGCCGTCCGTTGCCGGTTTCGTCAGATTCAAAGCCCAGTTTCAATTTTAATTGAGAACGTACACTTCACAAATTGTTGACAACGAATAAAAAAAAATAAAACAAGTGATTTATTGATACTTTTAGTGGGCCTTTTTCGTTTGTGGGGAACTTAGCGCGATTTCCTTAGAAACAGCCGGAGTTCGGATGAATTCAAGTTATGTTGACGTTCGGTCTGGGGAAATCTTTGTTCTCAAAACTGACGGGCATGCATGCAGTCTTGCAGTGCAGTAAAATTTGACAGAAACAAACATGCACGCGAACAGCGATATTCATTTATTTCCTCGATTTTTCTTCACAAGTTCACTGGCTCTAGTCTATGAACTATTTTTACCAGTGATACAATACAATTTCAGTTTAAGACTGTCAGAATTACAGTGTAGCGGCCAGCCAATTTTGTGATCCGACGTGCTCTCCTAAAGGCTAAATACCAGAACCTCTCAGAACTCCCATTTAAATTACACTTCCTCTGTATTTTAGTAAACAATGTTTTAATTCCTGGATGCTTTAGGCTTTGCAACCAGAATAGAACTGAATTCCTCTTCAAACTAGTCAATGTCGCCCTCCTCGTCTGACCAACATCTGGAGGTGGGGATTCTGATAATTTAGTATGTTGAAAAACTTTTAAATTAAAAAGCTTAAAGTAAATACCAACCTCCCCAGAACCGACCTCTAAATAACATTTGCACACCGATTCCAGAGAAAATATTTCATTTCTACTAATTCTAACTTGTTTTAGCATTCAAAAGGAAAGTGAAATTGAATTTATTACAAAATGTGAATGCATTTCTAAATCTGTCTGTCTGTCTGTCCATCCATCCCTCCATCCATCCATCAGTGAGTTGGACAACTCATAGCCTGGACGATTCGTACCTCTGGCAATTGGTACCTTTTGCTGGACAATTCGTACCCCTCTTCTGGGCAGTATCCGACAGTTCGTACGGTACCCCCTCTGGACAATTTGTATCCTCTTCTGCAAATTCATACCCTGCTTAATTAACCCCCTCTGAAAACTTATACATAGAGATGGGGTTGGGAGAGGATTATAAACTTGGAGAAAGGATAAAAAAAGGCGATGTCATTTCTTTTATTTTAAAAAGACACAGAATATCAAATTTCTTGACTTTATAAAGTAAAAAGCAAGTAGACACTTAAAAGATTCAACGTCACAACGGTAAAAAGAAAATGCTCTATTGAGGGAGCTCAGAATTAAAAACGCCAAAAAGAAAATGCTCTATTGAGGGAGCTCAGAATTAAATTAATTAAATTATTAAGGCAGCATGCTCTTTTAACTTATTATTTTGGGGGGTCATAAAATTATTTATTGTTAGATCTTCATCAAATTAAAGAATTATAGTGGCTTCATTAAAAAATATGTGTTTTAACTGTAACACTACATCCATTACTATCTACTATAAATTTTCTTTTACCATGTTCGGACCCGAAGTTGATAATACTAGAGATCGCTTTTTCACTTATGCTGTTAAGCGATGGTTCACCCATTGAAGTTTCATTTCTATTCATAAATCTTGTTTGATTGGTTGTTTCATGCATATGTTTATGTTTGTATTATTATCACTCCGTCGACTTTTCATTTTCATTTCACTCAGCCAAAGCATGAGTCAAAAACATTTAAATAGTTAATACATGAGACAGTTTAGTACACTTTAGACAACTTGTACCAAAAAGGAGACAATTCATACCTTTTACTGGGACAATTCGTACCTTTTGTCTAGACAATTTGTACCTTATTGTCAAGACAATTTGTACCCTCTAATTGTGGTATGAAATTATGAATTGTCCAGAGTGCAAGTTGTCCAAGAACCGTCCATCACAGACAGCGATTCTTTGCTTTTCATTTGCCCGGTTATACATGTACATTTTCAGAAGCTGGCTTCTGACTATTTTTCACACTATAACCCCCCTCCACCTTACACACACACACATACACAACTATATTAAACATTAAAGAGCGCTATATTTTTGAAGCAAATATCTGATTCATCCTCTCTGGAAAACATACATGTACATTATATTTTCCTTAATTTTACTCTTTTTATCAAAATGGGTCATGAGTGTCTGTAGGGATTAAATCCAAGGTTGTGAAAGTGCCTTTATGGGTACTTGTAGCATAAGCACCACACTACAGAATGAATATTTGATGGTTTTAGGCATTTTAGTGGTGCTATGAGATGCCACATGAGCTGCACTGTCATGCTGTTAGAAAAAATCAATGTGAATGTTTTGTCAGAGACATACCAATGACTCGAGATGCCTTAATTAAGAAATCTGAGTGATTTTTAAAAAAATTTTGTTTACAAAAATTGCTAAATATTCATCAAACACAATGTGAAGTATCTTAAGAAGCCAGAATGTGATTTAAAAACTGTCACAAATGGGAAATTTAATATCATAAGAGGTTTGTTTTGTGTCAACATCAAATAATTTATGAATTATATCATAGTTTTTGGATGAAAGTGGGTATGCTGGGGGTCTAGGGGACACATTCAGGGCTATATTTTTACCACATCCATATGTAGAAGAAAATTTGACATCATTTGTTAGGTTAAAATGGCACTGTCTATTGATATTGGTGATTTATATAGCTGCAACCCCAGTTTTTAAAACAAAATTGACATTCATTTTGTTTTGTGTGGAGTGGAGGGTGGAAGGGGGTGAACACCACTCTTTCTCTTGCAGTATGGTTAAATGCAACAGATTTTTCCCCAAACTATTGTCTGCTGATGCAGATTTTAGTTTTATTTTGGGATTGGGGTAGTTTACAAAGAAAGCAGTGAATTCTCATGCAGAAATGACTCTTTTATCAAACGAAAGAGGTAAAATGTATCTTTGGAATGATTAGAATGTAGGTTAAAATCCCCCTGCAAAAAATCCCCCCAATCATTTTTACACACTTAGCAAAAATCCCTCCTCCCAGCTTTTGAGGGGTAGTACCACAATCTCCCACATTATTTTAAGAGCAGTTTTAAGAGCAGTACAAAAATCCCCATCCAGGCCTTTTACACCAAAAGGTTAAAAGGCAGTCCAAGAGGATTGAAAAACTT